>PYHX02000413.1:28859526-28892336 GCA_004302925.2 Cochliomyia hominivorax
AATTATGTAAAATTCATAATTGGTGGTGCTTCCGGTATGACTGGTCTGCTATTTGTACAACCCATGGATTTGGTAAAGACACGCATGCAAATGGCTGGGGTGGGAGGCAAAGAAAAGGAGTATAAGAATTCATTGGATTGTCTCATGAAAGTTTTAAAAAATGAAGGTTTACTAAATGTTGGTACGGTGTGGGCGCTGGCCTCTTAAAGACAAGCTACCTACACCACAGCTCGTATGGGAGTTTATCAAATTTGATAGATTTATATAAAAAACAAAATCAACATAGTCCCACAGTGGCAGCCAGCATGGGGTATGGGTATATTGTCAGGAGCTTGTGGTGCTTTTGTTGGTAATCCCGCAGATTGTGCGCTTTAATTCGTATGGTCACTGATGGCAAATTGCCACCGGCTGAAAGAAGAAATTATAAAATGTTGCCGATGCCTTAACTCGCATACTCAAAGAAGAGGGTTTGGCAGGACTCTGGAAAGGTTGTTTACCTACAGTGGGTCGTGCCATGATTGTGAATATGTGTCAACTGGCCAGTTATAGTCAAGCTAAAAACTATTTACTAAAGGGTCCTTTACAAATGAAAGAAGGCATTGGTTTTACATGTAGGAGCCAGCTTTTTTCTCGGGTCTTTTAACTTCAATAGCTTCATTGCCGATTGATATAGCTAAGACACGTATACAAAATATGAAAACCACGGCAGGAGCAAAGCCTGAATATTCGGGGTACCATAGATGTTTTGGTGAAAGTGTGTCGCAATGAGGGACCATTGGCTTTGTGGAAGGGTTTTACACCATATTTTGCTCGTCTGGCACCTCTGACAGTATTGATATTTGTGTTCTTGGGAACAGTATAATAAATTGTATTATAAATATGTTTTGGGTACCGAGGGTGGTTCGAATTGTGAATTAAGGTTGTTAATTATTCTTCAATTTATATTTATGTTCATTTATGATATTTAGAAATAAAGAAGAGTATTTAAATTTGAAGAGGATATAAATTATTTAAAGGAATATCAAGAGACACTATCTGTCTTTTGCGGTCAATTCGTTTTTCAATTGAATATTCTGGTTAAAAAAATTTGCGACATGTGAACCTGCTTATGATCTTATAATCTTTCTGGAAATTGAAAAAATATATACCCGGGAGTTGCATTTCTAGCACGTTAGACTATTTAAGTATCAGGATTGGTAATCCTCACGAAAATATTTTTTTCCCAGGAAAAGATCTCTGAAATTAAATCTGATGTTTGATTTCAATGATGGACTCACCCTTTCTACTATACAAAAATGGAGTTATAATTGTAACATCAATTTGAAGAAAAAAGTTCTCAAAGAATTGAATATATAATTCTCTTTCGAGACTGGAATCAGATTGTAAAGGTAGCTTTTGAAGTCGGCCTAACGATTTACAGAGGAGAGAATAGTGAGGTTGTACTTATGAAGCTGTTCCGTTTTCTGAAATTCCTCTGAAAGCTTATTCAATAAGCTTTCATTAAATGTCAAAAATGGTTCAAAAACCAAAATGTTGAGAGATTCAGGGTTTCAAGAATTCGTCCTGTTTGAATCTCTAAAACTGCAATGGTTTGTGTTTTGTATAGCTTGATACGTTCCAAAAATTTTGTAATATAAATTTTTGAACCCCAATATCATAAAGATATAGCAAACGATTTAAAATAACCCATTTTTGGGAATATTTTTAAGGCAGATCTTTTGAAGAGAGGAAGACATTTGGAGTTGATGACCTTCTGCGATATTGATAGAAGTGCCAATTAGACAATATATATATTTCTTGAAACCATGTGGTTAAAATATTCCTTTTAAATATAAATTTGTTGTTTCGTCACCTTTCGACCATATTAAGTATCTTTGAGATGATGTATTTTAGTTATTAATAATGCTGGTAAGATGACTTTAAGCATCACGCGACAACTTTGTAGGGGCAGCCTCTTCACTTCTGAACAGCTGGAGATCAATATTTTTTTAATATCATCTCATAAACTGCCGAGATGTAATGGTGTCAAATGTAATAGAATTATCTCCGAAAAAAATCGTTTTGTATTCATTCTGTATTCACTTTGCACTGAAGGGTATTCAACATTCGTTGTAGCCCTCTACAATTAATTTACTTGTTTTAATACACATTTGTGGTCATTTTGTTGTAACTTAAATGTTGTTAAACATATTGACTCCATTATTTTCAAAATATATTGTTTTTCAGTCTGAAACAATTGTGGTTTTTTTTATCAACATAAATATTTTTCATACACCTGAGTCTCCGATTTTGTTAATACTCGACACCACGAAATTTATTCAATCATTATATTTTCCTATAGACTAAAACATTTTTTATTAACAAAAAAATCCATAAAATGACTAAAATTATAATGATATTTATTGCTAATTAGATGATTAATTTATTTCAACTTAAATGTAAATGAACTTCAAAAATAATTATTCTCATCTCATGTTAATTGCTTTTTTTCTTTTTTATTATATTTTTGCTAATTATAATTAATTTCAATTTCAATGAATTAAAATATATAAAAATTTACTAAGGAGTTAGAACAAAAAAATCTTTACACACATTTTTAATTAAGAGTTTTAACTCAAGTATTATTTGATCTTTTTGATCAAATTACTTTTGTAACTTGATCAAAAATGATCAAATTATGTGGAGATGCTGGTCTTACCCCACATGGTGGATAGGAGAGGAGGAAGCATAACACTTCTGGGTCCCATAGAAAACAGAGAACGATTGCATTGTATTTCTTAAACTTGAATTAATGAATTTAATGGCATCATCAACTTACTGACAAAGACTCTCACTGGAGTATTATCTTCCTCTGGAAGTTCAAAGCAGACGGAGAATGGTCGTTTTGCCAAGCATTCAAAGGTCTGCCATTAAAATACTTTCAATGATATTAAACAGTACCGGGGGAACTTGTTCATTGATAGAAATCCTGGTCAAGAGCAAAAGAGCTCCTAAATAGCCCGGATAGCTCAGTGCTCGGACTATTTGATTCAAAAAAGTAAGGCTAATGCAGCTGCAATCACTTTAGAGTCCACACAGAGACGGAAATTGGGGTTAAGTTTTCTAAAAAAAATATTCTTCACGAATAATGTATGACAAAACATATGTTCTGGCAGATTTTCGCAACATTCTGGTTAAAAATTTTATGTTGCTGATGCTCGAGAGAATGTTGAAGAAAAGTTTGAGTACTGCAAGCAATATGCAGTTGCTGCAAATGAAGTCAATCGTTTGTTAGAACGGATTGTATCGGAAAAAGAGACTTCATAACGTGTCCACTTATTTTTTGGTCTGACTTGCCATCACAGTCACTGTGGTAAAAAAGCCCTTGGGGAGTACAAGAACAATAATAAGAACAATTCCAAATTGTTCGTAGTGTCCAGTGGAGAGATATTGGGATCTTGTTAAAAGAAAATTGAAGGGCATAAACAAGATGTCCAAAAGTGTGTTAAATATTAAACGGAAAAAGTGACAGAAAGCACTATAAAATTAATGCTTTGTATGGGGCTACTTCTCCCCCTGAACACATCCGCCTTACATTTTGTCCAGTAAAACAGTTCCTTAAGAAAGTGTTTGGGACGAAATGCGAAAACTCTCGCTGTAGTAATCGACAAACAATAGCAGATACTTAAGAAACTGATTGAGACCAAATTTCGCATTTGTATGTATGGGTGTGGTGTGTACCCTTTTCCTGTTCTATCGGAACTTTTTTATAGCCTTTCTTACTTTCGATTATATTGGGGTCATTCTGGGAAATTTTAATCAAAATTTGGTGTCCAACCATTACAGTCATCCTATTTTATATATATATATATATATAGATATGTACGTTAAGAATTGTTCAATCTCACTCCTTATAAATTTAATGAAAACGAAACGAAATATAAAAAAAATAAATTAAGAACAAAAAAACTTTCAACCATAAATTTCTGGTTGCCACCAACGATCCAACAACAACAAAAAAAGAACATAAAACAATTCAACATCCAACATTCAATTGATTAATTACATTTGTTGTTGTTGTAGTTCTTGTCTATAAAAAAAATATTTCAAATATATAACTTTACCGTTAAACAGTAATGAAATCACAAACTTATGTCGTATTTCTGATAATAATGTTAAAACATTATTTTATTTTTTTAATTAAATTTATAATTTAATGTTAAATAGTTCATTACACCAATAAATTTGATTATAAATTATTTATAACAATAAAAAAATTACAAATTAATCGTATCATAAATTATTTAACCGTTATAATTGATTGTTTACCGCAACAAAAAAAATCCCAAAAGCCGACCGGTGAATTTTTATTTGAGAGAATAAATTAAAAATTTTTTTAATTAATTTATTAAAGATTTTAAATAAATTTTATACATATTTGTTTTTTTTTTAAATCAACTTCCAGTTATAATTATGACGTATCGCGATAAATAGTTGTCAATTTAGAAGAGAAATGTGAAATAGAAAAAAATTCTCTTACTTATGCTAAATGTGAGAGATAATTTAGAAAACAAAACACTCTCTTTTTTTATTACCTCGATCTAGTGCAGGAACACGCTACAATTGGTTAAAATCATTATAACGAGTAACAACAAGTTAATGAAAATTTAAAAAAGTAAAATGGAAAATTCGATATAAACAGAAATTTCGTATAAAATTAAATATGACAATTTGATGCTCAAAGAATTTTTTTTAAATTTTCTATAAAGGAAAGAACAGACTCATTTATAGCTTTTTAGAAGCCTAAAACTGATCAAGAAAGATGTTTAAGAGAAACATAGTTTATAGAGAAAATTATCAAAAATAGGTTATATCAACATCTTCTCTTAACATATAATTTGTACAGAATGATCTCGGCAGGAACCGGCAGAGTGTAATTTCCACATTATGTGCTTGTGTATGTGAGAACTGATCACAATTTTCTCTTAAAGTACATAGAAAAAAATTTTACTAATTTGGACACAAAAATGTCTTCTATTAAGGGAGAAACGCAGAAAAATAAGTTTATTGAATGAAATAACTTCATTGTTTTTTAATAATGTTAATTCCTGATTAAGATAAAATTAATATTCAGAAGATTATACATCCATATTTCACTGAACTTTTTTTTCTAGTGTATTTTAACAATTATCCGACTCAAGTCAGACTGAATGAATTTGCCAAAAATTTAAAAGCATGAATACAGGAGCTCATGTGCGTCCCTTTGATCAAAAGTTTCTATAAAGAGAAAATTTATTAAGTTGATTTGCAAAAAGAAACATGAGCAAATGTTTGTTTATTAAGAGAAAATTAATTAAAACATATTTTTTCTACGCAAAATTCTATATAGAAAAAACACGAAAGAAAGATCAAGATTTTTCCAAAAAAGGAATGGGTCAATCAAAAATATCAAGTATTTTTTATGAACAGAAAGTCGTTACAATTTCTTTAACAAAAATTATAATGAAAAAAAAAAGATAAATTCTTTAAAAATAACTGTAATGAGAAATTTTCTTATTAAGAATATAAAGAACAAATTTCTAGAGAAATTTTTTAAGGAAACTTTTTTTCTTAAGAAATTTCAAGAAGAAAAAACTTCAAAATAGAGAAATTCTTATGAAATTTCAAGAAAAATTTTATTTTAAGAAATTTAATTAATTTTTTTCTAAGAAAACAATTTTGAAGACATTTTTATAAAAGGAACTTCTTAACAATATTTAATAGAGAAATATTTCTATGGAAAATATTTCATAACGGAGAATATATCTTAGAAAATATTTAAAAAAATATTAAATGAGATTTTATAAGAATTTCCTATGAGAAAACAATTTATTTAAAGAGAAATTTAATACAAATTTATATAAAGAGAAATTTTTCGAAATAATTTCTTTAAAGAGAAGTTATTCGAAATAATTTCTATAAAGAGAAATTTTTTGAAATAATTTCTTTAAAGAGAAGTTATTCGAAATAATTTCTTTAAAGAGAAAGTTTTCGAAATAATTTCTTTAAGAGAAATTTTCGAAAAAAATCTATAAAGAGAAATTTTTCGAAAAAATTTTTTTAAAGAGAAAATTTTTGAAATAATTTCTTTAAAGAGAAAATTTTCGAAATAATTTCTTTAAAGAGAAAATTTTCGAAATAATTTCTTTAAAGAGAAAATTTTCGAAATAATTTCTTTAAAGAGAAAATTTTAAAAAATAATTTCTTTAAAGAGAAAATTTTCGATATAATTTCTTTAAAGATAAATTTCTATGAAAAAATTATTTAAAGAGAAATTTCTACGAAAAAATTTCTTTAAAGAGAAATTTTTCGAAATAATTTCTTTACAGATAAATTTCTTCGAAAAAATTTCTTTAAAAATAATTTTTTGAGAAAAACAAAATTTAAAAAAAATATATTTTTAGAAAATTTTCTTAAAAATTTGTTTTTAAAGAAAATTTGCTCAAAAGAAATCCATTTTTCTTTTTTTGAAATTCTATTTTGAAGATTTGTTTTTTTTTAAGAGAAAACTTAAAATTTTTCCTATAAAGAAAAAATTCATATGAAAAGAAATTGTTACAGTGTAAAAGTTTCTATAATTCAACCTTTTCTGGTAATTTTCTATAAGTCCAAAAATTTTCGAAAATTTTTATACGTCTATGTTTTCAATAAATCGAACATTTTCTAAAAAAAATATTTTTAAAGAAAACTTTCTATTAAGATAAAAATTAAAAAAATCGATAATTTTCTATTAAGAAAATTTCCATAATTTTCTATTAAGAAAATTTCCATAATTTTCTATTAAGAAAATTTCGATAATTTTCTATTAAGAAAATTTCGATAATTTTCTATTTATAAAATTTCGATAATTTTCTATTAAGAAAATTTCGATAATTTTCTATTTATAAAATTTCGATAATTTTCTATTAAGAAAATTTCGATAATTTTCTATTAAGAAAATTTCGATAATTTTCTATTAAGAAAATTTCGATAATTTTCTATTAAGAAAATTTCGATAATTAAAAAAAAATAATCTTTTTAGTTACTAAATTTTTTTGCAATAAATACCTGTTAATTAAAAATCTCCCTTAAGATCATTCCATATTCGCTTCTTGCTATATTTTCTCATCAAATTATTTTATCCAAACCACATTTTGATCGCATGCTAGAAAAAAATTCTCCCAATATTTTTCTATCGGATTCATTACTTTATTTACACTTTAAAATTTGAGCAGAGTAACTCGAACAAAACAAATATCACTTTCATCTGCTGATTAGAGATCACGGTTTGCTGGTTTAGTAGAATCTAAATTTAAAAGCTCTTATCAGTTATATTTTTGCAGTGCGATCGTGCGGTTGGATCTCCTCCTGGAAAATAAAGCGAAAAAAGGAAAAGTGAAAATTTAATAAAAATATTAAAGTGCAGTTGTTGGTTTTGTGTTTTATTATAATAAATCAACTACTTAAATTAGAATCAGCAGCAGCGACAGCAGTAGTAACAACAACAACAAAAGAATCAAATAAAATAATTTTTCATAATCAAGTGTCATTTAACTTGTGTAATTTAAACGCATTAAATGTAATAAAAACGATCGTTATCTTTTCTCTCTTTCTCATTTTTTTTTTTTTTTGTATTTTCCTCATTTTCGAAAAAAAGATATTTTTTCAACAGCATTTTGTGAATTTTTTTCATTTAGTTTTAAACTTGAAGAGAAACGCGTACGTGCGGTTTTTTAACGCTAAAAAAGTATTATTTAATAAAAAAGATCACTTTTTTGCTAAAAAAAATCTCATTTTTCTTTGCGCTAATAAAATATTAAAATAAATAATGGAAAAATAATAAAAAATATTTTAAGAAGAATAAAAAATAATTTTAAATTTATAATTTAAAAGAAATTTATTAAAAAATCAAATATCGATTTTGCCGAAAAAAACAAAATGAAAATGTCATGTATTTTAAGCAAAAATGTTTAAAGTGTTAAAGAAAATGACAAATAAAATTTTGAGTGTTATTGACCAAAAAAAAAATTAATAATAAAACGAGTAAGAATACTATATTCGGCTATGCCGAACTTTTAGTACCCTCTATCACAAATACGTGTGAAGTAAAAACATTAAACTTCAATTAGAAAGTGTTTGGCTTGAACTTAGGAGTTGCATTAGAAATCGGTCTATATCTTTTAATATATTAACCCATTTTTGCTGGTTCTAATAAGGAAACTTCTAAGGACTATAACAAATAATTATGTCAAATTTCATTGGACTCTGTCAAATATTGTGGTTGAGAGCGTGCCAACAACAGACAGACAAAGAGAAGATAGAAAGACGGACATATTTAAATCGCCTCATATATTGATTCAATGCAAAAATATATATACAATATGGGATCTGAGATGATTCCTTCTTAGCGTTACATACGGAACGACAATGTTTATATCCTTTTCATCACTTGTGGTGATGGAGGGTATACAAATTAAAAAGTAAGAATGCTTCCTTCGACTTTGCCGAATCTTTAATACCCTGCACCACAAATACGTGTGAAGTAAATACATTATGTTTCGTACATACACATTCGCACATACCCTCACAGATGTAAACAATATAAAAAATTATTTTCTTAAATATAACACGAAACATTTAATGAGTCATAAAATCAGATATTTTTTTGCTTGAACTTATGGGTTGTCTCAGATATCGATCTATATCTTTTAACATTCTGAACCGATTTAACTAGTCTTAAATAAGAAACTCCTCAGGACTATGGCAAATTCTGAGACCAAATTTCATTGATCTCTGTCAATTATTGTGGATATCAGCTAATTTTGTTCAAAAAGCTTTATTTTTAAAACTTTTGTGACCTTAAAATCATATTCCGGGGGATATATTTGTACAAGAGATAGGTAAAATAATAGATCCACAATCACCAATTTCACTAGTTAACGTCCTTGTGCTAAAATAATGATACATGCCAATTATCTAAATATCATTAAGAAATCTTCAAACCGAAGTCCTGAAGTTTGTTCACAGGGTTTATATGGACAGAAAGCCGTCCAGACAGATAGACGGACATCTTTAAGTCGATCAAAAAGTAAATCTAAGTCCAATTGTATACTTAAAAGTGACTGTAGCAGTAATTTTTCTGTCTGTTACAAACTTATGCACAAACGCATAATACCCTCAACCACCAATGGTGGTGAAGGGTACACAAATATTTCAAAATAATTTAAATAAAAAAAAATATTTAAATTACTTAAATAAAATATAACGTTTAAATAAATATTTATTTAAATTATGAATTTTATTGTATAAATATTTAAAAAATATTTAATGAAAAAATAAAAAATAGTTGACATTTTTGAACATGAAATAAAGATCGTGAGAAGAGTGACTTTAAAATAAAAATAATGATATTTTTTCAAGTGTAATTATGAATGAATAAAGAAAATATTTCCTCAATATTTGTTAAAATAATTTACAATATAATAGAAATTCTTAAAAAAAAAAAAAAAAAAAAAAAAAAAAAAAAAAAACAAATACAATTTTATTATTTTAAAAAAATGTGGATACTGGGGACGTGACTTTAATTTGATATGACGAAAATTAAAAAAAAAATTATGAAAAAAATAAATTTGACAAAAATTATGAAGATATTGCGATTGAAATGTGAAGAAAAATGTTTATTTATAATTTAAAAAATTTAGAAAAATTGTTGTTTAAAATTTGATAAAGGATCTATAAAAAAATTAAATTACTGTCATATAATAATTAAAGAAAATTTCCTTTAAAAATAATTCTTCCTTTTAATAAAGGAAAAAAGTCTATCTGTGTATTCTTGTTGATAAATAAATATTACATTTAGTGATCACACATTTTTCATAGCTATTTTATACAATTTATGTCCTTTCAAGCTTTAAGGACTTTTTAAAAAGAAATTCAATATCATATAAAAAGTTATATGTGAAATATCCAATTTCTGTGTGAAACAATTTTCAATAATTGTGAAATTTCTATATAAAGAAAAATTCTCAATTAATATTTATGAAGAGAAAAAAATTAAATTTTTAAATTTTAAAAGAGTAAAATATTTTCTCTAAAGAAATTACAATAGAATTAAAAGAAAATATTTTTTGAAAATATTCTATAGAGAGAAAATTTTTTAAAAAGTTTGTGTGAAAAGAAAATTTCTAATGAATTTTCTTTAAACTTCAAAAAAAGAGGATTTTCTTAAATATTTCTCTAAAAAAAAATTTTCTTAAAAAATATTGTTTATAAAATTTCTAAAAAAAATATTTTATCTTCTTTTTTTGTAAATTTCTTTAAAGAAAGAATTCCTTAAAGACTGAAAAAATGATGAACATTTCTATAAAATAAAATTTATTGAAATATTTGCAAAAATAAAATTTTTAAAGGAATTTCATTTAAAAGAAAATCTTTACTGAAGTTTCTACAAAGAAAACATTTTTTATAAAAATTCTATAAAGAAAAAAATTTTAGGAATTTTTTTTCTTAAGAAAATTTTTGAAGAAATTTCTTTATAGAGGAATTTTCATTAGGAATTTCTAAAAGAATAAAATTCCTTAATAAATTTCTATAAAAGAAATTTGTCCTAGAAATTTCTGTAAAAGACTTTTTTTGAGAGAAATCTCTTTAAAGAAATTTTCATTAAGAGAAATTTCCATACAAAATTAAGAAATTTATATAAAATATTAACTTTTTCTTTTTAAATTTCCATACAGAAAATATTTCATAAGAAATGTCAAAAATGAAAAAATCTCTATTAAAAAATTCTATAAAGAAAAATTTATATAGAATTCAATTTTTAAGAGAAGTCTACAGAGAGAACTGAAAAAAATATTTCTATAAAATGAAAATTTCCTTAAAAAAATTCTATAGAGAAAATTTATTAAATGATTTTTATATGGGAAGATCTTTTAAGGAATTTCTATAAAGTTACTTCCATAAAAAATTTATAAAAATATTTAAAATAAAGTTGATCAGGTTTGATCAAGAATTTTTTGTAGAAAAAAATTTCTATAAAGAAAATATTTTATTAAAGAAAATTGATATATAATTTTACAAAAGTTCAAAACTTATTTTGATTAAGAAGACAAATGATGATGAATTTTCTATAATAAAAATTTTACATGAAGAGAAAATTGATTCATAATTTACAATAAATAGAAAATTGATCACATTTTCTAAAAAAAAAAATATAAAAATTTTACAAAATTCATTTCTTCTAAAAGAATATTTTTTTTCCTTTCAAAAGATTGATAATTTTTCAGATTTCATTTAAAGTTCACGATTTTTTATTAAGAGATTTTATTGTTCTCTTCAAATCTGTCTTAACAGGATCACTTTACTGATTTCAGATCCGAAAAATTTGGAAAATTGTACTAATTTTTCCATAACAATTTTAGTGCTAAATCGTGATAATAAATAGAGATCTGTGTTAGTTTTCAGGATCCTAATTTAACATGTTTCAATTATCACTCGGATCCTTTTTTCTCTTATGATCAAATCAAATAATGACTACAAAATTGAAACCTCTTTTAAACTCTAAAATTCCACTTTCATTTTAACAAATAAATTAAATTACAATTCAATTTCGACTTCAGTTTCGTTTTCTCTCCTTTTTCACTCATCTGAGTTCAAGTATCCATTTAAATTACTTACTAAATAATTCCTTTTGTAAATCCCCTCCAAAATTAAAAAAAAAAAGTAAAATCCATGTGCTCCCAAATACTAAATCAGAACAACAAAATTATTTTCTTCTCTTTTCTTATTTTCTTCTTATTTAACAAAAGATTTCTGATTTAGATTAAATCAATTGCAATTGAGGGAAAAAAGCTAAAATGCAGTAAATTTAAAACCCTCCCGAAAAGAAAAAAATGAAAATCATAAGAAATAAACAGAAACTCCATGGTGACAATCACAATTTAAACTCAATTTAAAATAATTTTTCTTTAACAAGAAAATACAGATGAAAAAAAAATATGAGGAGAAGGTGGTGGAGATGGAAAAAAATTATTGTGGACTCATATAGAA
Organism: Cochliomyia hominivorax; assembly: GCA_004302925.2. Classification (NCBI taxonomy): domain Eukaryota; kingdom Metazoa; phylum Arthropoda; class Insecta; order Diptera; family Calliphoridae; genus Cochliomyia; species Cochliomyia hominivorax. Next base: position 28,871,572 of record PYHX02000413.1, read on the forward strand.
AAGTATAATTTTTTAAAAAATGAAAATAAATCTGAAATAACAAGAGAATAATAATTGAAAAAATCATAATAAAAAAAAATATTGCGGAAGTGTTAATTAAATCTTCAAAGTGATATTTTGCCTTCATAAATGTTCGAAATAAATATTTACTTTTATGAAGAAAATATAATGAAAATATAAGTAAAGTGAATAAAACTGAATAAAATAGTTCATCATCGTTATTTTTACTACCAACGGCGAGGAAAAATGTATTAAATCAGTTCAGCGGTGCATAAGATCAAAGTTTAAGATGGAAATTAAGTGCTTTAAATGTGAAATAAGTCATAATTATGTAATTGCAAGTGTCGCATCTTAAATATCCTCCATTTTGGTTTATTAAGAAATTGTTGTGTAATTAGAAAGATTTTTCAAAATATGCAGTATTTGGTCTACATGAGAACCTCTGGACCTATGAATTATAGAACATTCTTTATATAAAAAATTGTCTTTAAAAACTATAATTAATATTTGTTTTTTGTTAGAGCTAGAAATTGATTCTCTTGAAGCAGTATGATGAGGAACAGATTCCTTATTATATTTACAAAGTTTTCATTATATCTGGAGATATATGATATATAATTTTTATCTGTTTAATTTTTTATCTGAATCTAAACTTGAACTGATCTACAACAGAAAGAGCTACAGAGAATTTACAAAATTTAATTAGATCAGTTCTAGAACTGAACAAGAATCTGAACTAAATTATGAACTTAAATCTGAACTAGAATCTTCAACTAGAATTTGAACTGGAATCTGAACTAGAATCTTCAACTAGAATCTTCAACTAGAATCTGAACTGGAATCTGAACTAGAATATGAACAAGAATCTGAACTAGAATCTGAACTAGAATCTGAACTAGAATCTGAACTAGAATCTGAACTAGAATCTGAACTAGAATCTTCAACTAGAATTTGAACTGGAATCTGAACTAGAATATTGACTAGAATCTGAATATATATTTAAACTAGAATCTGAACTATAATCTGAACTAGAATCTTCAACTAGAATTTGAACTGGAATCTGAACTAGAATATTGACTAGAATCTGAATATATATTTAAACTAGAATCTGAACTATAATCTGAACTAGAATCTTCAAACAGAATTTGAACTGGAATCTGAACAAGAATCTGAACCAGAATCTAAACTGGAATCTAAACTAGAATCTTAACTAGAATTTGAACTGGAATATGAACTAGAATCTGAACTATAATCTGAACTGGAATCTGAACTAGAATTTGAACTGGAATCTGAACTAGAATATTGACTAGAATCTGAATATATATTTAAACTAGAATATGAACTATAATCTGAACTAGAATCTTCAAACAGAATTTAAACTGGAATCTGAACAAGAATCTGACCCGAATCTGAACTTGTATCTTAACTAGAATTTTAACTAGAATTTGAACTGGAATCTGAACTAAAATCTGAACTAGAATCTTCAACTAGAATTTGAACTGAAATCATAACTAGAATTTGAACTAGAATCTGAACTATAATCTTAACTGGAATCTGAACTAGAATCTTAACTAGAATTTGAACTGGAATCTAAACTAGAATCTGAACTAGAATTTGAACTGGAATCTGAACTAGAATCTGAACTATAATCTGAACTATAATCTGAACTGGAATCTGAACTAGAATTTGAACTGGAATCTGAACTAGAATATGAACAAGAATCTGAACTAGAATCTGAACTAGAATCTGAACTAGAATCTGAACTGGAATCTGAACTAGAATCTTAACTAGAATTTGAACTGGAATCTAAACTAGAATCTTAACTAGAATTTGAACTGGAATCTGAACTAGAATCTAAACTATAATCTGAACTGGAATCTTAATTAGAATTTGAACTGGAATCTTAACTAGAATTTGAACTGGAATCTGAACTGGAATCTTAACTAGAATCTGAACTGGAATCTGAACTAGAAACTGAACTGGAATCTGAACTAGAATCTGAACTAGAATATAAACAAGAATCTGAACTAGAATCTGAACTGGAATCTAAACTAGAATCTGAACTAGAATATGAACTGGAATCTGAACTAGAATCTGAACTAGAATCTGAACTTGAATCTGAACTAGAATATTGACTAGAATCTGAATATGTTTTTAAACTAGAATCTGAACTATAATCTGAACTAGAATCTTCAAACAGAATTTGAACTTGAATCTGAACTAGAATATTGACTAGAATCTGAATATGTATTTAAACTAGAATCTGAACTATAATCTGAACTAGAATCTTCAAACAGAATTTGAACTGGAATCTGAACTAGAAACTGAACTGGAATCTGAACTAGAATCTGAACTAGAATATAAACAAGAATCTGAACTAGAATCTGAACTGGAATCTAAACTAGAATCTGAACTAGAATCTGAACTGGAATCTGAACTAGAATCTGAACTAGAATCTGAACTTGAATCTGAACTAGAATATTGACTAGAATCTGAATATGTATTTAAACTAGAATCTGAACTGGAATCTGAACTAGAAACTGAACTGGAATCTGAACTAGAATCTGAACTAGAATATAAACAAGAATCTGAACTGGAATCTGAACTAGAATCTGAACTAGAACTGAGCTATAACAGAACTAATTCTAAAATTTCAAAAAAATTTAAAAGTTTTACTAAAAATATAAATTTTTGTTCAAAATCAAAATGTTTAGAACCAAATTTTATCTAAAATTTAAAATTTCATATATCGTTTTTTCACCAAAATTTTTATTTTTCGCTAAAAAAAATATTAAAAGTTTCACAAAAATTCAATTTAAAAAAAATTCAAGTTTTCACAAAAAAATTCAAGTTTTTACTAAAAATTAAAATTTTCACTAAAAATTCAAATTTTTACTAAAAATTCAAATTTTTACTAAAAAATCAAAATTTTTACTAAAAAATCAAAATTTCACAAAAAAATTAAAATTTTCATTAAAATAAACAAGAATTGGAACTTAAAATAAAATCTTAATTTCATTTCTTCAGTCAGAGATTCTTTCAACTGTCAAGAAGATGGACCATAATGGTTTCTTCAGTCACAACTGATATTTGATATGTGATGGGAATCTTTATATTTCATTTTGTTTTTTATTCTAACAGAAGGGAAAATTAGGAGGAACTTTTATTCTGATGAAAAAAGGAAAAAAAGGCATTTTTAGAGGAATCCGTCAGTTTTTTTTAATTTTTATCTGGAATCGCTCTTTTAATCTGAATAATAACAAGGATTAATGGGAAATTAGAGAGAATAATAAATTTTAAAAATTAAGTCTTCCAGACCTTGATTTTTAAAATTATATATGAAAAATAACAGTAAGAATAAGAATTTTATCGCATATTTCCACTCATTTTCTGGAATAAATAGAAAAAGAAATTTTCTTCACACATATTCAATCGTAAATGATCAAAATACCCGTAGCAAAATGTATGACATAAAATTTACTTAATATTTCCATATTTAAATCTGTCAGTGTAAGTGAATGATTTTTATTGTGTAATTCGCAGAAAATTAAGTTAAATTTTATAAAACAACAATAAAATATAACAAAAAAAGTAAAATAAAATAAAAAATTAAAGAAAATCATAAAATGCAATATTGAATAAAGAAAAAGAAAATAAAAATATTAAATAAAAAAAGTTACATCATATGAGTCAACAGAAATCTCACTACGGCAATTCCTGGCAGAAGTCTCCAAAAACATTAATGGATTAATAGTTAAAAAAGCTGATAATTATTCTAAAAAAGGATTTTTCTTTTTGCAACAAATAATTGTAAGTTGAAATTAGATTTAAATATTTTTTTATAGTTTTTTTTTAATTTGTTAAATTTTATTTATTATTATACCCTACACCACCACAAGGGGTGAAGAGGGTATATTAATTTTGTTATTGTGTGTGTAATGCTAAGAAGGAAAAATGTTAGACTCTATAATGTAAATATATTCTTGCATCATATCAAAACCTAAGTTAATTCGGCTAAATCTGTCTGTCTGTTTGTCTGTCTGTGTACCTGTCTATATATCTGTCTATCTGTCTGTAGTTGACACGCTCACATCCACAATAATCGACAGAGCTCAACGAAATTTAGCCTGAGGATTTGTTATAGTCCTGAGAAGTTTCTTATTTAAAATCAGATAAATCGGTTTGATATATTAAAAGATATAGCCCAATATCTGAGTCAACCTCAGAAAGAACATTCGTAAAATTGTTAATTATAAATCTAAACATTAATTTGTATGTTAATTCACTTCACCATTCCGAAAATGATGTGAATCGATGCTGCAGAAAAAAGTTATTGCAAAAAATATTACTTATTTAATGATTGTTTGTGTGAGTGTGAAAGTGAGTACGATATATAACGTAATATCTTTACATACATTTATCGTGAAGGGTATATAGGATTCGGCATAGACGAATGTAGCATTATTACCTGTTTTTCTTTCTAATTTTAAAATGACATTATCACGTTTTAAATCACAAAATATCGTGTTTATTTTTGAAAAATGTGACTCTTGTCATTCGAAAATTACCTGCTGCTCAGTTCAGCTCAAAAATTAAAAAAATAAAAAAATAAATAATTTATTGTATAAATAAAATGTTTTTTTATAAAACAAAAAAATTTCATTGAGTGTTAATTGCGGTATTTAGGAATAAATTAAAAATGATTGGAATTATTAAGCGGACTGGGTTATTTTATAAGAAATTCCTCATGTTTTTAATTTGAATTTTTTCTTTGTCATAAGAAAATCCCAAGTTGGGTCTAAAGTATTAACAATAATTAAATTATTTTATTTATAAATTATTTCATAAATGAGTTTAATCTGCAATTAATAGATCATATATTAATTGACATTTAAAGCCCAATAATTTAGATAAACTTTAAAGAAAATCTTCTACAGATAGTGTGTTCAGTTTCGGCTATACACCGTTTTCTTATGACCAGATCAGCTTTATCTAATCTAAACTGAATTATTGTGTAGATTTATAACAATAAAAGTAATTCTTTGTGAGTTGGTCTCAGATATCGGTCTAAAACAAATTTCATTAAATTCCCCAAATTGACATTTTTACTAAAAATTGACATTTATACTAAAAATTGACATTTTTACTAAAAATTGACATTTTTACTAAAAATTGACATTTTTACTAAAAATTGTCATTTTTACTAAAAATTGTCATTTTTACTAAAAATTGACATTTTTACTAAAAATTGACATTTTTACTAAAAATTGACATTTTTACTAAAAATTGACATTTTTACTAAAAATTGACATTTTTACTAAAAATTGACATTTTTACTAAAAATTGACATTTTTACTAAAAATTGACATTTTTACTAAAAATTGACATTTTTACTAAAAATTGACATTTTTACTAAAAATTGACATTTTTACTAAAAATTGACATTTTTACTAAAAATTGACATTTTTACTAAAAATTGACATTTTTACTAAAAATTGACATTTTTACTAAAAATTGACAATTTTACTAAAAATTGACATTTTTACTAAAAATTGACAATTTTACTAAAAATTGACAATTTTACTAAAAATTGACAATTTTACTAAAAATTGACATTTTTACTAATAATTGACATTTTTACTAAAAATTTACATTTTTACTAATAATTGACATTTTTACTAAAAATTGTCAAAATTGAGATTTTTACCAAAAATTGAGATTTTTACTAAAAATTGAAATTTTTACTAAAAATTTAAATTTTTACTAAAAATTTACATTTTTATTAGAAATTAAAATTTTTAAAAAAGTTGCAATTTTAACTTAAAGTTTAAATTTTCTTAAAAATTAAAAATTAATTTTAAATTTAAATTTTTTAATAAAAATTTTCTATAAATTGAGATTTTTACTTATATCTGATATTTTTAAAAAATATATAAATTAAAAAAAATAATATAAACTATAGAAATTTAAATTTCGTTAAAATTAAAATTATCATTAAAACTGAAATTTTTATTTAAAGTGAAATTTTGTTTGGAATTGGAATTTTCAATAAAAATTTAAAAATTTCACTTAAAATTGAAATTTCGATTAAAACTGCAATTTTTACGAAAAATTTCAAATTGTCACCAAAAATTAAAATTTTCACTAAAGATTTAAATTTTTACAAAAAAATCATTTTTTTTTAATTCAGAATTGTCACTAAATCAACTAGAAATCAAAAAATAATTAGATATCAAATATTTAACTCTAAATTAAAATTTTCCCTAAAAATTTTAACGTTCAATTAGAATTTAAAAATCCACTTAGAATTGATTTTTTCTACTAAATTAGTTAAGAAAAGAAAGTTAAATTTTAATTAAAAATAAAATTTCAATTTAATAAATTGAAATTTTCATTGGAAAAATAAATTTTCATTTATTTTAAATTTAAATTATTAAATTTAAATTATTAAAAATATAAAATTTTAATTAAAGATCAACATTTTCATTAAAATTTAACATTTTCACTGAAAATTTAAAATTAACTAAATACTGAAATTCTGACCAAAAATTCATAAAAATTAAGTTCTTCACTTAAAACCAAAATTAAAAAAAAAATAATAATAAATTTTCATATAAAAATTCAAAAATTTCATTAAAAATTTCGAAAAAATTGATTTTTGCTACAGAATAATATTTTTAAGGTCGTTTTTCTTTATTTGTTTTTAGATTTTAAATTTTCCGAAATATTCTTATACAATTTAAAATAAATATTTATTTAATTTCTTGTATTTACATAATTTTAATCTCTTTAATTAAATTTATTTTTTACTGTTAAAAATTGCACTTATTTATTTGTCTCTTCCCTTTCTAACCGAAACCGAAAACCGCTTAATTAATAAATTTAATTCTTAAGAAATGGACTTGTGCACTTTTTTTCCGCAGGCGGTAGATTTGAAAAACGCTAAATAAATATTAATTAATAAAAAGCGGAATCAAAACAAGATCTCAAATACAAGAACAGGAACAAGTGCAAACCAAGAAAACAACACCCCATTTTAAAATAATTCAAGCTTTTAGAGATACAAATACTCGTATCTTCTAGATACGAAAGTGTTTGGAAGGTTTTTTTTTCTTGATTTCGTAGTTACTGTGTTACCTGGGCGTGAAAATAACGTAAAAATTTTATTGAATCTTCTTCTTCTTATTATTTTATTGTGTACTGTGTTTTTTTATCATTAATTAAATGTTGACATTAAACCAACAACAATTTGATTACTGTGTTGTTAATATAATAAACACATGAATATGTGAAATACAGTGGGGCAAAATTTAAAATTTAATATGTTTGGAGCAGGGGAGTGTATTTTTGTATATGTTTAGAACTGGTTCTCGTAAAGCCTTTTTTATGGAGCTATGAGGACTCAAAGTAGAGAACTTTTATTGATCCATTGTTTTATTTTTTTATATTTACTTAAGCATGCTTTACGCCCCACTGTGCTTATGTCTGTGTATAGAGTTTGTTATTATCATTCCTTTTAAAAATACACCTTAAAGTGTACGTCACATGCAGAAGTTTTACTTATTTGAGTCTTGCAAAAATAAACAAGGTTATTGAAACTAAAATATATTTTTAAAATATTATTAAGGACTGAGATCGAAAAGTGTTTAACATACATAAATGTTAATAAAAATAAAAAACACTTAATTTACATTTCAAATTATAACTTCCGCCACCACAAGTGGTGAAGGGGAATCGTCTAAGACCCCATAATGTACATATATTTTGTCCGCCTGTCTGTTGTTGGCACTTTCATATCCGCAATAATTAGTAGAGCTAAATAAAATTTGGCCTGAGTATTTAATATAATCCTGAGAAGTGTCCTGTTTAAAACAAGCAAAATCAGTTCAATATGTTAAGAGATATAGACCGATATTCGAGATAACCCCTTAATTAAAGCGAAGAGCTTTCGTAAAATCATCAATTTTAAATCAACGAATTAGAATAAAATTTTTCCAAATTTCAGAATCGGTTCAGTAGAAAAAAAGTTATAGCCAAAAATATAACTAATTTTATGACACTTAAAGGTTTCTTTGTTATATAAAAGAAAGTATAGAGTGTAAATGTGAGTGTGTACAGAACATAATGAATGTATTCGTTAGGCTTTTGTGGTGGAGGGTGTTGAAGATTCGTCATAGCTGAATATAGAATTCTTACTTGTATTTCTATTTGATTGAAATTGTTATTAAAATTTACAATAGAAAAGCAAAAAAAAAAACAAAATATGGTTTTAATCTTTTATGATAAAAATTTTGAACCTTTGTCGGAAACCCTTCCTTTACTGTTTTTATAGTGCTTTCTGTCACTTTTCTCGAACAGAAAGTTTATCTTACCACTCTTTTTTGTGCACTTCACTACTCTTTTAATAAGAGCGCAATGACTCTTCATGGCCTTTGATCTGGCCAGTTTGGAAGATATCACATTATTTCTCTTGTACCACCCTAGGACCAGTGTACTAAAGTGCCAGTATTTCAAATTTGACGAAGAATAAGTAACACATTATGAAGTCTTATGAATGGAAGCAGAGTTTTTTTTTGTAAAAATTCTATGAAGTAAACTTGGGTATTTATAGGGCCCGTTGTAAAAAATGATTGGCTTTTTTGATCGCATACTGCTTACCACACCAAGATCTTGTTTGGAAATTTTAAAAACTTTTGGATACTAAATTTTTCTTCTGACAAAATTTCTGATAAAATTTCTGAAATTCTGTCAGAACATACGTTTCGTCATCCATTAACCAGCAAGAATATTTTTTTTTAATCTTGATTAGGTGCCCTGTTTTTGGCCACTAATTTCCTGTCAGGAACTTTTGGAGCCTTGAATGTTTTTTAAGCTGCATTAGCTTTAACTTTTCGTAACTAATAGTTTAAGCACTGGGCTAACCGGGACTGCTTTACTACCGGATGTTTTAGAAGCTCTTTTGAAAGTGCTTCCTATTTTTTTTGGCATAGAATCATCACGAGGATCATCTTTCTATATGAAACTAGTTTTAGAATCCACGAATAAGCTCTCTCGACACTGTTTAATAATATTGGAAACAGTTTGCTGGCAGACGGCAAACTGTTTGTAGGACCAAGTTAAGTTCGTTGAAACCACTTAATATCTCTAGTACGCACTGTCTTGTGATCATTTGTTCGACATTGAACATAATAACTGACATGTTTGAAAAAGATAACTTTATCAAAAATATCAAATAATACTAAATAAAATGTGTGTTAAGATTTTTTCGATCTCAGTCTTAAGTAAAAAATATATTTTTTTTTATTTTCCTCTAATTAATTTAAATATTTACTTTTTATTGCAAAATATTTCTGCTCACAAGTTATGGCAGATAAGAGAAAGAGATTTGAGTATAAGAACTTCATTTTAATCCCTTTAAATATTGTAAACTTTATATTTTTAAAATTTAAATAATTAAATATTTTTTTAGAACTTTAAGAGGACTTAATGGAAAAATTAAACAATAAAATTATTAAATTAATTTTACCTACTCAAATAAGTACTTAAACTTACTTTGTATAATAATTATTATCTTAGAAAATAATCTATAATATTGAGATATTTTTTAGACACTTAAAAATGATCATATATAGTCAATAAGTACTCTGGGGTCTTAAGTGAACTTTTAAATATTGTTCAAGTGTTGAAAATAACAGTTACATTGTAATCACTTTTTCAACTTATTTTTAAGAAAATTGTTTTGATAAAGTAAAGAAAAGTACTTAATAATGTATAAAATTTTAGGACCTTTACAATGACAAATAGGATTCTTGAATTTCCGGATTTAATGTATTTATGTCAATTTTTTATAAAAATCAGTTTAATTAGCAAAATGTTTGAAATGCCGATAACAGAACACTAATAGCATTTTAGATATACGACCTTTTGGATCGTGGTATACATATGCAATTCAATATATCTCCAACATGGTAGCAAAGTTTCAAGTCCATTATATATTCTCAATTTTTTGTTAAAATTCTTTTTTACAAATTTTTTTTTTAATTCTAAAGTTATTTCAGAAGTATGTCTTATTTAGCCTTAATTAAGACCCATTGGATTACCTTACCATATAGGGATATATATTATTGACATATATGCAACGCTTATATATGGTATATGTCAATAATGAGCACCGATCTTCTTCATAAATTTAATTTTTTTCATAAAAGTTTTGTTTAAAAATAAAATTTCTAATATTGCAAATATATGACTCATTGGGTCTTTCTACGAACCAATTGAACTCTAATACCACGTAGTGGTATATATGTACAAATTCATGTTTGTCCATAAAGGAAACCAAATTTTCGAGACAACAAAATATTAAGTTAAAGTAAAAACTGATTTTTTCATATACAAATCTATTAAATTCCGAAGTTTTTTCAAATGTATGACCTATTGGGTGTTCTTATATACCCAAGAGAATATGTGTTCATAATAGAAGCAAAACATCGAAATTTAAAATTTTTCCAAAAACTCTGCTTTCAACATTTAATATTAGATATACGATCAGTTGAAACTTCTATTGGAATATTATACCCACATAAGAATGTATATGGACATTTCCATAATAAAAAAATTCAAAATTTTCATAACAAAATTTTTTAAAATTAAATATCTAAAATTCCAAATCCTTCCCGATTAATGACCTATTCTTAATATGGATTCATTGGACTATTACTTTCACATTTTAGTATATATGACCAAATCATTATTTTTTAAACATGGACACCGATCTCCCCAGAAATTTCAATTTCAAAATTAAAATTTTTCATATTTCAAACTCATTGACGATATAAATTCTATCTTTTGTATGGTCTCAGCCGATTTCATTAGCTCATAAGAGAAAATACTTTTCTGATTCCACTTAATACAGATTATTGGTCTGGTGAGTCTATTTTTATATATGGATTACTTATAGATTGATATTTTAAAATATGTTCACATTAGGGCGTCACCATTTAATAACAACACTTTATTTCTTTTTTATACTCTTCACCTGACTATATCAGGTGAGAAGGTTATATATAAGTTTGTCATTCCGTTTGAAATTTTCCACAATTTTCGACGTAGACCTCCAAAAGTATATATATTCTGGATCGGTATGAAAAAAGAAATTGATTGAGCAATGTCCGTCTGTCCGTCAGTGTGTCGGTTGAAGCCGACCTATAGCTAACCTATAGTTGACATGTCTATCAAACGATTGGAAATGCTTTCAAGAATCCAGGGAAATTGGTTGATAAATGGCTCAGATTATAGCAAATAAAGTGAAAGTACCTCAAACTTTTTTTTCTTTTTTTTCTATTTTTTGAAATATCTACAAGAGTCAGAGACTCAATTTTTTTTAACAGATAGATTTCAATAAATTGAGCGGATTTATGCGCTGAAGACATGAAATGAATCGGACCAATAGTGGTTTTAGCCATTTTAAAAAATGTTTAGACATATTTTAGCTATTATCTTATAACGATTTTGCTCCTCCAGAATTGGCAACACTGTCTACAAGTGATGATATTATGAAAACTTTTGGATAACAGGGACTTAATGTTAAATAGTAAGTTTGCCGAATATAACTTGTTTTTGTGTAAAACTTTATTTTAATATGAAGTTTGGATTGATCAGAGTCAATTTTAGGCTTCATCCATGGCCCAAAATGATTAAGTAAAAATTTCAATAAAATAGGGGAGGAGGGTCCTATAAGATTTTCAGATAAAAAAATTAATATAAAACTTTTACTTTCAGAAATAAAATAAAATTTGACACATTTCGAAAAAATATGCGAAAATTTTTAAATTTGTGAAATTTTTGAAAATCGACTTCAATCAACTGAATTTTTTGGGATTCATATCGAACAAAAAAAACTGGCTAAAGATCTTTCAACACACAAAAATCATAAAAGATAATGAACATAAATAAGAATTTGTTTTGAGCGTATTGTGGGGAGTTATAAAAGAAAGAATATATTTTTTTGGATTCAGGATTCAGATTCCAGGCGTTTAGAAGATATATATTTCGATTCTGCTCCTCTGAGAAAAATCGTTTTCGGAAGTAATTCCGATTTTTTCTGTACAACTTAAGTTTGTTGAAAGATTTATTCTTTCTGTGATGCTGTAGGTTATGTTCTATAATTCATGCTATATTCGGCTATGCGAAGACTTCAATAACTTCTACCGCAAATGCCTGTGAAGTTAATACTTTATGGTTCGTGCATGCACACTCACGCATACACTTATAAACGTATACACTATGCAAAGGGTTTTCTTAAACATAACACTTAATGAGTAAAAAAGTTACCTATATTTTTGGCTATAACTTCTTTTCGACTGAACCGATTTTGATAATTTTTGGAATGGTAATGAAGTACATATAACTTAATATTATTCTAAAATAAATAAATAATTGACAATTTTAAGAAAAATCTGCATTTGAACATAGAGGTTGCCTCAGATATCGGTCACTATCTTTTTACTGGCTTTAAAAAGAAAACTTCTCAGGATTATAACAAATACTTAGGCCAAAATTCATTGAGCTCTGTTAATTATTGTGGATGTAAGCGTGCCAACAACAGACAGATGTCTGTCCATAGCTAAATCGACTATATGTACATTATGGGGTCTGAGATGATTTCTTGTTATCGTTGTAAATGGACTGACAAAGTTTAAGAGTATAAAAATTTAAATGAAAATATTTATTTCAAAGTCCGATTAATATCATTTATAGATCGGAAAAAAACTACAGATGTAAAATGACTTTTTTTTAAATCTATTGTCGCATGCGATAACATCAAAAGATCGCAATTACAATTAATAAAATAACAAATCTGTTATAGATTATCAAATATAGAAATATTAACACAAAATAATAATTTCGCCAATTAATTCACTGCAATAATGAACAAGTGAATTAATTTGTCTTGTTTACAAAAAATATATAAATTTTACAATTTGTTGTTTGTTGTTGTTTTTTTTTTTAATATTTTTTTTATAAATATTTTTGCATTTTACCACGTGCCATATTTTTGCATGATCGCCGGAGAAAACAATTTTATTGCAAAAACAACACAGAAAAAAATATATACAGGTGATTTTATTTGTTTATAAACAAACTAACATTCACACACACGCACACAGACACTCAAGTCATACAACTACAGATTTTAATCACATGATCTACACAATTTGTTAATAAAACAAAAACACAAAATTTTATAATAAAAATAATTATAATAAATAAATTAAGCAGCGCAATCGAAAAAATCTTAACATAGATATATGTTTATAAACCACAAAACCACTGCTACTTATGTTTCATTTGATTTAAATTTTTGCTCGAACGCCTTTTTACGCTCTTTATTTCTCTTTTACAAGAGCCCAATATCACTTCACTGGCTTTAACTCTGGGCAGTTTTGAGGATTTGCCTCTCTTGGTACAAATGCCACATTATTGTTCTTGTATCACTCAGTGGACATATTATGAAGTCTTATGAATGGAAGCAGCATTTTTGGAAACATTATTTAATATTATTTTCGCTATTTATGATGTCTGACTTATTTTGATTCAACTGCATATTGTTTGTCATGCCAAGAAATTTTTTGGAAATTTTTACTGTTTTTGGATCCTTAACTTTTCTTCTACACTCACTCGAGCATCAACAACATAAAATTTGGACCAGAATGTAGAGAATGGATGGTTTCCTCATTCATTATGCCGCAAGATCTTTTAAAAAACGCTTAATTCAATTTCCGTTCTCTCTTTTTGGCCTCTAAAGTTTGAGGGATCTACTGAGCATGCTGGGCTGCCGAATTTGTTGAGGCCTTTTTTTGAAAATGCTTTCGAGTTTTTTACTTCAAAAACATCATGTTCACAAGGACAAGTTCTCCTGGTACATTTTCATAACATTGGAGACAGTTTGACAGCAAACCACCGAATGCATGGTCATCTTTTTGTAGCATCAAGTTGGAATTTTGTTGACATTATGTAATACATTTAATACGCACTTCTTTCTGATCACTAATTTTAATCAGATTAACAATATATTTAATTGTCTGACATTTAACGTAATAACTGAGATGTTTCACCAACGTAACTTCATCAAAAAAATATCAAATCGTACTTGTGTTAAAAGTTTTCATGAAGCAACGTGTGTTAAGAATTTTTCAATCTCAGTTCTTAATTAGCAAATAAAAACAATAAAGATCAATTCTTAAATGTAATAAATAAATTCTTAATATTTAATAATGAATCAATTTAATCATTTTAACAACAACAATAAAAATTTTTTAATTATTTTTAAACAAATTTGTTATTTGTTTAATTGAATTAATAAAAAAATAATTCTATTTATCTTTAGATTTATTCTGAATTTATTATGAAATGTAAAAATTATTATTAATTAATTAATAACAATTTAACAAATTAACACTTAGTTTTAATCGATTACCCGTTTCTTATTAGGTATGACATATGTATATATGTACGTATGTGTGTGTGTGTGAGTAATTAAGAATTGAAGTTTTATTATCAGACAAAAAATATTTTATTTTGTTATAAAGTTTAATTAATAATATTTATAATATTTGTTTTATTTGATTGTAGAAAATCTTATTAAATAATGAATGAAGAATGAAAATAACCCAGCAAAATGTTGGTTTGTTTTTTTTATAAAAAAGAAGTTGTTGCTTTATAATTTGCGAAAAATTTGATCAGAACAATATATGTAGCCAATTCAATTCAGATGGATTTTATCATGTAAGAAGAACAAAGAAAAAAAGACTACATGTTTCGTTTAAAATAGGGATGCTAAGCGGCACCGGGTTTTTTTCAAGTTCCGGTATTCGGGATTTTAAAAGACAAATCCCAGGATCTCGGTATTTACCTGTATAAAATTCAGTAATATTAATATTTTTTTAATTTTAAAATTTCACAGAAATTTTGAAATTCGGTATTAATGAGTGTCGAAAAATCCCGTAATTAATTTTTTTCAAAATCCGGTATTCGGGATTTCTTAATTCCTAAAAATTCCGGGATTTTCGGGATCGGGATTGACATCCTATGTATTCCTTATAGCAATAAAAAATAAAAGTAGACCGTTTTATTTTGAAGGATATTTTGGCCCTGGTCCTACAAAATAATGAGAGTTCTGCCATCAAACTATCTCCAATGTTATGAAAGAATACCGGGAGAACTTGACCGTTGATAGAAAATCTGGTTCAGGTTGAAGAAATGATCAACTTGGAGTTTCTCAAGCCAAAAGAATATAGAAAGAATTTTCAAAAGAGCTCCCAACACATCCGATAGGAAAGGAGCCAGATTAGCTCAGTGCTCGTACTATTTGATATGAAAACTTGTAACTAATTCAGGTTTAAAAAGAAAAAAGGCCCAAACAGTTCCCGACTAACAATTAGAGCCCAAAAACAGAGCACGGAAATTGTACACAAAATTCTAAAAATTGATTCTTGCTGCATAATGGATAACGAAACGTATGTTCAGACAGATGTTTCGCAACTTCCTGGTCAAAAATGTGTAGAACCAAAAGCAGTCGAAATTTCCCAAAAAGCTCTTGCCCTTGATGAAAGAAATGTGGGTTAAAAATTTATTTCGACTAAAATATCTCCAAAACTATAAGAGATGACCCGAACATGTAAGCGTATATCTTAATCGACTTTTACAAGGACTATAATGGGTTTTTGCCGATTTCTAAAAGAAATCAACAACCCGAGTTGGTAAAATTTAGAATGTCACTGACAACGTCTCTGACTATATATGTGTTGTCCCTTCAAATCAACCCAAATAAACCTCAGCTGGTATTTCTAATGGTCCAAACGTTACAGAATCATTTCCAAATTAACCGATTTGGACATAGAGCGAAGCGGAGGGTATTGAAGATTCGCCATAGCCGAATACAGCATTTTTTAAAATTTTTTAAGGGCCAAAATACGTTTAGAGTTTTTTCTTACGATCGGCATCAATCTTGGGATCCTTAAAATTCTTGTTTTTGTAGACAAGAAATCGTGTATGACATAAAAATATGTGGAATATTTGCAAATACCAATAGTTTACAAGAAATAGTCAGAAGA
This sequence comes from Cochliomyia hominivorax, assembly GCA_004302925.2. Taxonomy (NCBI): domain Eukaryota; kingdom Metazoa; phylum Arthropoda; class Insecta; order Diptera; family Calliphoridae; genus Cochliomyia; species Cochliomyia hominivorax. The sequence continues at coordinate 28,887,684 of PYHX02000413.1, forward strand.
CTTTAGCTCCAGAGTCGTTTGAATTGAAGAGATATTCCCTTGTACGGTTCGTCGATGATTTGGCATTTGTGTCAGATTACAAAATTGGCGTGCATACCGGTGTAAACACTTTATTGTGATAATTATAAAATAATTATGTTTTCAACAATATAAAATTCGGTTGTATTAGAATCATATTTTGGTAATTCACTTGGCACTTTCCTGTTGTTAACGATAACATTGCACTGGCACAACCATATTATTGTGTTAACGCAACCATAATATGTTTCCATTCGATTTATTGGATTGATTTTCTTCGATTTCATTTCTGACCAAATTGTTCATTGGTTTATTAGTCATTATTACAAATACAAAATTGATTATAATCGTCTGGCAAAATAAACATAATTGTCATGACAGAAATGTGTTAATTACTATTTACCTTTAATAAAAGTTAATGTCTGATTCTGTTAAATATAAAACTTTGTAACTTTGTAATAATAAATAAATATAAACTAAACCTTAACTACTTAAATATGCTTAAACATATTAATAATTAATATTGATATTTAAGTAACCAGAAAAAATATTATCGATTAATTTAATGTAAAGATTAAGAAGAAGGAAAAACAACTTAAATTAAATATTTCAAATTCTAAATGTCATAAATTCAATTTCAATGTACTAGAAATTCAGAACTAATATAACAATTTCATTTGTACAACCTCCAACACCACAATCAAACCGAGAGTCGATTTAGGTATGTCTGTCTGTCTGCCTGTTTTTGGCATTCTCACATCCACATTAATTGAGGTAACTGAATTAATTATTTGTTAGAGTTCTGACAAGTTTTCTATTTAAAACCAGCAAAATTTGTTCAGTATATTAAAAATATAGGCCGATATCTGAGGCCAACTTTAAGTTCAATCGAAAAACCTAAAAATTAGAATGGAATGTTGACATTATATGAAGTTGTGTGAACTTCATCAACATTCCAAAACTTATAAAAATCGGTTTAGTAGAATAAAAGTTATAGCAGAAAATATAACCCATTAAATATTCCTGCGTTTTATTTAAGAAAAGCTTGTATATACGTTTGTTAGTGTACGTGTGAGTGTGTATATATGAAGCATAACGTATCTACTTCAAGCACATTTCAAGTAGAGGGTATTGAAGATTCGGCATAGCCAATATAGCATTCTTTGTTGTTTTAAAAGAGAATTAATTTGTGATGACTATAAATGAAGATTCTAGAAAAAAGAATTAAGAATTTTATAGTCGGCAATACAGAATCCTCATTAGCCTCTACCGCAAAAATGCGGACGAAGTAAATATGGTTTGTTTTCAAAATATACACTAATACATACATATACATTTTTCGCTATAATTTTTTTCTACTGAACCGATTTTAATAAATTTTGGAATGATGATCAAATACACATAACTAAAATTCTTCATCTCAGATTTAGGTCTATATCTTATAATTTACTGATCCCATTTTGCTGATTTTAAACTGGAAACTTCTCAGGACAATAGAAAATACTTAAACTAAATTTTATTGCGCTCTGTGAATTATTGTGGATGTGAGCGTGCCAACAACAGACAGACAGACAAACGGATCGACTATTCGACTTAGATTTTATTTTGATGCAACAATATATATACATTATGGGGAGTGAGATGATTCCTTTTTAGTGTTACACACGGATGACAATGTTAATATACTCTCTTTACCACTTGTGAGAAATAAATGAGGAAATAAATTCAATATTATTTCAATATCACTTTAACTCTTTAATTCTCTAGTTTTATATTTTGGTTTCTCAATTGCTCTATTTAAAAATAGTCGTAGACATTACTCACTTGTACAGTGGCAAAGTAGTAAATTATTTCTCTATTTTTTGTTTAATGACATAAATGTGAACTTGAACCCTCTTTGAGATTAAAAAGCAAAAGCCGCCTTTTTAAGATAAATGATAAATAAAAGTTATTATTAGAACATTTTTAAAATTAATTAGAATTTCTATACCCTCCGCCACACAACAGTAGTGATTATGGTATATTAACTTTGTCATCTTGTGTGTAACCATAAGAAGAAATCATTTCAGATCCATAATGTATATATACTGTGTCGATTTAGCTATATCCGTCTGTCTGTTGTTGGCTCGCTCACATCCACAATAATTGACAGAGCACAATGAAATTTGGCCTGAGTATTTGTAGCAGCCCTGAAAAGATTTAGACCGATATCTAAGTTAACCTCTAAATTTAAGCGAAAAATTTTCGTAAATATTGGCAAATTAGAATGAAATATTGCCATCTATTTAGCTACATGTACTTCATTGTCATTTCAATTATTATCGGTTCAGCAGTAAGAATTTTATATCTGTGTAATATTTAAGCAAAACTTTTATATATTGTACACATCTGGGAGTGTATATGTAACTGTGTATGTGTAAAACATAACGTATTTACTTCAAGCGCATTTTTGCGGTAGATGCTAATGAGAATTCTGTATTGCCGACTATAGCGGAGGATTTTGAAGATTCGGGACGAATATAACATTCTTACTTGTTTTAGCTAAGTTTATACCACCCACGTGCGTTTGAGAACTCACACACATTCACATTAAGATTTTATTATTTGTAAATTAATAATGTTAAACAAATATGAACAATTCGGGACTTATATACATATTTGTGTTTAATAGAGTAAAGAATTTAATAAAACGATGAAAATTGTAATCAATATTTAATTGATTAAAACTAAAATAAATTTATTTAAAGCTTCTTATGTTGAATTTCTTCGAAAATTTCGTTTAGGTGAATTGTGTTTAAATCCGTAAATAATTAAGAAATAAGACGATTTCTTAGAATCCATAATTCATATACTTAAAATGATATTTTTAATTATTGAAATCATTTTCCGGAAAACTTAATTTCAATATAATGACAAACGTTTTTAAAAAATAAAATAAATATGCTTGTTTATCACCGACTATATAATACCCGATTTCTTGTTGCAGTTATGGTAAATTGTAGACCGATCTTGATGATATTCATTCATATAAAAACACAATGTTTTTGAAAGAAATTATGGACCGATCATTGAAATATTTGGCGCGAGTTTTCTCTTGTTACCTCTAGTGGTGAAGGGGGTAAATTAAGTTTGTCATTCTGTTTGTAGCGCTAAGAAGAAATTATGCAAGACCTCATAAAGTGTATAATTTATTGTATTACATGAAAAGTCTGCTCTGTTAATGGGCCTAGCTCAATTAAATTTAGCACATTTGTTTATTATTGTACCACGTATACCGCTATTTAAAACGAGCAAAATCACTTCATTGCAACGAAGGTTATAGACCGATATCTGAGGCAACCTCAAGATTCCAACAAAAAACTTGTTTAATTCTTTTCAAGTTGAAGATAACGGATGTCACACTCATGTACTGGAGGGTTCTGAAGATTCGACACAGCCTAATATAGCATCCTTAATTGTCCAAAATTTTTGTATTCAAAAGATATTTTTGGAAGTGGATTCATCTTCTTGAACTTTTGCTCAAAGATTTGGACTATCACAAAATTAGCACAACATTTCAAGAGGACATTGTTCACAACTTCTATATAGACAGTCGCTAATATTGTGTACAAATCGTTTTTTAACAACTCTTATTTAGAGCTGAATTGGTAGGCACTTATCTGGTTCAAAGCATAGTCAACGATCTTCCACCTCCGAAATGTTATTTTATAAAAAAAATCGCGAAAATTCATTTGTCAAAAATTTTTTTTGTATAATTGATCCATATTATATGGGAGCTTAAGAGAATTATGAACCGGCTCAAAAAAATTCGCACATAAACATAAAAGCACATTTAAGATTTAAGTCCTTACAAGTAATATTCTGAAGAGGGGTTGAGAGAGGATACTGAAGATTCGGTACCGCCATATATAACAAATTTATTTGTGTTATTTTCGGTGAAAGTAATAGACAGACGATTTGGACCACTATTAGCAGCCCATAATTACTTAATTGTTGTGAAAGTCTCACATAAGACATTTTCGCTTTATTGACATTTTGATGGAAGTGAATTTAAATTTTTTTGATGATTTTCATAACATTTTTATTTTCTCACGATCGGATTATTAGTTGGTATAAACCGATGTCAAATGAAATTCGCTATAAACATTATGATTGTAACTTGATGATAAAGATCTTAAAAATCTTTAAGAGATCGAACTGTAGCCCATTGAGCAGTGGTTACGGAATGCTCTTTTTTAAATTTTTCTTAACTGCTCTGTAACTTTGGAACTATTGAATATTCTTTTAAAAACATTTCATATGGTCATTCTTGAAAGGTTTTCCAATTGATATGTAAAAATACAAGTTCTTAATATAATTTATGATCTATTTACAATATCATTTATAGTTTAAGAGATATTTTCATAAGAATTTTCATTAGAAGTGTTAATAAATTGAAATTCACTTTAATATTGTTGAAAAGATTAAAAATATAAAAAATTTCATTTGGTTCCATCCAGGATCGAATTGGAGACCTTCTGCGTGTAAAGCAGACATGATAACCGCTACACTATGGAACCACATGTATAGCTTAGGGGAAGTCGAGCATAAATGCTCTGGAAATAAATAAAAATGTATTTAATTAATATTATATTC
>PYHX02000413.1:28892436-28914959 GCA_004302925.2 Cochliomyia hominivorax
CTGTAATCATATCTATTACTCATTTTTAATTGTACCCTCTCTGAGTCTATTTAACTATGACCTTCTGTCTGTCTGTCTGTCGGTCTGTCTGCCTTTCATAGAAATGTTGTCAACACAGGTTACAATTATCTAAATATCTTGATGAAATTTAGTACCAGAACGAAATGGGTAATTAATCTTCAAGGTCTTTAAATTGTTTATAAAATCCTAATTAACGGGTTATAACTTTCTTTTTTGATTAATGTCCATATTTACATGTTGTCATTTTGTTTTCAAATTAATGCCTTTTTTCAACTTGGTGAAATTTTTATTCTTTCAATTCCTATTATTTCTCCCTTTAAACACCCATAATTCATTTTCAACATTTCATACCAAGAAAACAATAAATACATTTTTCTCCTTTTCTCCGTATTATACCATGAAATTAGTTTACACATTCTTTAACTTAATAAAATTACACACAATCAAATAACAAATTGAACGAATAAATAAAAAATAAAATAAAAAATAATAATAAATAGTGTGATGACAATGATGATGATGATGATGATAATGATGATTTTGATTATTATTATAATCAGTTCATCATAAAATAGTAACTAAATAAATAAATAATAAAAATGTATGAACGACCGACCGACCGGCATTTGTATAATTTACCAATTGACGCTTGTTACTTAAGTTAAATTATAGTTTGTTATTGAGTGTAGCAGTGACCCATCATAGTCCCAGACAACAACAAAAACAACAATACTAATAATTTAAATATGTATTATATTTACAACAACAAATAAAATTAAATAAACAAAATAAAAACAAAAAAAGAAACAAAAAGAAATGTTTAGCAATTTTTTAGTTTAAGTAAAACAACAAATACAAAAACACATGCTAAACATAAAAACAAAAAGAGTAAAATTTAGTATTAGAGAATAAATAGAAAAGTGTATTAGTTGTTAATGCACTTAGAGAAAGTAATGGAGAAATTCAAATTTTCACTAAAAATTCAAATTTTCACTAAAAATTCAATTTTTCACTAAAAATTAAATTTTTCACTAAAAATTCAATTTTCACTAAAAATTAAATTTTTCACTAAAAATTCAATTTTTCACTAAAAATGCAATTTTTCACTAAAAATGCAATTTTTCACTAAAAATTCAATTTTTACTAAAAATTCAATTTTTCACTAAAATTCAATTTTTCACTAAAAATTCAATTTTTCACTAAAAATTCAATTTTTCACTAAAATTCAATTTTCTCCAAAATTCAATTTTTCACTAAAAATTCAATTTTTCTCCAAAAATTCAATTTTTCACTAAAAATTCAATTTTTCTCCAAAAATTCAATTTTTCACTAAAAATTCAATTTTTCTCCAAAAATTCAATTTTTCACTAAAAATTCAATTTTTCACTAAAAATTCAATTTTTCACTAAAAATTCAATTTTTCACTAAAAATTCAATTTTTCACTAAAAATTCAATTTTTCACTAAAATTCAATTTTTCACTAAAAATTCAATTTTTCACTAAAAATTCAATTTTTCACTAAAAATTCAATTTTTCACTAAAATTCAATTTTCACTAAAAATTCAATTTTTCACTAAAAATTCAATTTTTCACTAAAAATTCAATTTTTCACTAAAAATTCAAATTTCACTAAAAATTCAAATTTTCACTAAAAATTCAATTTTTCACTAAAAATTCAAATTTTCACTAAAAATTCAAATTCTCACTAAAAATTCAAATTTTCACTAAAAATTCAAATTTTCACTAAAAATTCAAATTTTCACTAAAAATTCAAATTTTCACTAAAAATTAAAATTTTCACTAAAAGTTCAAATTTTCACTAAAAATTCAAATTTTCACTAAAAATTAAATTTTTCACTAAAAATTCAAATTTTCACTAAAAATTCAATTTTCACTTAAAATTCAAATTATCACTAAAAATTCAAATTTTCACTAAAAATTCAAATTTTCACTAAAAATTCAAATTTTCACTAAATATTCAATTTTTCACTAAAAATTCAAATTTTCACTAAAAATTCAATTTTTCACTTAAAATTCAAATTATCACTAAAAATTCAAATTTTCACTAAAAATTCAATTTTCACTAAAAATTCAAATTTTCACTAAAAATTCAAATTTTCACTAAAAATTCAAATTTTCACTAAAAATTCAAATTTTCACTAAAAATTCAAATTTTCACTAAAAATTCAAATTTTCACTAAAAATTCAAATTTTCACTAAAAATTCAAATTTTCACTAAAAATTCAAATTTTCACTAAAAATTCAAATTTTCACTAAAAATTCAAATTTTCACTAAAAATTCAAATTTTCACTAAAAATTCAATTTTTCACTTAAAATTCAAATTATCACTAAAAATTCAAATTTTCACTAAAAATTCAATTTTTCACTATAAATCAAATTTTCACTAAAAATTAAATTTTCACTAAAAATTAAATTTTCACTAAAAATTAAATTTTTCACTAAAAATTCAAATTTTTCACTAAAAATTCAATTTTTCACTAAAAAGTCAAATTTTTCACTAAAAATGCAATTTTTCACTAAAAATGCAATTTTTCACTAAAAATGCAATTTTTCACTAAAAATGCAATTTTTCACTAAAAATGCAATTTTTCACTAAAATGCAATTTTTCACTAAAAATGCAATTTTTCACTAAAAATGCAATTTTTCACTAAAAATTAAATTTTTCACTGAATATTCAATTTTTCATTAAAAATTCAATTAAATTTTTCACTAAAAATTAAATTTTTCATTAAAAATTAAATTTTTCACTAAAAATTCAATTTTTCACTAAAAATTAAATTTTTCACTAAAAATTCAATTTTTCACTAAAAATTCAATTTTTCACTAAAAATTCAATTTTTCACTAAAAATTCAATTTTTCACTAAAAATTCAATTTTTCAATAAAAATTCAATTTTTCAATAAAAATTCAATTTTTCACTAAAAATTCAATTTTTCACTAAAAAATTCAATTTTTCACTAAAAAATTAAATTTTTCACTAAAAAATTCAATTTTTCACTAGAAAAATTCAAATTATCACTAAAAAATTCAATTTTTCACTAAAAATTCAATTTTTCACTAAAAAATTCAATTTTTCACTAAAAATTCAAATTTTCACTAAAAATTCAAATTCTCACTAAAAATTCAAATTTTCACTAAAAATTCAAATTTTCACTAAAAATTCAAATTTTCACTAAAAATTCAAATTTTCACTAAAAATTAAAATTTTCACTAAAAGTTCAAATTTTCACTAAAAATTCAAATTTTCACTAAAAATTAAATTTTTCACTAAAAATTCAAATTTTCACTAAAAATTCAATTTTTCACTTAAAATTCAAATTATCACTAAAAATTCAAATTTTCACTAAAAATTCAAATTTTCACTAAAAATTCAAATTTTCACTAAATATTCAATTTTTCACTAAAAATTCAAATTTTCACTAAAAATTCAATTTTTCACTTAAAATTCAAATTATCACTAAAAATTCAAATTTTCACTAAAAATTCAAATTTTCACTAAAAATTCAAATTTTCACTAAAAATTCAAATTTTCACTAAAAATTCAAATTTTCACTAAAAATTCAAATTTTCACTAAAAATTCAAATTTTCACTAAAAATTCAAATTTTCACTAAAAATTCAAATTTTCACTAAAAATTCAAATTTTCACTAAAAATTCAAATTTTCACTAAAAATTCAAATTTTCACTAAAAATTCAATTTTTCACTTAAAATTCAAATTATCACTAAAAATTCAAATTTTCACTAAAAATTCAATTTTTCACTAAAAATTCAAATTTTCACTAAAAATTAAATTTTTCACTAAAAATTAAATTTTTCACTAAAAATTAAATTTTTCACTAAAAATTCAAATTTTTCACTAAAAATTCAATTTTTCACTAAAAAGTCAAATTTTTCACTAAAAATGCAATTTTTCACTAAAAATGCAATTTTTCACTAAAAATGCAATTTTTCACTAAAAATGCAATTTTTCACTAAAAATGCAATTTTTCACTAAAAATGCAATTTTTCACTAAAAATGCAATTTTTCACTAAAAATGCAATTTTTCACTAAAAATTAAATTTTTCACTGAATATTCAATTTTTCATTAAAAATTCAATTAAATTTTTCACTAAAAATTAAATTTTTCATTAAAAATTCAATTAAATTTTTCACTAAAAATTCAATTTTTCACTAAAAATTAAATTTTTCACTAAAAATTCAATTTTTCACTAAAAATTCAATTTTTCACTAAAAATTCAATTTTTCACTAAAAATTCAATTTTTCACTAAAAATTCAATTTTTCAATAAAAATTCAATTTTTCAATAAAAATTCAATTTTTCACTAAAAATTCAATTTTTCACTAAAAAATTCAATTTTTCACTAAAAAATTCAATTTTTCACTAAAAAATTCAATTTTTCACTAGAAAAATTCAAATTATCACTAAAAAATTCAATTTTTCACTAAAAATTCAATTTTTCACTAAAAAATTCAATTTTTCACTAAAAATTCAATTTTTCACTGAAAATTCAATTTTTTACTGAAAATTCAATTTTTTACTGAAAATTCAATTTTTCACTAAAAATTCAATTTTTCACTAAAAATTCAATTTTTCACTTAAAATTCTATTTTTCACTAAAAATTCAATTTTTCACTATAAATTTCAATTTTTCACTAAAAATTCAATTTTGCACTAAAAATTCAATTTTTCACTAAAAATTCAATTTTTCACTAAAAATTCAATTTTTCACTAAAAATTCAATTTTTCATTAAAAATTCAATTTTTCACTAAAAATTCAATTTTTCATTAAAAATTCAATTTTTCACTAAAAATTCAATTTTCATTAAAAATTCAATTTTTCACTAAAAATTCAATTTTTCATTAAAAATTCAATTTTCACTAAAAATTCAATTTTTCATTAAAAATTCAATTTTTCACTAAAAATTCAATTTTCACTAAAAATTCAATTTTTCACTAAAAATTCAATTTTCACTAAAAATTCAATTTTTCACTAAAAATATAATTTTTCACTTCAATTTTTTTCAAAAAAATGAAATTTTTCACTAAAAATTCAATTTTTCACTAAAAATGCAATTTTTCACTAAAAATGCAATTTTTCACTAAAAATGCAATTTTTCACTAAAATGCAATTTTTCACTAAAAATTCAAATTATCACTAAAAATGCAAGTTTTTACTAGAAATGCAATTTTTCACTAAAAATTCAATTTTTCACTAAAAAATCAATTTTTCACTAAAAATTAAATTTTTCACTAAAAATTCAATTTTTCACTAAAAATTCAATTTTTCACTAAAAATTCAATTTTTCACTAAAAATTCAATTTTTCTCTAAAAAAAATAATTTTCACAAAAATTCAAAATAATTATAAAATGTCAGAATTTTTATTAATCATTTACATTAAAAATCCTTGTTTTTACCTATTTTCCATTTTTATGAGTGTAAACCGTGAACTTTTGTGAAAATTCCTAATATTACACAAACACAAAATCATAATGTTTGAATAAATGACGGAATATATGATTGAATACATGACTATAATACAAGAAGTTATAAAATTTTGTATATACGAGTTTGTCATAACAGAAATATGAGTGTAAATATACAAAAAGGTAGCAAATTGTGGTAGTCACTTCAAAACTAAACGACGTAATGAAAAATTAATGTGTGAGTTAATGTTAGAAATAGAAGAAAGAAGAAACAATAAACTCATTTCCATTTTACATATTATTTAGTGTTTAAGTATTAGTGGGTGCTTAGCACGATACAAACACATAATAATAGAAATTATAGTTTTAAATACGAGGGTGAAAGTGAAAGGGTTCATAAATATCTTCTTTATACAAGTTTAGTTTTAGTTCAGTTCTAGTTTTAGCACATTCCTTGCTCTAGTTCAGTTCTAATTCAGCTTTTATTCATCTAGTTCATTTCTACTTAAGTTCTAGTTCCGATCTAGTTCAGTTCTAGTTCATCTCCAGTTCAGTTCTGGTTCAGTTTTAGTTCAGTTCTAGTTCCGTCTAGTTAAGTTCTAGTTCAGTTCTAGCTTAGTTCTAGTTTATTTGAGGTTCAGCTCTAGTTCAATTCTCGTTCAATTTTAGTTCAGTTCTAGTTCAGTTCTAGTTCAGTTCTAGTTCAGTTTTAGTTCTGTACTAAATCAATTTTAGTTCAATCCCAATAATTTGCTTTACCTTAGTCCAGTGCTTTAGATGCTTAAAAATATAGATTCCTTTAGAAAAAAATTAATTTCTATACAGTCCTCCCTTAAAACAATCAAATACATTTTAACTACAACTAACACATATGCAGTTACAATAAAGTTTAGTAAATAAAACTAAAAAAAAGTAAACTTTAAACTAATACATTCAACGAAACGGTTAAACACGAAAAAGAAACAAAACTGAATGTGTGTGTATGTGTGCGTGTACACATGAGTTCCAGTATGTGTGCAAATATATATATTAATATGAATGTATGTGTTTAGTATGTATGTGTTTGGGACATTGTTTCTATTTAGTTTTTCTATTTTTTCACAAACAACAACCAGTTGTTAGTCACAATTTTCTAAAATTTAGTCTAACGGCGGAGGTCAAACGGTATGGAAAATTTAAAGAAAAAAGTAACAACAACAATAAAAATAAATAAACAAATAAAAAAGCCTTAAAACAAAAAAAAAAAACAAATACAAATATAAATAACAAAAGAATATAAATTTAAAAAATAATAAAAAAAATTGCAAAAAATAGTAAAAAAAAATAAGAAAAATTTGAAATAAAAAATAAAAATTAAATTCCTTTTAAATGATTAACAAATTTGAAAAAAATAATAAAAAATAAAAAAGAATTTTAAGTTTAATTAAATTTAAATTGATGTTCTTCTTCTTCGTATGAGTTGATGTTAAAAATAATTCAAACAAGTGTTGTAAATACATGAATGAATGTTGCAAGTGACTCACAATAAATGTAGTCACAGTGTTTCGAGATCATCATAAAATTGTATTATAATGATGAATGTGTAGTGGGACATAAAACAAACAATTCAACAAACATGTGTGTTCAACAATTTAAATTAAATTTAATGACCTAAATTTTTAGATTTCAAAATAATCTAATAAAAAAAGTAGGTTTTGTTTATATTTCAACGTAAAACAACAACAAAAAAGTAAATAAATAAATAACATATTTATGATTATCTTTTTTAAACAAGTGTACATACACACATATATATACATATAAATGTTCCTGTTGTATCTCTACATGTGATAACGTGTGATCTAAATTGGTGGGTGATGTGATAAGTTAAGATAAAAATTACAAAAGAAATGTATATGGAACCGAACGAGAACTAAACTAGAACTGAACTAGAACTGAACTAAAATAGAACTAGAACTGAACTAGAACTGAACTAGAACTGAACTGGAACTGAACTAGAACTGAACTAGAACTGAATTAGAACTGAACTAGAACCGAACTAGAACTGAACTGGAACTGAACAAGAAAAGAACTAGAACTGAATTAGAACTGAACTAGAAATGAAATAGAACTGAACTAGAACTGAACTAGAACTGAACTAGAACTGAACAAGAACAGAACTCAAACTGAATTCGAACTGAACTAGAACTGAACTAGAAATGAACTAAAACTGAATTAGAACTGAACTAGAACTGAACTAGAAATGAACTAAAACTGAATTAGAACTGAACTAAAAATGAAATAGAACTGAACTAGAACTGAACTAGAACTGAACTAGAACTGAACAAGAACAGAACTCAAACTGAATTAGAACTGAACTAGAACTGAACTAGAAATGAACTAAAACTGAATTAGAACTGAACTAGAACTGAACTAGAACTGAACTAGAACTGAACAAGAACAGAACTAGAACTGAACTAGAAATGAACTAAAACTGAACTAAAACTGAATTAGAACTGAACTAGAACTGAACTAGAACTGAACTAGAACTGAACAAGAACTGAACAAGAACAGAACTAGAACTGAACTAGAAATGAACTAAAACTGAATTAGAACTGAACTAGAACTGAACTAGAACTGAACAAGAACAGAACTAGAACTGAACTAGAAATGAACTAAAACTGAACTAAAACTGAATTAGAACTGAACTAGAACTGAACTAGAACTGAACTAGAACTGAACAAGAACTGAACAAGAACAGAACTAGAACTGAACTAGAAATGAACTAAAACTGAATTAGAACTGAACTAGAAATGAACTAAAACTGAACTAAAACTGAATTAGAACTGAACTAGAACTGAACTAGAACTGAACTAGAACTGAACAAGAACAGAACTAGAACTGAACTAGAAATGAACTAAAACTGAACTAAAACTGAATTAGAACTGAACTAGAACTGAACTAGAACTGAACAAGAACAGAACTCAAACTGAATTAGAACTGAACTAGAACTGAACTAGAAATGAACTAGAACTGAACAAGAACAGAACTAGAACTAAACTAGAACTGAACTAGAACTGAACAAGAACAGAACTCAAACTGAATTAGAACTGAACTAGAACTGAACTAGAAATGAACTAGAACTGAACAAGAACAGAACTAGAACTGAACTAGAACTGAACAAGAACAGAACTCAAACTGAATTAGAACTGAACTAGAACTGAACTAGAAATGAACTAGAACTGAACAAGAACAGAACTCAAACTGAATTAGAACTGAACTAGAAATGAACTAAAACTGAATTAGAACTGAACTAGAACTGAACTAGAAATGAAATAGAACTGAACTAGAACTGAACAAGAACAGAACTCAAACTGAATTAGAACTGAACTAGAACTGAACTAGAACAGAACTAGAACAGAACTAGAACTGAACTAGAACTGAACTAGAACTGAACTAGAACTGAACTGAACTAGAACTGAACTGAACTAGAACTGAACTAGAACAGAACTAGAACTGAACTAGAACTGAACAAGATTTGAACTAGAACTGAAGTACAATTGATTTAGAACTCAATTAGAACTAAACTAGAAAAGAATTAGAATTATTTTTAAACAGAATTGAAACTAGACTTAATATACTTAAGCTAGATTTCCGAATTCAAGACCCTTTTTATTCAATGTTTCCAATAACCTTTGCACTTGTTGCCTTTAAAACTTTTTATTGCATCCAAAAATTCATTTAATTTTTAATTTTCCCCTGCTCTACATTTTTTTTTCATAATTTTTTTCTGAAGTCATTTTCATTAATAGTTTTTATCGATTTTTCTTATGTTTTTCATGTTTTTTTCCTTAATTTTTCTTCACGGTTTTACTGGGTCCTGATTGAGCTAACAAACCATTAAATGTTACATTTCATTTTGCGTGTTTTTACGCATCAAAAATGAAGTAAAAATAAAAATAAAAAATAAAAACAAGAAAACAGCAACAAGAAGAAGAAGAAAAAAGTAAATAATAAAAAAGGAAAAAAGAGAAACTTTTTTTATTCGACGCTACTTTAAATAGTTCAAGGATAACATTCGCGATAAATATTTCATTAAACTCATTTATTGTTAAGGAGGTCAATTTTAATAATAAAATACAAAGAAAAACTAAAAAAAAACACGAAAGAAAAACAAAAAGGAAATGAAAAAATTATAATAAAATGAAGAAGAATTTTTAATTTTTAAAATTATAAAGAAATAATTAAATTTATTAAATTAAAGTTAAAGTGAATTAATTTATGTGAGTTTAAATGGTATTTTGTGCTTGTCTTTTTGGAGCTCTAAATTCAATTTTTATATAAATCTGGGCTGATATGAAAAGTGATAAAATTCAGATTTTTAAGAATAACTTATCTAGTTTTAAAGATATTTTCATTATCATCTATTACTTTAAGAGTTTTCATTATTTCTCGTTTTGCTTTTAAAAAGCGGTGAAAGAGAAAAATTCTTAACACACATTAAAAAACCCAAATAATATTTAATTTTTTTTTTTACAAAGTTGTTTTTATAAATTATGTCAGTTATTTTTTTAATGTCAAAGAGATGAATAACGTATTTTTATACCCTCCACCACCACAAGGGGTGAAGAAAGTATAATAAATTTGTCATTTCTTGTGTAGCACTAAGAAGGAATCATTTAAGACCCCATTATATATATGGGTCTGACTGTCCGCCTGTTTGTCTGTTGTTGCCACGCTCATATTCACAATAAGTGACAGAGCTCAAAGTAAATTAGACTCAGTATTTCTTATAGTTCTGAAAAGTTTTCTATTTATATAAATCGACAAATTAAAATAAAATTTTGCCAAAATTATAATAAGTTACGGCACCTAATACCATTCAAAAAATGTCAAAATCGGTTCAGTTTTTTTTCAATTAGTAGTTAACTTTTGTCCTAAGTAAAGTAAAAGCTTGTTAAATTAAGTTGAATTAAAAGGTAGGAAACTGGCTCTTAGTGTTCGTGTGTTAACTTTAAGAACAACTTTATATATTGTATGCATTTGTGAGTGAATGTGTGAGTGAGTATATATCAAACATAACGTATTTACTTCACACGTATATGCAGCGGAGGATATTGAAGATTCCTTGTAGACGAATTTTGAACTCTTTCTTGTCTTTTAATCAAATAGAAAAAAAAATATTACATTTTAAAAGAATTAATTAAATAAAAAATATAAAGTTGATTACAAATTATGATCTTACCCCTACAACAACAACTCTAATAATAATCAATATTTTATACCCTGAAATATACAAATTAACCATTGAAAAGAAAAAAAGATAATAATAAAAATTGTATTAAAGCAACAACAACTTAAAATAAAATTATACTTAATTCATTGGAAAATAATAAAATTAAAAAATTAAAAAAATGAAAAAGGAAATCTTTATAAATGAAAATAATTAAAAGTGCTATATTCGGCTTTGCCGAATCATCAATACCCTTTATCACATATGCATGTGAGGTAAATACGGCAGACGGACAGACAGACAGATCGACATAGCTAAATCGACTCAGATTTTATTTTGATTCAAGAATATATGTACATTATGTGATCTGAGATGATTAAATGTAAGCGTTACACACGGAATGACAAAGTTAACATAACCTCTTCACCACTGATAGTGGTGGAGGGTAAAGAAACCTTTATTAATGAAACCAAGAGAAAAAAGAAAAGTAATTACAAATAAAAGATGCGTATTAATAACGATGATAATAATGATTATAATTATTATTGCATAAAAGGAAAACACACATTCTCACACTTTCTCAAAGATAACGAGATAATAAAATTCCAATTGAAGCTTTTATTATGAAAAAAACAGAATTTTATAAAAAGGAAAATATTTTTTAACAGAAGCAAAAATTGAAAAAAGAGACTAAAATAAAATTAAAGAGAAACAAATGAAACAAATGTCACAGACACCAATTTAACAATCAAATATATTTTAATTCATTTTATGTACAAATTTACATACATTCACAGTATGTATAAAATGATCGTATATTGTTTTTACACACACATATATATACATACATACATACATACATACATACATACATACATACATACATACATACATACATACATATATTAAATGTAAATTATATACTAAAAATTATACTTATCTATATATACGTATGAAAATGTATGTGTTTTACATTTGTATATATTTAGTACTTGATGAGTAAATAAATTTCGCTTACATAAAGTGTTAAGGGATTAATGGGACCAATATTTAATTGATACAGACAGAGAAAGGACATAGCAAAATCGATTCAGAATATGATGTCTTGGCTCACATAACACATGGAATGAAAATTTTTATATATTTTCAGTTAATCCCGAATACACAAAAATTAAGCTGAATATTTTAGTAAAATGCGTTCAAGTGCTTTCCATTAAAAACCGGTTAACAGACTGAAAAAAACCAACAAGTCGAATAATTAAAAAAAAAATATTCGAAATCGGTCGGTTTTCTAAAATGCAAAAAATCGGTTAACCGATTTACACTAGTTGACACGTTCACATTCACAATAATTACCATTATTCTTTGAAATGTGACTTGAGTTTTTGTCTCCTATTTAAAACCGGCAAAATAGGTTCAGTAGAAAAACCTGATAAAGATAACAATAATAAATAAATGACTTATTCAGTTTTACTAATAACATTTGCTTTTAATGGGAAACATTACGCACTTTAAAAATTTTGGGATAGGGCGTCCCCTATCAAATGATTTTTTTTAATATCGCATATCTCTGCAATTTTTAAAATGAAATAAAAATGCCTTAAGCATAATATATTAAAGACTTACGAAATTTAAGATAGGGCACGGGGAAGTGGTATCCCCCTTAGTAACGGAATTTTTCATATCGCATATCTCTGAAAATTGTGCAGAATATTTAATAATATTTAACGCATTTTTGAGTTCATTTGATCCCCCAAAGTTGGCCATATATAAGAAATAATAAATTTCCTTTAAATTGTATTCAGAAAATGCCGAAATTTAATCAAATAATGCATTCATATTTTAATTAAATTAAAACTTAATAAATTAAAAATATCGTACATTTGTTTTAATTATAATGAAAAATCAAATAGTACCTTCAGAAAATCTAAAAAGTACCATATAATCTCCCTCAAATTATGTTATCAATTTGATGGTTTACACATTTTGTTAAATGTTTTAATTATAATTTCGTCAAAGAATTCAAAAAGTACCATTAATATATTTCATATAGTACTTTTAAATACCCAAAGTTTTTACATTAGTAATTATGGAAATACCAAAAGTACCATCAAAAATGGAACTATGAATAATTTATTTTATGTATGACAATTTAAGGTTATGTATGACAATGAATTTGTAATGAATTATAAAAAAATTACATAAGACTGAAAAAAGGTTCACAAATTATTTGTTATTTATATAAGACTTATATACTAATTTTAATATTTTAACTTAATTATTATAAAAATGAAAAATTACCAAAATCGATTCTCTGTAAAAAAGTCGCAAATATTATCTGAACTTGGTAATATGTGCGACTGAAATTGAAATTTATTTTCTTCAATGAATTTTACAACTATATTGCGAATCCGTAATAAAATATTTGAATACTTTTTTCCTGCATAGAAAAATAACTACATATGAAAAAAGTACCAAATAGAAGTACGTTTTTCGTCCCCTAAACATTTTATTAAAAAAAAATACCGATTTTATATTTTCCATCTTTCATCAAATTTCGAGTACAATCAGAATTTTATTTTTTATATAATTTAAAAGATAAGTAGAGCACAAAAAGTACCAAAAAACAAAGAAAAAGTACCAATTTTTATTTTTTAACTTTGACTGATTTTAATAATAATAAAATCACCACAAATGGTGAAAGAGAAAAATTAAAAAAAAATCCAAGACCCCATAAAGTAAAAATAATCTTGCATTATATAAAATCTAAGTCGATCTAATTATGTCCGTCTGTGTATCTTTCTGTTGCTGACAAGCTCACTTCTTTACTACCTGTCGTAGGTCAATGATATTTTACAAAAATGTTAATTATTGATCTACCAACATCGCGACTTACACTAGTAAAATCGGTTCATTATAAAGAGATAAAGACTGATACCTCAGACAACCGCGAAATTCTTACCAAGAATCTTTTACATAAATTTTTCCCCTAATTTTCACCGAGTTTTTACCTTATTTTCCGAAAACGTGACGTATTAAAAAATACCATTTTGGATAAATTCGACTCTCTTAAGACCCCTGTTATAAACATATTTACCTCTGATTATTTATTGTTCGAAATATGGAGATATTGTTTGTTATAGTCCAGCAGCATTGTTTACATACATGTGACACAACATTGCTGTTACACAAAGTTATGTGGCGAAGGGTACCAAAGATTCGTTATAGTCGAATATATTTATTTATTATTTATTTTGCAGTTATCGTTACCTTTATTCTGTTCCAAAACCCAATTTTACAAAAAATCCCAACTAGTTGGTTCCATTCCACACTTTTTTCCAACGACATATTTACAACGCTGTTGCATGCCACATTTATTCGACTGCTGTTAAAAGTTTGTTTTTTTGTGTTATAAACATCCAAGAACTTGGAAATTGCCTTTACCAAGTGTAATGAATTGAAATGACTTGATTGCTTGAAATTGAATGCCATCAGCGAAAATAAAAAACAACAACAAAAACTATATATACAAACACAAAAACA
Organism: Cochliomyia hominivorax; assembly: GCA_004302925.2. Lineage (NCBI taxonomy): Eukaryota > Metazoa > Arthropoda > Insecta > Diptera > Calliphoridae > Cochliomyia > Cochliomyia hominivorax. The sequence continues at coordinate 28,906,664 of PYHX02000413.1, forward strand.
TAAACAATAAAAACAACAACGTTATATATAAATTCGTATATAAAGCAATAACGTTGTAAAGAACAGCATGAATTTGTATGTGTAAATTTGTGAATTTCCAAAAAAAAAAAAAAATTAGAGCGAATTGAATACACTTGCACTAGGGAGCACTCACACACATATACTCTCAAGCATATATATTTCGCTACATTTACTTATACAGTTATAACATTTTGTTAACTTATATGTGTAAGTGTGATTGCATACAAACAGGCGTTTAAATGTATACTAAAAGAAATCTATGTATGCTTGTGTGTATTTGTGTGAGAGAGAATGAAGAAAATGACTTTCAACGTAAAATTTTGTAATAAATTTATGCGTTGAAATTTTTCTTTTAAATTTGTCTTTCTTGTTTTTTTGATAAATAACATTGTTGACTGTAGTAGTATTAGTCAAGTTAAACGCAGACTTATATATAATCACACACACACACACATACACTTGATTGCATTCATATACACTTGTGTGTTTAAAATCATTCAAGCATTCAACTAAGTTTGTAAAAATGTTCTTGAGTTAAGTAACGTGTGTTTGTCAATTGCAGCAGCAGCAACAAGAGGAGTGAGATGTTGCTGGCATAGGAATAACGAGAGTAGTTAGGGAAATTCCTTTAAATGTTGTTATTACAGATATTAAAACAATAGAATATAATGGACATTTAATAATATCGGCTCAGATTGCGTTAAAGTCCTTTTTAAAGAGTATTTGATTCGATATGAAAATCTACCTCAAGTAATGCGATCATTTCTGATTTCTTTGGTCTATTTGGTTGTGAAAACTTAATTTTAGGAACATCTAGATGAAATTAAGTACAAATAGTGTTTTTGGACTTAATGCTAAAGAAGATCGGTCCAATATTTCGAGTAGCCCCTTTACAATTATCCTGCCCGGGATAGGGTATCCATCTCATAATTCATACATATGTGAAAATTTTTATACTCTCCGCCACCACAAGTGGTGAGGGTATATTAAGTTTGTCATTCTGTATGTAACGCCAAGAAGGAATCATCTCAGACCCAACAATGTATATATATTATTTCATCAAATCAAAAACTGAGTCGATTTAGCTATGTCCGTCTGTCTGTCTGTTGGAAACATTCTCACGCCTAGAATAATTGACCGAATTCAATAAAACTTGGACATTGTTTGTTATTGTCCTAAGCAGTTTGCTATTTAAAACCAGCTATATCGGTTTATAAGCAAGGAAGTCATAGACCGATATCTGAAACAATCTCAAAATTTCGAAAATGAACTCTTATAATTTCTTCTAAAAATGTAATTGGACTTAAATAAAAAATTAATTTTAGCATACAATTGCACATGCTTCATCATCGTGCAAAAAATTATCAAAATCTGATTAACCGGAAAAAAGTTATAGGCTATAATATGCAAAATTTTGATACACCCCAAACTCTTTGTGCCACATGGGCCGCAATTCTTAAGATAATTTACTAAAATTTGTCACAACTATTTTTTTAACCACTTTTTAATATACGTTATAAATTTTATTAAAATTGGTCCATATTTTGATATAGTTCCCATATAATGCCCCTTCCCGGAATATGATTTACAGCTTATAACACTTTTAAATTTGAACCATTTCTATTGAAATTTGGCATAATTAATTTTTTAACTATTTTAAATATGTGTCATAAATTTTGTTAACATGGGTCCATGTTTTGATATAGCTCCCATATAAGGCCCCTTCCCGGAATATGATTTATAGCTCATAAAACTCTTAAATTGGAACCACAGTTAATTTTCTAGCTATTTTAAATATATGTTGTAAATTTTATTAACATGTAAATATGTGTTATAAATTTTGTTAACATGGGTCCATATTTTGATATAACTCCATTATAACGCCCCTTCCCGAGTAAATAAAGACTAATTCTATTGAATGTCGACACAATTAATTTGCTAACTCTTCTGAAGAAATTATATTAATTTGCCCTATATCGGTCAAAATTTTCCTATAGCTCGCTTATAACGGGATTTCCCGGAAAACGGATTAGAGTTTATAAAACATTTAAATAAAGATCAATTCCATTAAAATTTAGCACAATGTTTTTTCTAACTATAATCAAAGTATATTATAAATATGAACAATCTTGGTCCAAATTTAGCTGTAGCTCCCATATAAGACCCCTTCCCGGAAAATAGTTTTGAGCTTATAACAAGCATATATTTTTTTATACGCTCCACAGTGCAAGTGGTAGAGAGAGAATATTAACTTTGTCATTCTGTGTGTAACGCTAAGAATGATTTATTTCAGACCACATAATGTATATATTCTTGCATCAAGTCAAAATCTCAGTCGATTTTCGTCAATCTCTTTGTCTGCTCACATTCACAAAAATTAACAGAGCTCAATGAAATTTGGTAGAAAAAAGGCAGTTCAGTAGAAAAATTTTATAGCCTAAATTGTAACTAATTTTATGACTAATTAAGTATTTCTGTGTTATATACATTTGTAAGTGTATGTGTATCTATGGAACCTAACGTATAAACTTTACACGAGTTTGTGGTGGAGGGTATTCGGCATAGTCGAATATAGCATTCTAACTTGTTTAAATTAAATTCAACACAAATAAATTAATCCAAATATACATGCCAAATTTCATAGTTAAAAAACTATAATAACAAATTAAGCGATAATGGTTCCATAATATCATATAGTTCAAATTTTCCCTGTTTCCAAATGATATAAATCTCTTTTTTTCTACGTACAGAAAAAATTGAATAGATGAAGATTAGATCGGAAGTATAGACCAAGATATTAACTTTTGACACAAGCATTTGGTCGTTACGACGTCAGAATACCCTACATATTGTTCTGATCTATTTATTGACGAAAAGCCAGAGCATTTGCATGATGATGCAAGAACGGGTTATCAGTTACGTAAGTTAATCTTAAATGTAAATCTTTAGATTCTTGTGTTCCCAAATCATACACCAATCATTGTTCCGTTTGTTGGGTAATTATGGACAGTTAAATCACAAGAGAAAATCAAATATTAATTATCGATTATTTACAGTATCATTATCTTTATACTGAACTACTTAACTGAAAAATGCTATGCTAATAGGTTCAGGGGCATTACATTTCCCTTTGGTAGTAAAAATTTTTTAAAACTTTTAAAACTTTACTATAAATAAATTGGGGAGTGTTAGTACAGCGGGAGAGGTACCTCCCATACAGAAATAATATTCATTTTTGAATACCTATAGAATTATGGTCGTGAATATCATAAAAAACCCTACAAATCCCAAAAATTTTTCCAAACTTTCTTAATTAAATGGATACAATTTTGGAGAAAGGAATTATGGACAGAGTTAACCCCAAAGAATATCTAAATTTAAAGTTTAGACTCAATCACTTTCATATAAAAATATTTTAGTGGCAAAATGTAGGATGAAGAGATACGAACGGATAAAAAATTCGTGAAAAATCATACACATAAAGAATCCAGCATCAAAAACATTATGTAAATAATTTTTTTTTTAATTTTCCAGATCGAGTCAGATTATCTTTTCAATGAATATTTATCTGAATTCTAAAAAATAAAATTTCCTTTCAAAAATTTATTACTTGAAAATCCGTGAAAAATTCTTAAATAAAATATTCAGAAAATTTCGTATCCTTTGATGATTTAACATCAAGTTAAAAGAAAATCTGAACCGATATAAAGCCCACAGCAAACTCAGTTTTTATCCCATAAATCTTTTATTTGTATATGGATTTTTGAGATTTTATCCAAAACTAAAATTAGTATTCACGAATTAAAATCCTTTTAGGTTCACCATTAATTTGATTCATATCTTCCACACATGTTAACAACTAAGAAAATCACAAAGTTAAGTTTGTCTTAGTGTCTGACTTATATATGTTACTATATGTAAGTGTGTGTGTGTGTGTAGCAAAGAGTAAAAAACAAAGGTTTCGAGAGTAAAAACAACACGTTGCAGTCTAATACATCAAAGTAAATTTAACAATAAATTAAAAAGAATTTCTACAATTTTGTTTATTTTCACACCAACAAAAAGGAAAACTGCCTCACAGTATTTTTCCAGGATAATTAAACGACTTTTGAAAAGAAATTTTAAAAATTATTAATGTGATAATTAATGTATCCCTTTCTATCTTGTACATAACTGTTTTGTGATCATTTCTATGTTATTTACACAAACTGTTGGTATTAATCTTTTAAACTAAAACACCTTTATAGTCATGAATAGATACATAAGGGGTGAAATCGAAAAATTCTTAACAAACGTTATTTATTTGATCATTAGGTTTAATATCAATGAAATGATTCTATATTGTGAACCTGATTAAAATAAGTGACCTGAAAAAAGTGCGTACTAATATTATTAAAATTTGTCCTACAAAAAGTTGGCCCAGTATTTAAAGGTCTGCCATCAAACTGTTCCCAATATTATTAAGCAATACCGGCAGAACATGTCCGCTGATAGAAAAACCTGGTTCAGATAAATTGCATGGTCCACATAATGTTTTCTAAAGCCAAAAAGTAGAAAGCATATTCAAAGGAGAACATCCGATAGGAAAGAAAACCGGTTAACTGAGTGCTGCACTGAACTAAATGTCATTAAAAAAATTACCGAAAAAAATTTGGTAGATCTTTAACGACAAAATTTTTCGTTAAAAATCAAGGAAAAAATTTTATGATCAACAGATATTTGGTTAAAAACATACAAATTTATTTTATTACACGACTTCAAAACAATTTGAGGCGAATTATCCATTATAAAATTCCTTTTCGGATTTTGGCTCTTTTTTATTTTTATCATATTTTTATTTTTATCAATTTTAAGAATTAAACTCTTGTTCAAAGAGCGATAAAAATGAAACTCTTTTTTTAAAAATTAAAATGAAACTATTTGAAAGATCCAATAGTTTTGAATAATAAAAAAGAGTGAAAAGCGGTTCCTTGCATATAAGTTACTTTTTAGTAGTCCGACTCACCACCGTCCTATTGACACTATTTTTAATTTAGTAGAATTTCTCCTCAGTCGAGATCTAGGACAGAGGAGAAATCCTCCTCAGTTCTAGATCTCGAAAGAAATTTTACAAATCGATATATATTAAACTAAAGCTAATTGGAATCAAATTCTCGCTTTAGATGATCTATAGACATTCGATAATCAATAGTTGCTTTGTATGGGGGCTACTTACCCTCTGATCCTAACCTTCTTACATTTTGCCCAATAAAACAGTTCCTTAAGGAAGTCATTGGGGTCAAATTTGAAAATTCTCGCTGTTACAGTTCTTAGGATATTCTATATTCAATATTTGCTTTGTATGGGAAGTACTCCCTTCCCTGGCTCCTCGACATTTTATGTATTAATTTATAACAATAATTTAACATAATTCTTTCCTCAATTAAACTAAAATTTCGTAAATTTCAATATGGTATTTAAATTGAACAATATTCATCAATATAAAGAATTTATTTTCGTCAATTTGAATAATATATTATTTAAAATTGAATAATATTTATTTGAATTAACAGTATTTTTATTAATAACTAAAATAGTTTATATTGACAATTTTTCATCAATTTGAAGAATTAAGGAAAATTGACGAAAATTTTCGGTTATGATGAATAAAGGTTTTGTTGTCTGATATTTAACCTACTTTTCTTCACTTCTACACCATTTTTCATTATATTTACTACCATATTTGATCTAATGTGGTACTGTTTGGAATGAAGGATTAAAGCTTAACATATGAGGCTCAAAAAATTCCTGACGGTTAAAATTTAGCCGCCAAAAAAGAGCACAAAAATTAAAGTCAAATTTTCTAAAAAAAATCTTACTGCAAAAGGGATAACGAGAAGTCTGTTCTCGCAGATTTTCGCAACTTTCTGATCAAAAATGTACATTGCTGATGCTCGAGGGAATGCTAAAGAAAACTTAAGGACTCAAAAGCTTGAATGCTTTTGAGTCCCAAAAAATCTTGGTGTGACCGGCATTATGCAGTTACGACAAAAGATATCAATAATTTGTTATATTGGGCTTTTATTTTCATATTTGTATGTTAAGAACTTTTCGATCTCACTACTAATAATTGTATATATTTTATCATTGAAATTTATTTTTCAACAATTTTTTTTTGGAATTAAACTTTATTAAATGACAATAACAACTACTATATTGAGAAAAAGGTATAAAATCTGTGATGCGTAATTTAGCACCCTAAATGAAAATTTAATTATCTCATTTAATGCTTTTATTGTACTTAGTGTGTGTGTGTGTCTAAGTGTTTTTTAGTTTCATTTTTTATATAAAAATAAAATGTGCAATATTTAATCAGCTAAAAACAACTTTTATTTTGTATTGAAACTAAAAATAGTTTTTAATGATTGTGGAAGTAAATAATGATTAAAATTAATAAATCTGTTTAATTTTAATTTTAAATTAGAATCAATAAATTATTATCTTGAAAATACCTTTTGAAGGGGTTAAATTTTAAGTTCAAAATTATTAGTTCTGTTTATTTTTATTTAATCCAGAATGAATTGAATTGAATTGAATTATTTTGTTAGAAGTCCAAGAAGAAACGATGATAAAAATAAGTATTAAAACATGTTTTTAGTCAATTAAATCATAATCGATAATTTTGCTCCGTTAGGTCCAACAGGATGATCCCGATGTGCTTCAAGTTTGAGAGTTTAAAATTAATTAAAGATCCTCAAAAAGCAGCCACATATGATAAATAATGGATGATCCTACCAACATCAGCGTCCTCTAGTTTAATCAAGTCATGCAGAATGTCCAATTTTTACTCTTTCCCTATTACAGCAGCTTTCTACTGAAGTCGTTTTAATGTCAATTTATCTTCTAGCTTACATTCCTATAACAGAATGACCAGTATTGTGTGAACGAAGGTTCACTATTGACAAGTTAAGAATGAAGTTAGACCATTTTATGTCATAACAACAGAAAGTTTGACAGGATACTAGATCAGTAACCAAAAGTCGCAGGTTTACCAAATTGACTCCCAACCTAGATAAAACTCCATGTTGGAATATTTAGAATTTTCGTTAAGAGGGCGTCCGGTATTGATAAACCAATTTGTGGAATAAAAAACCGAAAGCATCATTTCATCGAATATTCTATAGCACTTTATGCTACTTTGCTTGCTCTGCTAATGGTAGAGATTTTAGCGTCATGAATACTATAGAGATCTGGCAAGTACACTACGCAAGAGCAAGAATATATATGCCACAATCCACGTCATTTAGAAGTTTGGAACCAATCGTATAAACTGTGATAAATTATTTACCGATAGTCATGACGCCCTTAACCCTTTCCAGAAAAGGGTGTATCTACGCAACAATTTACGTTATTGTGAAAGTCTTTTCTAATTCTTAAAATATGTGCATAACCGTAAACAAGCCAACAATCCGGAAAACACACACATGCACCAAAAATCTGAGCCTAATTACTGTAGATATAGATTAGAATAATTCAAGATTCTTTTATTGCAAATCGAATTGAAATGTCTTCATTCTATGGGAGTGCGGAGTGTTATCGCCTTAAAGACGGAACATTTAATGTGTTCTTACAACTATTTGAAAATTTGATTGTTGGTGAAGGTTATTAAAGATACGACATAGGACGATACGAAATTGTGTTAGTATGAGTAATATTTTATTATATAAATATATTATTAATTCATACGCTTAGGTTTTCTCATTCTTTAATTATCCTTCAGTATAAGTGGAACATACAACCATGAGGTGGGTTTTAAAATTAAAGTTCAATAATTCTTATTTAAACATTTATTGAGTGCAAAAGTTAAATAACAGTTTTTGGGTTAGTGGAACTTTTAGGTCCCTTCCCACTGGAAGGTTTATAGTTTAGACGATATCATTTCAGTTAAAAAACTTTTACTTGAAATTCTAAGTACCGATAATAACTGATTGATAGGAAGTACTTAACATCATCGGGTAAGATTTTTTTCCCATATGAATTTTTGCTACATCGTTAAAAAGGCAAGAAACTAAGTGTAAGAGTTATTTTAGTAGGTTCGTTTTACATCGATCGAAACATATGGGGGTCAAAAGGGTTTAAGGAGATTAAGCAAAAACTTTTATTCTTTTGTTCTTCAATAGTTTTTGTAAATAGTAGTTGTGACTTGATAATTATTAAATGACAGATTATGATCGAATATTTTAATCGATTTAATCTAAAATTGCTCTCATCAGCACAGGGGTTCCATGATTGCCTG
>PYHX02000413.1:28915059-29199844 GCA_004302925.2 Cochliomyia hominivorax
ATTTTTAATTGTTCTCATAATTGTTAATGAATTTATGGAGATGGAGGGTATTGAAGATTCGTCATACCCGAAAACAGCATTTTTTTAAATTTTTTAAGGGCCAAAATACGTTTAGAGTTTTTTACTGCGATCGGCATCAATCTTGGGATCCTTGAAATTTTTGTTTTGTAGACAGGAAATCGTGTATGATGTAAAAATATGTGGAATATTTGCAAATACCAAAAGTTTACAAAAATATTTATTATATTTCGCTACAAGAAATAGTCAGAAGACTTTAGCTCCAGAGTCGTTTGAATTGAAGAGATATTCCCTTGTACGGTTCGCCGATGATTTGGCATTTGTGTCAGATTACAAAATTGGCGTGCATACCGGTGTAAACACTTTATTGTGAGAATTATAAAATAATTATGTTTTCAACAATATAAAATTCGGTTGTATTAGAATCATATTTTGGTAATTCACTTGGCACTTTCCTGTTGTTAACAATAACATTGCACTGGCACAACCATATTATTGTGTTAACACAACCACAATATGTTTCCATTCGATTTATTGGATTGATTTTCTTCGATTTCATTTCTGACCAAATTGTTCATTGGTTTATTAGTCATTATTACAAATACAAAATTGATTATAATCGTCTGGCAAAATAAACATAATTGTCATGACAGAAATGTGTTAATTACTATTTACCTTTAATAAAAGTTAATGTCTGATTCTGTTAAATATAAAACTTTGTAACTTTGTAATAATAAATAAATATAAACTAAACCTTAACTACTTAAATATGCTTAAACATATTAATAATTAATATTGATATTTAAGTAACCAGAAAAAAATATTATCGATTAATTTAATGTAAAGATTAAGAAGAAGGAAAAACAACTTAAATTAAATATTTCAAATTCTAAATGTCATAAATTCAATTTCAATGTACTAGAAATTCAGAACTAATATAACAATTTCATTTGTACAACCTCCAACACCACAATCAAACCGAGAGTCGATTTAGGTATGTCTGTCTGTCCTGCCTGTTTTGGCATTCTCACATCCACATTAATTGAGGTAACTGAATTAATTATTTGTTAGAGTTCTGACAAGTTTTCTATTTAAAACCAGCAAAATTTGTTCAGTATATTAAAAATATAGGCCGATATCTGAGGCCAACTTTAAGTTCAATCGAAAAACCTAAAAATTAGAATGGAATGTTGACATTATATGAAGTTGTGTGAACTTCATCAACATTCCAAAACTTATAAAAATCGGTTTAGTAGAATAAAAGTTATAGCAGAAAATATAACCCATTAAATATTCCTGCGTTTTATTTAAGAAAAGCTTGTATATACGTTTGTTAGTGTACGTGTGAGTGTGTATATATGAAGCATAACGTATCTACTTCAAGCACATTTCAAGTAGAGGGTATTGAAGATTCGGCATAGCCAATATAGCATTCTTTGTTGTTTTAAAAGAGAATTTAATTTGTGATGACTATAAATGAAGATTCTAGAAAAAAAACAATTAAGAAGTGCTATAGTCGGCAATAAAGAATCCCATTAGCCTCTACCACAAAATGTGTGAGAAGTAAATATGTTATGTTTCGAAAATATACACTCACAATCGTACATTTATGGGTCATACAATTAGCAATATTTTTCGCTATAAATTTTTTTCTACTGAACCGATTTTAATAAATTTTGGAATGATGATCAAATACACATAACTAAATTCTTCATCTCAGATTTAGTCTATATCTTATAATTTACTGATCCCATTTTGCTGATTTTAAACCGGAAACTTCTTAGGACAATAGAAAATACTTAAACTAAATTTTATTGCGCTCTGTGAATTATTGTGGATGTGAGCGTGCCAACAACAGAAGACAGACAAACGGATCGACTATTCGACTTAGATTTTATTTTGATGCAACAATATATATACATTATGGGGAGTGAGATGATTCCTTTTTAGTGTTACACACGGAATGACAATGTTAATATACTCTCTTTACCACTTGTGAGAAAATAAATGAGGAAATAAATTCATATTATTTCAATATCACTTTAACTCTTTAATTCTCTAGTTTTATATTTTGGTTTCTCAATTGCTCTATTCAAAAATAGTCGTAGACATTACTCACTTGTACAGTGGCAAAGTAGTAAATTATTTCTCTATTTTTTGTTTAATGACATAAATGTGAACTTGAACCCTCTTTGAGATTAAAAGCAAAAGCCGCCTTTTTAAGATAAATGATAAATAAAAGTTATTATTAGAACATTTTTAAAATTAATTAGAATTTCTATACCCTCCGCCACACAACAGTAGTGATTATGGTATATTAACTTTGTCATTTTGTGTGTAACCATAAGAAGAAATCATTTCAGATCCCATAATGTATATATACTGTGTCGATTTAGCTATATCCGTCTGTCTGTTGTTGGCTCGCTCACATCCACAATAATTGACAGAGCACAATGAAATTTGGCCTGAGTATTTGTAGCAGCCCTGAAAAGATTTAGACCGATATCTAAGTTAACCTCTAAATTTAAGCGAAAAATTTTCGTAAATATTGGCAAATTAGAATGAAATATTGCCATCTATTTAGCTACATGTACTTCATTGTCATTTCAATTATTATCGGTTCAGCAGTAAGAATTTTATATCTGTGTAATATTTAAGCAAAACTTTTATATATTGTACACATCTGGGAGTGTATATGTAACTGTGTATGTGTAAAACATAACGTATTTACTTCAAGCGCATTTTTGCGGTAGATGCTAATGAGAATTCTGTATTGCCGACTATAGCGGAGGATTTTGAAGATTCGGGACGAATATAACATTCTTACTTGTTTCAGCTAAGTTTATACCACCCACGTGCGTTTGAGAACTCACACACATTCACAATAAGATTTTATTATTTGTAAATTAATAATGTTAACAAATATGAACAATTCGAGACTTATATACATATTTGTGTTTAAAAGAGTGAAGAATTTAATAAAATGATGAAAATTGTAATCAATATTAATTTGATTAAAACTAAAATAAATTTATTTAAAGCTTCTTATGTTGAATTTCTTCGAAAATTTCGTTTAGGTGAATTGTGTTTAATCCGTAAATAATTAAGTAATAAGATGATTTCTTAGAATCTATAATTCATATACTTAAAATGATATTTTTAATTATTGAAATCATTTTCCGGAAATCTTCATTTCAATATAATGACAAACGTTTTTAAAAAATAAAATAAATATGCTTGTTTATCACCGACTATATAATACCCGATATCTTGTTGCAGTTACGGTAAATTGTAGACCGATCTTGATGATATTCATTCATATAAAAACAATGTTTTTGAAAGGAAATTATGGACCGATCATTGAAATTGGCGCGATTTTCTCTTGTTACCTCTAGTGGTGAAGGGGTAAATTAAGTTTGTCATTCTGTTTGTAGCGCTAAGAAGAAATTATGCAAGACCTCATAAAGTGTATAATTTATTGTATTACATGAAAAGTCTGCTCTGTTAATGGGCCTAGCTCAATTAAATTCAGCACATTTGTTTACTATTGTACCACGTATACCGCTATTTAAAACGAGCAAAATCACTTCATTGCAACGAAGGTTATAGACCGATATCTGAGGCAACCTCAAGATTCCAAACAAAAAACTTGTTTATTTATTTTTCAAGTTGAAGATAACGGATGTCACACTCATGTACTGGAGGGTTCTGAAGATTCGACACAGCCAAATCAAGCATCTTAATTGTCCAAAATTTTTGTATTCAAAAGATATTTTTGGAAGTGGATTCATCTTCTTGAACTTTTGCTCATAGATTTGGACTATCACAAAATTAGCGCAACATTTCAAGAGGACATTGTTCACAACTTCTATATAGACAGTCGCTAATATTGTGTACAAATCGTTTTTTAACAACTCTTGTTAGAGCTGAATTGGTAGGCACTTATCTGGTTCAAAGCATAGTTAACGATCTTCCACCTCCGAAATATTATTTTATTGTAAAAAAAAATTCATTTGTCAAAAGATTTTTTGTATCTTTTGACAATAAATTTTGATCCTTATTATATGGGAGCTTAAGGGAATTATGAACCGGCTTCAAAAAAATTCGCACATAAACATAAAAGCATATGTAAGATTTAAGCCCTTACAAGTAATATTCTGAAGAGGGGTTGAGAGAGGATACTGAAGATTCGGTACCGCCTAAATATAACAAATTTATTTGTGTTATTTTCGGTGAAAGTAATAGACAGACGATTTGGACCACTATTAGCAGCCCATAATTACTTAATTGTTGTGAAAGTCTCACATCAGACATTTTCGCTTTATTGACATTTTGATGAAAGTGAATTTAAATTTTTTTGATGATTTTCATAACATTTTTATTTTTTGTTTCGCGATCGGATTATTAGTTAGTATAAACCGATGTTAAATGTAATCCGCTATAAACATTATGATTGTATCTTAGTGATAAAGATCTTAAAAATCTTTAAGAGATCGAACTGTAGCCCATTGAGCAGTGGTTACGAAATGCTCTTTTTTAAATTTTTCTTAACTGCTCTGTAACTTTGGAACTATTGAATATTCTTTTAAAAACATTTCATATGGTCATTCTTGAAAGGTTTTCCAATTGATATGTAAAATACAAGTTCTTAATATAATTTATGATCTATTTACAATATCATTTATAGTTTAAGAGATATTTTCATAAGAATTTTCATTACAAGTGTTAATAAATTGAAATTCACTTTAATATTGTTGAAAAGATTAAAAATATAAAAAATTTCATTTGGTTCCATCCAGGATCGAACTGGAGACCTTCTGCGTGTAAAGCAGACGTGATAACCGCTACACTATGGAACCACATGTATAGCTTTGGAGAAATCGAACATAAATGCTCTGGAAATAAATAAAAATGTATTTAATTAATATTATATTCCTGTAATCATATCTATTACTCATTTTTAATTGTACCCACTCTGAGTCTATTTAACTATGACCTTCATGTGTCTGTCTGCCTTTCATAGAAATGTTGTCAACACAGGTTACAATTATCTAAATATCTTGATGAAATTTAGTACCATTACGAAAAGGGTAATTTATCTTTAAGGTCTTAAAATTGTTTATAAAATCCTAATTAACGGGTTATAACTTTCTTTTTTTGATTAATGTCCATATTTACATGTTGTCATTTTGTATTCAAATTAATGCCTTTTTTCAACTTGGTGAAATTTTTATTCTTTCAATTCCTATTATTTCTCCCTTTAAACACCCATAATTCATTTTCAACATTTCATACCAAGAAAACAATAAATACATTTTCTCCTTTTCTCCGTATTATACCATGAAATTAGTTTACACATTCTTTAACTTAATAAAATTACACACAATCAAATAACAAATTGAACGAATAAATAAAAAATAAAATAAAAAAATAATGATAAATATTTAAAGTGTGATGACAATGATGATGATAATGATGATTTTGATTATTATTATTATAATCAGTTCATCATAAATAGTAACTAAATAAATAAATAATAAAAATGTATGAACGACCGACCGACCGGCATTTGTATAATTTACCAATTGACGCTTGTTACTTAAGTTAAATTATAGTTTGTTATTGAGTGTAGCAGTGACCCATCATAGTCCCAGACAACAACAAAAACAACAATACTAATAATTTAAATATGTATTATATTTACAACAACAAATAAAATTAAATAAACAAAATAAAAACAAAAAAAGAAACAAAAAGAAATGTTTAGCAATTTTCTAGTTTAAGTAAAACAACAAATACAAAAACACATGCTAAACATAAAAACAAAAAGAATAAAATTTAGTATTAGAGAATAAATAGAAAAGTGTATTAGTTAATGCACTTAGAGAAAGTAATGGGGAAATTCAAATTTTCACTAAAAATTCAAATTTTCACTAAAATTTCAATTTTTCACTAAAAATTCAATTTTTCACTAAAAATGCATTTTTTCTCAAAAATTCAATTTTTCACTAAAAATTCAATTTTTCACTAAAAATTCAATTTTTCACTAAAAATTCAATTTTTCACTAAAAATTCAATTTTTCACTAAAAATTCAATTTTTCACTAAAAATTCATTTTTCACTAAAAATTCAATTTTTCACTAAAAATTCAATTTTTCACTAAAATTCAATTTTTCACTAAAAATTCAATTTTTCACTAAAAATTCAATTTTCACTAAAAATTCAATTTTTCACTAAAAATTCAATTTTTCACTAAAAATTCAATTTTTCACTAAAAATTCAATTTTCACTAAAAATTAAATTTTTCACTAAAAAATTAAATTTTTCATTAAAAAATTAAATTTTTCATTAAAAATTAAATTTTTCACTAAAACTTAAATTTTTCACTAAAAATTAAATTTTTCACTAAAAATTCAATTTTTCACTAAAAATTCAATTTTTCACTAAAAATTCAATTTTTCACTAAAAATTCAATTTTTCACTAAAAATTCAATTTTTCACTAAAAATTCAATTTTTCACTAAAAATTCAATTTTTCACTAAAAATTCAATTTTTCACTAAAAATTCAATTTTTCACTAAAAATTCAATTTTTCACTAAAAATTCAATTTTTCACTAAAAATTCAATTTTTCACTAAAAATTCAATTTTTCACTAAAAATTCAATTTTTCACTAAAAATTCAATTTTTCACTAAAAATTCAATTTTTCACTAAAAATTCAATTTTTCACTAAAAATTCAATTTTTCACTAAAAATTCAATTTTTCACTAAAAATTCAATTTTTCACTAAAAATTCAATTTTTCACTAAAAATTCAATTTTTCACTAAAAATTCAATTTTTCACTAAAAATTCAATTTTTCACTAAAAATTCAATTTTTCACTAAAAATTCAATTTTTCACTAAAAATTCAATTTTCACTAAAAATTCAATTTTTCACTAAAAATTCATTAAAAATTCAATTTTTCACTTAAAAATTCAATTTTTCACTAAAAATTCAATTTTTCACTAAAAATTCAATTTTTCACTAAAAATTCAATTTTTCACTAAAAATTCAATTTTCACTAAAAATTCAATTTTCACTAAAAATTCAATTTTTCACTAAAAATTCAATTTTTCACTAAAATTCAATTTTCACTAAAAATTCAATTTTTTCACTAAAATTCAATTTTTCACTAAAAATTCAATTTTTCACTAAAATTCAATTTCACTAAAATTCAATTTTTCACTAAAAATTCAATTTTTCACTAAAAATTCAATTTTTCACTAAAAATTCAATTTTTCACTAAAAATTCAATTTTTCACTAAAAATTCAATTTTCACTAAAAATTCAATTTTTCACTAAAAATTCAATTTTTCACTAAAAATTCAATTTTTCACTAAAAATTCAATTTTTCACTAAAAATCAATTTTCACTAAAATCAATTTTCACTAAAAATTCAATTTTTCACTAAAAATTTCAATTTTTCACTAAAAATTCAATTTTTCACTAAAAATTCAATTTTTCACTAAAAATTCAATTTTTCACTAAAAATTCAATTTTCACTAAAAATTCAATTTTTCACTAAAAATTCAATTTTTCACTAAAAATTCAATTTTCACTAAAAATTCAATTTTTCACTAAAAATTCAATTTTTCACTAAAAATTCAATTTTTCACTTAAAAATTCAATTTTTCACTAAAAATTCAATTTTTCACTTAAAAATTCAATTTTTCACTAAAAATTCAATTTTTCACTAAAAATTCAATTTTTCACTAAAAATTCAATTTTTCACTAAAAATTCAATTTTTCACTAAAAATTCAATTTTTCACTAAAAATTCAATTTTTCACTAAAAATTCAATTTTTCACTAAAAATTCAATTTTTCACTAAAAATTCAATTTTTCACTAAAAATTCAATTTTTCACTAAAAATTCAATTTTTCACTAAAAATTCAATTTTTCACTAAAAATTCAATTTTTCACTAAAAATTCAATTTTCACTACTAAAAATTCAATTTTTCACTAAAAATTCAATTTTTCACTAAAAATTCAATTTTTCACTAAAAATTCAATTTTTCACTAAAAATTCAATTTTCACTAAAAATTCAATTTTTCACTAAAAATTCAATTTTTCACTAAAAATTCAATTTTTCACTAAAAATTCAAATTTTCACTAAAAATTCAAATTTTCACTAAAAATTCAATTTTCACTAAAAATTCAAATTTTCACTAAAAATTCAAATTTTCACTAAAAATTCAAATTTTCACTAAAAATTCAAATTTTCACTAAAAATTCAAATTTTCACTAAAAATTCAAATTTTCACTAAAAATTCAAATTTTCACTAAAAATTCAAATTTTCACTAAAAATTCAAATTTTCACTAAAAATTCAAATTTTCACTAAAAATTCAAATTTTCACTAAAAATTCAAATTTTCACTAAAAATTCAAATTTTCACTAAAAATTCAAATTTTCACTAAAAATTCAAATTTTCACTAAAAATTCAAATTTTCACTAAAAATTCAAATTTTCACTAAAAATTCAAATTTTCACTAAAAATTTTTTCACTAAAAATTCAAATTTTCACTAAAAATTCAAATTTTCACTAAAAATTCAAATTTTCACTAAAAATTCAAATTTTCACTAAAATTCAAATTTTCACTAAAAATTCAAATTTTCACTAAAAATTCAAATTTTCACTAAAAATTCAATTTTCACTAAAAATTCAAATTTTTCACTAAAAATTCAAATTTTCACTAAAAATTCAAATTTTCACTAAAAATTCAAATTTTCACTAAAAATTCAAATTTTCACTAAAAATTCAAATTTTCACTAAAAATTCAAATTTTCACTAAAAATTCAAATTTTCACTAAAAATTCAAATTTTCACTAAAAATTCAAATTTTCACTAAAAATTCAATTTTCACTAAAAATTCAAATTTTCACTAAAAATTCAATTTTCACTAAAAATTCAAATTTTCACTAAAAATTCAATTTTTCACTAAAATTCAATTTTCACTAAAAATTCAAATTTTCACTAAAAATTCAAATTTTCACTAAAAATTCAAATTTTCACTAAAAATTCAAATTTTCACTAAAAATTCAAATTTTCACTAAAAATTCAAATTTTTCACTAAAAATTCAATTTTAAAAATTAAATTTTTCACTAAAAATTAAATTTTCACTAAAAATTCAAATTTTCACTAAAAATTCAATTTTTCACTAAAAATTCAATTTTTCACTAAAAATTCAATTTTTCACTAAAAATTCAATTTTTCACTAAAAATTCAAATTTTTCACTAAAAATTCAATTTTCACTAAAAATTCAATTTTCACTAAAAATTCAATTTTCACTAAAAATTCAATTTTCACTAAAAATTCAATTTTCACTAAAAATTCAATTTTCACTAAAAATTCAATTTTCACTAAAAATTCAATTTTCACTAAAAATTCAATTTTTCACTAAAAATTCAATTTTTCACTAAAAAATTCAAATTTTTCACTAAAAATTCAATTTTCACTAAAAATTCAAATTTTCACTAAAAATTCAATTTTTCACTAAAAATTCAAATTTTCACTAAAATTCAAATTTTTCACTAAAAATTCAAATTTTCACTAAAAATTCAAATTTTCACTTAAAAATTCAAATTTTCACTAAAAATTCAAATTTCACTAAAAATCAATTTTCACTAAAAATTCAAATTTTCACTAAAAATTCAAATTTTCACTAAAAATTCAAATTTTCACTAAAAATTCAAATTTTCACTAAAAATTCAAATTTTCACTAAAAATTCAATTTTTCACTAAAAATTCAATTTTTCACTAAAAATTCAATTTTCACTAAAAATTCAAATTTTCACTAAAATTCAATTTTTCACTAAAATCAAATTTCACTAAATATTTTTCACTAAAATTCAATTTTCCCAAATTCAATTTTCACTAAAAATTCAATTTTTCACTAAAAATCAATTTTCACTAAAAATTCAATTTTTCCCCAAAAATTCAATTTTTCACTAAAAATTCAATTTTTCACTAAAAATTCAATTTTTCACTAAAAATTCAATTTTCATTAAATAATTCAAATTTTTCACTAAAAATTCAAATTTTCACTAAAAATTCAATTTTCACTAAAAATTAAATTTTCCAAATTTCACTAAAAATTCAAATTTTCACTAAAAAATTCAAATTTTCACTAAAAATTCAAATTTTCACTAAAAATTCAAATTTTCACTAAAAATTCAAATTTTCACTAAAAATTCAAATTTTCACTAAAAATTCAAATTTTCACTAAAAATTCAAATTTTTCACTAAAAATTTCAAATTTTCACTAAAAATTCAATTTTCACTAAAAATTCAAATTTCACTAAAAATTCAAATTTTTCACTAAAATTCAAATTTTCACTAAAATTCAAATTTTCACTAAAAATTCAAATTTTCACTAAAAATTCAAATTTTCACTAAAAATTCAAATTTTCACTAAAAATTCAATTTTTCACTAAAAATTCAATTTTTCACTAAAAATTCAAATTTTCACTAAAAATTCAAATTTTCACTAAAAATTCAAATTTTCACTAAAAATTCAAATTTTCACTAAAAATTCAAATTTTCACTATAAATTCAAATTTTCACTAAAAATTCTAATTTTCACTAAAATTCAAATTTTCACTAAAAATTCAATTTTTCACTAAAAATTCAAATTTTCACTAAAAATTCAATTTTTCACTTAAAATTCAAATTATCACTAAAAAATTCAAATTTTCACTAAAAATTCAAATTTTCACTAAAAATTCAAATTTTCACTAAAAATTCAAATTTTCACTAAAATTCAAATTTTCACTAAAAATTCAATTTTCACTAAAAATTAAATTTTTCACTAAAAATAATTTTCACTAAAAATTAAATTTTTCACTAAAAATTCAATTTTCACTAAAATTCAATTTTTCACTAAACATTCAATTTTTCACTAAAAATTCAATTTTTCACTAAAAATTCAAATTTTCACTAAAAATTCAAATTCTCACTAAAAATTCAAATTTTCACTAAAAATTCAAATTTTCACTAAAAATTCAAATTTCACTAAAAATTCAAATTTTCACTAAAAATTAAAATTTTCACTAAAAGTTCAAATTTTCACTAAAAATTCAAATTTTCACTAAAAATTCAATTTTTCACTAAAAATTCAAATTTTCACTAAAAATTCAATTTTTCACTTAAAATTTCAAATTATCACTAAAAATTCAAATTTTCACTAAAAATTCAAATTTTCACTAAAAATTCAAATTTTCACTAAAAATTCAATTTTTCACTAAAAATTCAAATTTTCACTAAAAATTCAATTTTTCACTTAAAATTCAAATTATCACTAAAATTCAAATTTCACTAAAAATTCAATTTTCCACTAAAAATTCAAATTTTCACTAAAAATTCAATTTTTCACTAAAAATTCAAATTTTCACTAAAAATTCAATTTTTCACTTAAAATTTCAAATTATCACTAAAAATTCAAATTTTCACTAAAAATTCAAATTTTCACTAAAAACTTCAAATTTTCACTAAAAATTCAAATTTTCACTAAAAATTCAAATTTTCACTAAAAATTCAAATTTTCACTAAAAATTCAATTTTCACTTAAAATTCAAATTATCACTAAAAATTCAAATTTTCACTAAAAATTCAATTTTCACTAAAAATTCAAATTTTCACTAAAATTAAATTTTTCACTAAAAATTAAATTTTTCACTAAAAATTAAATTTTTCACTAAAATTCAAATTTTTTCACTAAAAATTCAATTTTTCACTAAAAAGTCAAATTTTTCACAAAAAAATTCAATTTTTCACAAAAAATTCAATTTTCACTAAAAAATTCAATTTTTCACTAAAAATTCAATTTTTCACTAAAAATTCAATTTTCATTAAAATTCAATTTTTCACTAAAAATTCAATTTTTCATTAAAAATTCAATTTTCTCAAAAAATTCAATTTTTCATTAAAAATTCAATTTTTCTCAAAAAATTCAAATTTTTCATTAAAAATTCAATTTTTCATTAAAAATTCTATTTTTCACTAAAAATTTAAATTTTTTCACTAAAAATTCAATTTTTCACTAAAATTCAATTTTCACTAAAAATTCAATTTTTCACTAAAAATTCAATTTTTCACTAAAATTCAATTTTTCACTAAAAATTCAATTTTTCACTAAAAATTCAATTTTTCACTAAAATTCAATTTTTCACTAAAAATTCAATTTTTCACTAAAAATTCAATTTTTCACTAAAAATTCAATTTTTCACTAAAAATTCAATTTTTCACTAAAAATTCAATTTTTCACTAAAAATTCAATTTTTCACTAAAAATTCAATTTTTCACTAAAAATTCAATTTTTCACTAAAAATTCAATTTTTCACTAAAAATTCAATTTTCCTAAATTCATTTTCACTTAAAATTCTATTTTTCACTAAAAATTCAATTTTTCACTATAAATTTCAATTTTTCACTAAAAATTCAATTTTTCACTAAAAATTCAATTTTTCACTAAAAATTCAATTTTTCACTAAAAATTCAATTTTTCACTAAAAATTCAATTTTTCATTAAAAATTCAATTTTTCATTAAAAATTCAATTTTTCATTAAAAATTCAATTTTTCATTAAAAATTCAATTTTTCACTAAAAATTCAATTTTTCACTAAAAATTCAATTTTTCATTAAAAATTCAATTTTTCACTAAAAATTCAATTTTTCACTAAAAATTCAATTTTTCACTAAAAATTCAATTTTTCACTAAAAATTCAATTTTTCACTAAAAATTCAATTTTTCACTAAAAATTCAATTTTTCACTAAAAATTCAATTTTTCACTAAAATTCAATTTTTCACTAAAAATTAAATTTTCACTAAAATTCAATTTTTCACTTAAAATTCAATTTTTCACTAAAAATTCAATTTTTCACTAAAAATTCAAATTATCACTAAAAATGCAAGTTTTTACTAGAAATGCAATTTTTCACTAAAAATTCAATTTTTCACTAAAAAATCAATTTTTCACTAAAAATTAAATTTTTCACTAAAAATTCAATTTTTCACTAAAAATTCAATTTTTCACTAAAAATTCAATTTTTCACTAAAAATTCAATTTTTCACTAAAAATTCAATTTTTCTCTAAAAAAAAAATAATTTTCACAAAAATTCAAAATAATTATAAAATGTCAGAATTTTTATTAATCATTTACATTAAAAATCCTTGTTTTTACCTATTTTCCATTTTTATGAGTGTAAACCGTGAACTTTTGTGAAAATACCTAATATTACACAAACACAAAATCATAATGTTTAAATAAATGACGGAATATATGATTGAATACATGACTATAATACAAGAAGTTATAAAATTTTGTATATACGAGTTGTCATAACAGAAATATGAGTGTAAATATACAAAAAGGTAGCAAATTGTGGTAGTCACTTCAAAACTAAACGACGTAATGAAAAATTAATGTGTGAGTTAATGTTAGAAATAGAAGAAAGAAGAAACAATAAACTCATTTCCATTTTACATATTATTTAGTGTTTAAGTATTAGTGGGTGCTTAGCACGATACAAACACATAATAATAGAAATTATAGTTTTAAATACGAGGGTGAAAGTGAAAGGGCTCATAAATGTCTACTTTATACTAGTTTAGTTTTAGTTCAGTTCTAGTTTTAGCACATTTCTTGTTCTAGTTCAGTTCTAATTCAGCTTTTATTCATCTAGTTCATTTCTACTTAAGTTCTAGTTCTGATCTAGTTCAGTTCTAGTTCATCTCCAGTTCAGTTCTGGTTCAGTTTTAGTTCAGTTCTAGTTCCGTCTAGTTAAGTTCTAGTTCAGTTCTAGCTTAGTTCTAGTTTATTTGAGGTTCAGCTCTAGTTCAATTCTCGTTCAATTTTAGTTCAGTTCTAGTTCAGTTTTAGTTCTGTACTAAATCAATTTTAGTTCAATCCCAATAATTTGCTTTACCTTAGTCCAGTGCTTTAGATGCTTAAAAATATAGATTCCTTTAGAAAAAATTAATTTCTATACAGTCCTCCCTTAAAACAATCAAATACATTTTAACTACAACTAACACATATGCAGTTACAATAAAGTTTAGTAAATAAAACTAAAAAAAAGTAAACTTTAAACTAATACATTCAACGAAACGGTTAAACACGAAAAAGAAACAAAACTGAATGTGTGTGTATGTGTGCGTGTACACATGAGTTCCAGTATGTGTGCAAATATAAATATATTTATTATGTATGTGTTTGGGACATTGTTTCTATTTAGTTTTTCTATTTTTTCACAAACAACAACCAGTTGTTAGTCACAATTTTCTAACGGCGGAGGTCAAACGGTATGGAAAATTTAATGAAAAAAGTAACAACAACAATAAAAATAAATAAACAAATAAAAAGCCTTAAAACAAAAAAAAACAAATACAAATATAAATAACAAAAGAATATAAATTTAAAAAATAATAAAAAAATTTGCAAAAAAAAAAAATAATAAAAAAATAAGAAAAATTTGAAATAAAAAATGAAAATTAAATTCCTTTTAAATGATTAACAAATTTGAAAAAAAAAAAAATAATAAAAAATAAAAAAGAATTTTAAGTTTAATTAAATTTAAATTGATGTTCTTCTTCTTCGTATGAGTTGATGTTAAAAATAATTCAAACAAGTGTTGTAAATACATGAATGAATGTTGCAAGTGACTCACAATAAATGTAGTCACAGTGTTTCGAGATCATCATAAAATTGTATTATAATGATGAATGTGTAGTGGTACATAAAACAAACAATTCAACAAACATGTGTGTTCAACAATTTAAATTAAATTTAATGACCTAAATTTTTAGATTTCAAAATAATCTAATAAAAAAAGTAGGTTTTGTTTATATTTCAACGTAAAACAACAACAAAAAAGTAAATAAATAAATAACATATTTATGATTATCTTTTTTAAACAAGTGTACATACACACATATATATACATATAAATGTTCCTGTTGTATCTCTACATGTGATAACGTGTGATCTAAATTGGTGGGTGATGTGATAAGTTAAGATAAAAATTACAAAAGAAATGTATATGGAACCGAACGAGAACTAAACTAGAACTGAACTAGAACTGAACTAAAATAGAACTAGAACTGAACTAGAACTGAACTAGAACTGAACTGGAACTGAACTAGAACTGAACTAGAACTGAATTAGAACTGAACTAGAACCGAACTAGAACTGAACTGGAACTGAACAAGAAAAGAACTAGAACTGAATTAGAACTGAACTAGAAATGAAATAGAACTGAACTAGAACTGAACTAGAACTGAACTAGAACTGAACTAGAACTGAACAAGAACAGAACTCAAACTGAATTCGAACTGAACTAGAACTGAACTAGAAATGAACTAAAACTGAATTAGAACTGAACTAGAACTGAACTAGAAATGAACTAAAACTGAATTAGAACTGAACTAAAAATGAAATAGAACTGAACTAGAACTGAACTAGAACTGAACAAGAACAGAACTCAAACTGAATTAGAACTGAACTAGAACTGAACTAGAAATGAACTAAAACTGAATTAGAACTGAACTAGAACTGAACTAGAACTGAACTAGAACTGAACAAGAACAGAACTAGAACTGAACTAGAAATGAACTAAAACTGAACTAAAACTGAATTAGAACTGAACTAGAACTGAACTAGAACTGAACTAGAACTGAACAAGAACTGAACAAGAACAGAACTAGAACTGAACTAGAAATGAACTAAAACTGAATTAGAACTGAACTAGAACTGAACTAGAACTGAACAAGAACAGAACTAGAACTGAACTAGAAATGAACTAAAACTGAACTAAAACTGAATTAGAACTGAACTAGAACTGAACTAGAACTGAACTAGAACTGAACAAGAACTGAACAAGAACAGAACTAGAACTGAACTAGAAATGAACTAAAACTGAATTAGAACTGAACTAGAAATGAACTAAACTGAACTAAAACTGAATTAGAACTGAACTAGAACTGAACTAGAACTGAACTAGAACTGAACAAGAACAGAACTAGAACTGAACTAGAAATGAACTAAAACTGAACTAAAACTGAATTAGAACTGAACTAGAACTGAACTAGAACTGAACAAGAACAGAACTCAAACTGAATTAGAACTGAACTAGAACTGAACTAGAAATGAACTAGAACTGAACAAGAACAGAACTAGAACTAAACTAGAACTGAACTAGAACTGAACAAGAACAGAACTCAAACTGAATTAGAACTGAACTAGAACTGAACTAGAAATGAACTAGAACTGAACAAGAACAGAACTAGAACTGAACTAGAACTGAACAAGAACAGAACTCAAACTGAATTAGAACTGAACTAGAACTGAACTAGAAATGAACTAGAACTGAACAAGAACAGAACTCAAACTGAATTAGAACTGAACTAGAACTGAACTAGAAATGAACTAGAACTGAACAAGAACAGAACTAGAACTGAACTAGAACTGAACTAGAACTGAACAAGAACAGAACTCAAACTGAATTAGAACTGAACTAGAAATGAACTAGAACTGAACAAGAACAGAACTAGAACTGAACTAGAACTGAACTAGAACTGAACTAGAACTGAACAAGAACAGAACTCAAACTGAATTAGAACTGAACTAGAAATGAACTAGAACTGAAATAGAACTGAACACGAACTGAACTAGAACTGAACACGAACTGAGCTAGAACTGAACTAGAATTGAAATAGAACTGAAGTACAATTGAATTAGAACTAAATTAGAACTGAACAAGAAAAGAATTATAATTATTTTTAAACAGAATTGGAACTAAACTTGATATACTTAAGCTAGATTTCCGAATTCGAGACCTTTTTTTATTCAATGTTTCCATTAACCTTTGCTCTTGTTGCCTTTAAAATTTTTTATTGCATCCAAAAATTCATTTAATTTTTAATTAATTAGATTTTTTTCATTATTTTTTTCTGAAATCATTTTCATTAATAGTTTTTATCGATTTTTCTTATGTTTTTCATGTTTTTTTCCTTAATTTTTCTTCACGGTTTTACTGGGTCCTGATTGAGCTAACAAACCATTAAATGTTACATTTCATTTTGCGTGTTTTTACGCATCAAAAATAAAGTAAAAATAAAAATAAATAAAAACAAGAAAACAGCAGAAAAAGTAAATAATAAAAAAGGAAAAAAGAGAAACTTTTTTTATTCGACGCTACTTTAAATAGTTCAAGGATAACTTTTGCGATAAATATTTCATTAAACACATTTATTATTAAGGAGGTCAATTTTAATAATAAAGTACAAAGAAAAAACTAAAAAAAAACACGAAAGAAAACAAAAAGGAAATGAAAAAATTATAATAAAATGAAGAAGAAGAAAAGCATATATATTTTTTTAATAATAAAGAAATAATTAAATTTATTAAATTAAAATTAAAGTGTATTAGTTTATTAGGCTAAATTCAGTTTTAACATAAATCTGGGCTGACCTGAGAAGTGTTAAAATGCAGGTTTTGTCTGATAAATCTCCGATTTCATATGGATATCACAATTGCTTAAGAAGCCATTTTAATTATCATCTATTACTTTGAGAGTTTTCATTATTTCTCATTTTGCTTTCAAAAAGCGGTGAAATCCAAAAATTCTTAACACACGTTAAAAAGCCCAAGTAGTTTTTTTGTATAAAGTTGTTTTTAAAAATTATGTCAGTTTTTATTTTTAATGTCAAACAGATCAATATATTGTTAATCTGACTAAAATTTAGTGACCAGAAAAAGGTCCGCACTACAATTTAATTATATATATTCAAATGTCTGCCGTCAACTTGTCTGTTTAAAAGAAATCCTGGTTTAGGTTGAAGGAATGGTATACATGATATTTTTAAAACCACAAACCGTCCAACACATCGGGTAGGAAGGTAGCCCGTTTAGCTAAGTTCAAGTTAAAGCACATTAATAAAATGTACAAGATTTTAGCCATTTAGGGGTCAAAAATAGATCGCAAAAATGAATCAAATCCCCAAACTGCAAGAGGGATTTTGGGCTCCTGTTAAAAGAGCACAAAATAGGTGTCGTAAATGGACTACCTATTCCAGCAAAATGACAGAAATTATAAAAACATTACATTAACAAACCAGTAAATCTTATTATCTCACTACGTGTTCCTGTGTTATATTTAAGAACAACTTATATAGCGTTCGTTTATGTATGTGTTAGTGAGTATATACCAAACATATCGTATTTACTTTACACGTATATGTGGTGGAGGGTATTAACGATTCGTCGTAGGCGAATATTTAATTAATGCTTTTTTATAAATTGTAATCATGATTTCAATCAAATAGAAAAAAATTAAACTGTTTGTTTTGTGGTTCCATTTTCATTAACACATATGTATGTTTAGTATTTTTCAATTTCACTCCTTAAGACATTTTATAAGAATTAATTAAATAAAAAAATTATAAATTTTATAATGATTACAATTTATTTAGTTGACCATTGGGAATTATTATCTTAACCCTACAACAACAACTTTAATAATAATCAATATTTTATACCCTGAAATATACAAATCACTCATTGAAAAGAAAAAAGGTAATAATAAAAATTGTATTAAAGCAACAACAACTTAAAATTAAATTATACTTAATTCATTGGAAAATAATAAAATTAAAAAATAAAGAAATGAAAAAGGAAATCTTTATGAATGAAAAACAATTAAAGTGCTTTATTTGGCTCTCAATACTATCCATCACAAATGCATGTGAAGTAAATACGTTATGTTTCTTACAAGCACACTCAACAGCAGACAGACGGACAGACAGACAGATCGACATAGCTAAATCGACTCAGATTTTTAAGAGATGATTAAATCTAAGCGTTACACACGGAATGACAAAGTTAACATAACCTCTTCACCACTGATAGTGGTGGAGGGTAAAGAAACCTTTATTAATGAAACCAAGAGAAAAAAGAAAAGTAATTACAAATTAAAGATGCGTATTAATAACGATGACAATAATGATTATAATTGTTATTGCATAAAAGGAAAACACACATTCTCACACTTTTTTCAAAGATAACGAAATAATAAAATTCCAATTGAAGATTTTATTATGAAAAAAAACAGAATTTTATAAAAAGGAAAATATTTTTTAACAGAAGCAAAAATTGAAAAAAGAGACTAAAATAAAATTAAAGAGAAACAAATGTCACAGACACCAATTTAACAATCAAATATATTTTAATTCATTTTATGTACAAATTTACATACATTCATATTTGCATTCACAGTATGTATAAAATGATCGTATATTGTTTTTACACACACATTAATAAATACATACATACATACATACATACATACATACATACATACATACATACATACATACATATAGTAAATGTAAATTATATACCAAAAAGTATACTTATCTACATATACATATGAAAATGTATGTGTTTTACATTTGTATATATTTAGTACTTGATGAGTAAATAAATTTCACTTACATAAAGTGTTAAGGGATTAATGGGACCAATATTTAATTGATACAGACAGAGAAAGGACATAGCAAAATCGATTCAGAATATGATGTCTTGGCTCACATAACACATGGAATGAAAATTTTTATATATTTTCAGTTAATCCCGAATACACAAAAATTAAGCTGAATATTTTAGTAAAATGCGTTCAAGTGCTTTCCATTAAAAACCGGTTAACAGACTGAAAAAAACCAACAAGTCGAATAATTAAAAAAAAAAAAAATATTCGAAATCGGTCGGTTTTCTAAAATGCAAAAAATCGGTTAACCAGTTTTCGGTTTCGGCTTTCCAATACACTAGTTGACACGTTCACATTCACAATAATTACCATTATTCTTTGAAATGTGACTTGAGTTTTTGTCTCCTATTTAAAACCGGCAAAATAGGTTCAGTAGAAAAACCTGATAAAGATAACAATAATAAATAAATGACTTATTCAGTTTTTACTAATAACATTTGCTTTTAATGGGAAACATTACGCACTTTAAAATTTTGGGATAGGGCGTCCCCTATCAAATGATTTTTTTTAATATCGCATATCTCTGCAATTTTTAAAATGAAATAAAAATGTCTTAAGCATAATATATTAAAGACTAACAAAATTTAAGATAGGGCACGGGGAAGTGGTATCCCCCTTAGTAACGAAATTTTTCATATCGCATATCTCTGAAAATTGTGCAGACTATTTAATAATATTTAACGCATTTTTGAGTTCATTTGATCCTCCAAAGTTGGCCAAATATACGAAATATTAAATTTTCTTTAAATTATATTTAGAAAATGTCGAAATTAAATCCAATAATACATTCATATTTTAATTAAATTAAAACTTAATAAATTAAAAATATCGTACGTTTGTTTTAATTATAATGAAAAATCAAATAGTACCTTCAGAAAATCCAAAAAGTACCACATAATACCCCCAAATTGTTTATTGACATGAAGGTTAACACACTTTGTTAAATGTTTTAAATTGAATTTCGTTAAAGAATTCAAAAAGTACCACTAATATAGTACTTTTAAATACCCAATTCATATAGTACTTTTAAATACCCAATTCTATATAAATAACTTATTAATAACATTTAAATTAGAGTTTTTACATTAGTAATTATGGAGAAACCAAAAAAGGCTCACAAATCATTTGCTATTTATATAAGACTAATATTCTAATTTTAATATTTTAACTTAATTATTATAAAAAATGAAAAATTACCAAAGTATTAATATTTATTTTCGTCCTAGAAAATCACCCCTCGACTAGAATTTCCAAAATTGTTAGCATATTTAATGTCCTGTTACAAATATTATGCAACTTCTTAAAATAGATTCTATGTAAAAAAGTCGCAAATATTATCTGAACTTGGTAATATGTGCGACTGAAATTGAAATTTATTTTCTTCAATGAATTTTACAACTATATTGCGAATCCGTAATAAAATATTTGAATACTTTTTTCCTGCATAGAAAAATAACTACATATGAAAAAAGTACCAAATAGAAGTACGTTTTTCGTCCCCTAAACATTTTATTAAAAAAAATACCGATTTTATATTTTCCATCTTTCATCAAATTTCGAGTACAATCAGAATTTTATTTTTTATATAATTTAAAAGATAAGTAGAGCACAAAAAGTACCAAAAAACAAAGAAAAAGTACCAATTTTTATTTTTTAACTTTGACTGATTTTAATAATAATAAAATCACCACAAATAGTGGAAGAGAAAAATACAAAAAAAATCCAAGACCCCATAAAGTAAAAATAATCTTGCATTATATTAAAATCTAAGTCGATCTAATTATGTCCGTCTGTGTGCCTTTCTGTTGCTGAAAAGCAAGGTCAATGATATTTTGCAAAAATGTTAATTATTAATCTACCAACATCGCGACTTACACTAGTAAAATCGGTTCATTATAAAGAGATAAAGACTGATACCTCAGACAACCGCGAAATTCTTACCAAGAATCTTTTATATAAAATTTTCCCCGTAATTTTCACTTAATTTTTACCTCATTTTCAGAAAACGTGCCGTATTAAAAAAATACCATTTTGGATAAATTCGACTCTCTTAAGACCCCCGATGTAAACATATTTAGCTCTGATTATTTATTGTTCGAAATGTGGACAGATTGTTTGTTATAGTCCAGCAGCGTTGTTTACATACGTGTGACACAAAATTGCTGTTACACAGTGAAGGGTACCAAAGATTCGTTAGAGTCGAATATATTTATTTATTATTTATTTTGCAATTATCATTACCTTTATTATGTTCCAAAAACCTATACTTGATAAATATCCCAACCAGTTGGTTCCGTTCCACACTTTTTTCCAACGACATATTTACAACGCTGTTGCATGCCACATTTATTCGACTGCTGTTAAAAGTTTTTTTTTGTGTTATAAACATCCAAGAACTTGGAAATTGCCTTTTTACCAAGTGTAATGAATTGAAATGACTTGATTGCTTGAAATTGAATGCCATCAGCGAAAATAAAAAAACAACAACAAAAAATATATATACAAACACAAAAACATAAACAATAAAAACAACAACGTTATATATAAATTCGTATATAAAGCAATAACGTTGTAAAGAACAACATGAATTTGTATGTGTAAATTTGTGAATTTCAAAAAAAAAAAAAAAAAAAAAAATTAGAGCGAATTGAATACACTTGCACTAGTGAGCACTCACACACATATACTCTCAAGCATATATATTTCGCTACATTTACTTATACAGTTATAACATTTTGTTAACTTACATGTGTAAGTGTGATTGCATACAAACAGGCGTTTAAATGTATACTAAAAGAAATCTATGTATGCTTGTGTGTATTTGTGTGAGAGAGAATGAAGAAAATGACTTTCAACGTAAAATTTTGTAATAAATTTATGCGTTGAAATTTTTCTTTTAAATTTGTCTTTCTTGTTTTTTTGATAAATAACATTGTTGACTGTAGTAGTATTAGTCAAGTTAAACGCAGACTTATATATAATCACACACACACACATACACTTGATTGCATTCATATACACTTGTGTGTTTAAAATCATTCAAGCATTCAACTAAGTTTGTAAAAATGTTCTTGAGTTAAGTAACGTGTGTTTGTCAATTGCAGCAGCAGCAGCAGCAACAAGAGGAGTGAGATGTTGCTGGCGTAGGAATAACGAGTGTAGTTTTGGAAATTTCTTTAAATGTTGTTATTACAGATATTAGAACAATATTATATAATGGACATTTAATAATATCGGGTCAGATTCCGTTAAAGTCCAATGCGATCATTTCTGATTCCTTTGGTCTACCCGGCTGTGAAAACTTAATATTAGGAACATCTAGATGAAATTAAGTACAAATAGTGTTTTTGGACTTAAGGCTAAAGAAGTCAATTGAAATTGGAGAAGATCGGTCCAATATTTTGGGTAGCCCCCATACAATTATCCTGGCCGGGATTGGGGTTCAATCTCATAAATCCGACATATGTGAAGATTTTTTAAATTAAATTTGACACAAATAAATTAATCCAAATATACATGCCAAATTTCATAGTTAAAAAACTATGAATGCAAATTTAGCGATAATGGGTCCATAATATCATATAGTTCAAATTTTCCCTGTTTCCAAATGATATAAATCTCTTTTTTC
Organism: Cochliomyia hominivorax; assembly: GCA_004302925.2. NCBI lineage: Eukaryota > Metazoa > Arthropoda > Insecta > Diptera > Calliphoridae > Cochliomyia > Cochliomyia hominivorax. The sequence goes on from PYHX02000413.1 coordinate 28,938,293, forward strand.
TACGTACAGAAAGAATTGAATAAATGAAGATTAGGTCGGAGGTATAGACCAAGATATTAACTTTTGACACAAGCATTTGGTCGTTACGACGTCAGAATACCCTACATATTGTTCTGATCTATTTATTGATGAAAAGCTATAGATTTTGCATGATGATGCAAGAACGGGTTATCAGTTACGTAAGTTAATCTTAAATGTAAATCTTTAGATTCTTGTGTTCCCAAATCATACACCAAACATTGTTCTGTTTGTTGGGGAATTATGGACAATTAAATCACAAGAGAAAATCAAATATTAATTATCGATTATTTAAAGTATCATTTTCTCTATACTGAACTACTTAACTGAAAAATGCTATGCTAATAGGTTCAGGGGCATTACATTTCCCTTTGGTAGTAAAAAATTTTTATACTTTTAAAACTTTACTATAAATAAATTGGGGAGTGTTAGTACAGCGGGAGAGGTACCTCCCATACAGAAATAATATTCATTTTTGAATACCTATAGAATTATGGTCGTCAATATCATAAAAAACCCTACAAATCCCAAAAATTTTTCCAAACTTTCTTAATTAAATGGATACAATTTTGGAGAAAGGAATTATGGACAGAGTTACCCCAAAGAATATCTAAATTTAAAGTTTAGACTCAATCACTTTCATATAAAAATATTTTAGTGGCAAAATGTAGGATGAAGAGATACGAACGGATAAAAAAACCGTGGAAAATCATACACATAAAGAATCCAATGTAAACAACACAAAAACTACATTATGTAAATAATTTTTTTAATTTTCCAGAGCGATTCAAATTATCTTTTCAATGAATATTTATCTGAATTCTAAAAAATAAAATTTTCTTTCAAAAATTTATTGCTTGAAAATCCGTGAAAATTCTTAAATAAAATATTCAGAAAATTTCGTAACCTTTGATGATTTAACATCAAATTAAAAGAAAATCTGAACCGATATAAAACCCATAGCAAACTCAATTTTTATCCCATAAATCGTTTAATGTGTATATGGATTTTTGAGATTTTATCCAAAACTAAAATTAGTATTCACGAATTAAAATCCTTTCAGGTTCACCATTATTTTGATTCATATCTTCCACACATGTTAACAACTAAGAAAATCACAAAGTTAAGTTTGTCTTAGTGTCTGACTTAGTAATATTTGTTACTATATGTAAGTGTGTGTGTGTGTGTATAGCAAATAGTAAAAAACAAAGGTTTCGAGAGTAAAAACAACACGTTGCAGTCTAATACATCAAAGTAAATTTAACAATAAATTAAAAAGAAGTTCTACAATTTTGTTTATTTTCACACCAACACAAAGAAAAACTGCCTCACAGTATTTTCCCAGGATAATTAAACGACTTTTGAAAAGAAATTTTAAAAATTATTAATGTGATAATTAATGTATCCCCTTTCTATCTTGTACATAACTGTTTTGTGATCATTTCTATGTTATTTACACAAACTGTTGGTATTAATCTTTTAAACTAAAACACCTTTATAGTCATGAATAGATACATAAGGGGTGAAATCGAAAAATTCTTAACAAACGTTATTTATTTGATCATTAGGTTTAATATCAATGAAATGATTCTATATTGTGAACCTGATTAAAATAAGTGACCTGAAAAAAGTGCGTACTAAAATTATTAAAATTTGTCCTACAAAAAGTTGGCCCAGTATTTAAAGGTCTGCCATCAAACTGTTCCCAATATTATTAAGCAATACCGGCAGAACATGTCCGCTGATAGAAAATCTGGTTCAGATAAAAGACATGGTCCACATAAAGTTTCTAAAGCCAAAAAGTAGAAAGCATATTCAAAGGAGAACATCTGATAGGAAAGAAAACCGGTTAACTGAGTGCTGCACTGAACCAAATGTCATAAATAAAATTACCGAAAAAAATTTCGTAGATCTTTAACGACAAAATTTTTCGTTAAAAAATCAAGGAAAAATATTTTATATCAACAAATTTTTAGTAAAAACACCAGACACACATCGAAATTAATTTATTTTATTACACGACTTCAAAACAATTTGAGCGAATTATCCATTATAAAATTCTTTTTCGGATTTTGCTCTTTTTTATTTTTATCATATTTTTATTTTTATCAATTTTAAGAATTAAACTCTTGTTCAAGGAGAGATAAAAAATGAAACTCTTTTTAAAAGATAAAATGAAACTCTTTGAAAGATCCAATAGTTTGAAGAATAAAAAAGAGTGAAAAGCTGTTCCTTGCATTTAAGTAACTTTTTATTAGTCGACTCACCACCGTCCGACACTATTTTTAATTTAGTAGAATTTCTCCTCAGTCGAGATCTAGGACAGAGGAGAAATTCTCCTCAGTTCTAGATCTCGAAAGAAATTTTACAAATCGATATATATTAAACTAAGTAATTGGAATCAAATTCTCGCTTTAGAAGATCTATAGACATTCGATAATCAATAGTTGCTTTGTATGGGGGCTACTTCTCCTCTGATCCTAACCTTCTTACATTTTGTCCAATTTAACAGTTCTTTGTGGAAGTCATTGGGGTCAAATTTGAAAATTCTCGTTGTTACAGTTCCTTAGATATTCTATATTCAATATTTGCTTTGTATGGGAAGTAGTCCTTCCCTGGGTCCTCAATATTTTATGTATTAATTTATAACAATAATTTAACATAATTCTTTCCTCAATTCAACTAAAATTTCATAAATTTAAATATGGTATTTAAATTGAACAATATTCATCAATATAAAGAATTTATTTTTGTCAATTTGAATAATATATTATTTAAATTGAATAATATTTATTTGAATTAACAGTATTTTTATTAATGAACTAAAATAGTTATATTGACAATTTTTCATCAATTTGAAGAATTTACGAAAAATTGACGAAAATTTTCGTTGTTATGAATAAAGGTTTTGTTGGCTGATATTTAACCTACTTTTCTTCACTTCTACACCATTTTTCATTATATTTACTACCATTTTTGATCTAGTTTTGGACTATTTGATACGAAAGCTTAAATCTGAACATATAAGGCTCAAAAAATTCCTGACGGTAATGCTGCTTAAAATTTAGTCGGCAAAAAATTAAAGTCAAGTTTTCTAAAAAAAAATTCTTACTGCAAAAGGGATAACGAGAAGTATGTTCCCGCAGAATTTTTTGCAACTTTCTGGTCAAAAATGTACATTGCTGATGCTTGAGGGAATGTTAAAGAAAACTTAAGGACTCAAAAGCTTGAATGCTTTTGAGTCCCAAAAAATCTTGGTGTGACCGGCATTATGCAGTTACGACAAAAGATGTCAATAATTTGTTATATTGGGCTTTTATTTTCATATTTGTATGTTAAGAATTTTTCGATCTCACTACTAATATTCGTATATATTTTATCATTGAAATTTATTTTTCAACAATTTTTTTCTTTTTTTTGGATTAAACTTTATCAAATGACAATAACAACTAATATATTGAAAAAGGTATAAAATCTGTGATGCGTAATTTAGCACCTAAATGAAAATTTAATTATCTCTTTTAATGCTTTTATTGTGCTTAGTGTGTGTGTGTGTGTCTAAGTGTTTTTTAGTTTCATTTTCTATATAAAAATAAAATGTGCAATATTTAATCAGCTAAAAACAACTTTTATTTTGTATTAAAACTAAAAATAGCTTTTAAATGATTGTGGAAGTAAATAATGATTGAAATTTAATAAATCTGGTTTAATTTTAATTTAATTTTAAATTAGAATCAATAAATTATTATCTTGAAAATACCTTTTGAAGGGGTTAAATTTTAAGTTCAAAATTATTAAGTTCTGTTTATTTTTATTTAATCCGGAATGAATTGAATTGAACTTGAATTATTTTGTTAGAAGTCAAAAAGAAACGATGATAAAAATAAGTATTAAAACATTTTTTATAGACAATTAAATCATAATCGATAATTTTGCTCTGTTAGGTCCAACAGGATGATCCCGATGTGCTTCAAGTTTGAGAGTTTAAAATTAATTAAAGATCCTCAAAAAGCAGCCACATATGATAACATAATAGATGGTCCTACGAACATCAGCGTCCTGTAGTTTAATCAAATTATGCAGAATGGGACTCCCAAAAGGAGAGTTGCTTAAGAGGGGGAGTGAGGGGCAATGACAAAGAAAATGTCCAATTTTACTCTTCCCTATTACAGCAGCTTCTACTGAAGCCGTTTAATTGGAAAATTTGTCTCCTAGCTTGCATTCCTATAACAGAATGACCAGTATTGTGTGAACGAAGGTTCACTATTGACAAGTTAAGAATGAAGTTAGACCATTTTATGTCACAATAGAAAGTTTGACAAGATACTAGATCAGTAACCAAGAGTGGCGAGTGCTACCAAATTGACTCCCAACCTAGATAAACTCCATGTTGGAATATCTAGACTTTTCGTTAAGAGTCGTCCGGTATTGATAAACCAATTTGTGGAATAAAAAACCGAAAGCATCATTTCATCGAATATTCTATAGCACTTAAGCTATTTTGCAGCTCTGCTAATGGTAGAGATCTTAGAGTGATGAATACTATAGGGATCAGCAAGTACACTATGCAAGAACAAGAATATATATGCCACAATCCACTTCATTTAGAAGTTTGGAACCAATCGTATAAACTGTGATAAATTATTTACCGATAGTCATGACGCCCTTAACCCTTTCCAGAAAAGGGTACAGCTACACAACAATTTACGTTATTGTGAAAGTCTTTTCTAATTCTTAAAATATGTGCATAACCGTAACATGTCAACAATCCGGAAACACACCAGCAAATTAAATAAAAAGTGGTTTTATAATATTGAAATCCCTGTAATGAAATGACCTGCCCAGTCTCCCGATGTTAATCCAATAACAGCGGTTCTTGGACCACTTTAGAGCAGGCATAGAACTCCATTATCAAGGAAGGATAAACTGTAAAATTCACTAAAAAATTAAACAACTTTTCACACAAATGACTTATTAAAGAAGACGTATGTATGTTGTGCTATTATGTTGGCTGCAGCTGTATATATTTGTAATTGTATGGGTGTTCAAAATCAAACTAAACCATTTAGAATTTCCGTTTGCAACAGCAACTTAACTTCTTTTGTATTTTATTCGAAACTTTTTTTCTAATTTCTTTTAGATTTTTCTAATATTTTCGTTTCGGTCATGATTCTCATCTAATATTCTTTGGTATTCTCCATTCGTTCATGCACTAAAAATCTGAGCCTAATTACTGTCAAGCAGCTGTTACGTTTTTCGCCAACAACCATCAAGTTGTTATATAGATTTTGAATAATTCAAGATTCTTTTATTGCAAATCGAATTGAAATGTCTTCATTTCTATGGGAGTGCGGAGTGTTATCGCCTTAAAGACTTAACATTTAATGTATTTTTACAACTATTTGAAAATTGATGGTGGTGAAGGTTATTAAAGATACGACATAGACGATACGAAATTGTGTTAGTATGAGTAATATTTATTATATAAATATATATTAATCATACGCTTAGGTTTTCTCATTCTTTAATTATCCTTCAGCATAAATGAGTTTTAAATTAAAGTTAAATAATTCTTATTTAAAAATTTATGAGTACAAAAGTTAAATAATTGTTTTTGGGTTAGCGAAATTGTTAGGTCCCACATTAAGCCATGGAAGGTTTATAGTTTAGACGATATCATTTCGTTAAAGAAATCTTTTACTTGAAATTCTAGTACCGATAATTACTGATTTGGGATGAGCTTAACTCAACGGGTAAGATTTTTTTCCCATATGGATTTTTGCTACATCGTTAAAAAGGCAAGAAACTAAGTGAAGAGTATTTTAGTAGGTTCGTTTTACATCGATCGAAACATATGGGGGTCAAAAGGGTTTAAGGAGGTTAAGCAAAAACTTTTATTCTTTTGTTCTTCAATAGTTTTTGGAATAGTGTTGTGACTTGATAATTATTAAATGACAGATTATGATCGAATATTTTAATCGATTATCTAAAATTGCTCTCATCAAATGAATAACTTCCATTCAGCACAGGGGTTCCATGATTGCCTGCGACAGAGATTTTCAACCATTTTTCATCATTAGTATCAATATAAAGTGAAAATAACTTTTTTAAAGATTCAACATAATTTTTCTGAAATGTATAATCGCCTTTCTACATCTCTTAGCACAATTTAGGACTTAATCAGACATAAATGATTGAATTAACCTCATGTTCTATAATTTCCTTTTTTTCGAAATTCTTATATAAAGTCACCCAATGAAATTCACAAACGGAATAAAAAACGAAAATTTTAAACTACAAAATTTATCATCAACAATATTCTCATCACTATCAATACATTGACAAGTATATTCATCATTCTTCAAGCCATCAAAAAATGCCACAATGACAGTTCACCAAAAAAAAAAAACACCAACCAAAAAAAACTGTATCTCCATTATTATTTGACATTATTTCCATTTAAATTGCATTTTTAAAGAAATATGTTATATACAGTTGCAGTCAAAATAATAGCACCACTCAAATGTAACATCTTCGTTGCTGATGTGTGTTTATCTTCATGAATATTTCTATCCACAATATTCCGAGAACATTAATGCATTTGTTTTATATTTACGCCAGTATTTCCATAAATTTTATTGTAAAGACAAAACATCAGATTCGGATCACTCAAAAAAATAGCACCATTTCTGTTTAACTCGAAAAAAACATATACCGTACAAACAATTGTTAAAACATTAAGTGTAAAATTTGTAATTTATAATTAACAAAGTTTTTAAGAAGCGTCTTACTAGAACTTAAATAATGGGTGGGGGGTCTAAACACTGTACTTCAGAAAAGCGTAACCTCATTAAAATGCAAAAATTTATGCCGAAATAAAAAATATTATTGATTAAAAAATAAAAATTTTGAATGTGAAATATTAGAAGAAGTAAAGCTACCGTATATGCTTGACAAAATGCCACTGATTTGGGCCGTGTAACAAGTCAACAATCCGAAAACACACCAGCAAATTAAATAAAAAGTGGTTTTATAATATTGAAATCCCTGTAATGAAATGGCCTGCCCAGTCTCCCGATGTTAATCCAATAACAGCGATCTTTGGACTTTAGTGCAGGCATGGCACTCCATTATCAAAGAAGAATTAACTGTAAAATTCACTAAAAAATTAAACAACTTTTCACACAAATGACTTATTAAAGAAGACGTATGTATGTGGTGCTATTATGTTGCCTGCAGCTGTATATATTTGTAATTGTATGGGTGTTCTAAGTCAAACTAAACTATTTAGAATTTTCGTTTGCAACAGCAACTTAACTTCTTTTGTATTTTATTCGAAACTTTTTTTCTAATTTCTTTTAGATTTTTCTAATATTTTCGTTTCGGTCATGGTTCTCATCTAATATTCTTTGGTATTTATATCCGCCGGATGTTTAAATAATAAAAAACTTTGTTACTTTTTTATTTTCTTAAAACTCTTTTAGAGGGAACATACACATACACTTACACCTACAATTATAACAAAAATAGTTGTGTAACTTACATAAATATATGATTATAAATATAGTAGAAGTGGGTAGAAAAAGTATTCTTATGAATGTTAAGAATATGCATTGCGACAAATAGAATTTTAATTTTATTACCAACTTAAATGTGGTTTTAATTTTGTTACTAACTGTTGTACTAAATGTATTGGGTGCTATAAAATATAACAAGCGTCTTTTGTTACTGGAAAATGTTATTATTGAGTCGTTTTGCGATTTACTAACGACTTCAAAAGAATGTCTATGTAAGCAGTAGAGATGAGCGATATTTTCAAGACTGTGATTTAATCACTGTCACTGGTAAATCACTGGTAACAATAGTGACTAAAATTATGAAATAAATAATAAATTCGCGATTCAGAATGAAAATTATCCGTTTCCTACAGTGCACAATGTAATTTTTAGTAGAGACTCCCATATTCACATAATAATTTTTATATATAAAACTGCTCACTATCACTGTTTTAAAGAAAAGTGATTTAAAACTCACTTTCACTGAGAACAAGGTTATTCAAAAATCACGGTATTTTTTGATGAAAACTTGAATTTTTTAGTGAAAAATTAAATTTTAGGTAAAAAATTTATTTTAAAAGCAAAATTTGCTTGCGAAGTCGTTTGTGTTTTAACGCATTAAGAACAAGTCTAAAAGAGCAGGTGAATGCAACACAAACATCGATGTGGAAACATTTAAATGTGTTACAAAGATATTTCGGGGAGAACCGTATGGAGGGAAACCATGAGTATTTTAAAATTGCGTAAAGGTGATCTAAGTGTCTTAGGGTCCTAGTGAATGCAGAGCAACTGGGGAGGGCATTGACATAATGGAGCACCTTCTCTGTCATTGCCAAGCCGTCATGACTATGAGATCCTAGAATTTTATGGATGACACCTTAAATAATACAACTAAGGCGAGTGGACTGTAGGGTATAGAGAAAATTCTTACATGATACAGAATTCAACTGACTATACGGTATGGAACGCTTTTTCGCTTTGGTAGCGCACAAAAAGCTGATTAGCGGCCTTGGTGTATGCCAATAAGGCATGAAAATCATTCTATTCAACCTAACCTCAATCAATTATATGAGTTTACAGATATTTGTTTTTTTTTTATCTGAATACCTGCAATAACTTTTTCTATAACCCAATATCTGTTATCCTATAGAATTTAGTTAAGTTATTTTCTATTTTCTTTTACAATTTTTTTCTCATAAGATTTTTTTTAACTTTTAACATTAAATGACTTGACATTGACTGATGATGTTGGGTGATATGCTCCTGAATGAAACGAAGAAGCTTTAACAGCGAATATGTTATAAAACTTACACAAACAACAAATAACAAATAAAAAAACTAAGAAATGAAATGGAAAAAAATCTGAAGGAACAAAAATAGTTGAGAAAGAGAAAAAAAACAACAACAACAAGGACTTCAACTAACTGAAATTTGTTATTCTTAGCATAAGTGTTAGAAAAGTATTTGTATAAGACTCCAAAAAAAATGGGAATAACAAAAAAATATCTCACAGAGAAAAAGAAAAGAGAGAAGAAGAATAGAACGTAAGAGATAATTTTGTTATAATAGATGACTTGATAATAAAGTGTAGTGTGCAGCAAGTAATAGCAAATAAGTGCAAAAGTAATTTATATGTTAATGTAGGGCAAATACTTCAAAAAAATATATAACAAAATAAGAAAATAAGAATATTTGTGAGCTGAGGAGGACAAAAAGGAAAAAAAAAGGAAAATTGCAACAAAAAATGGCAATTGCATTTTTCTTGTGATCCTTGTGTTTTGCTCTTCTTTCTAACTTTTTAAGGAGCAACAACAAATAATGATAATTTAGAATATTTTTTCTTGGCGATAAATTTTAGTTTCTTTTATTCTTTTTTAATAATAATAATGACACATTTTCTCAGGTAACATTTTTCCAGGAATAAAATATCAAGGACTAAGAGAATAAATAGGAATTAATTTATTTGTTTTGATATTAAATAATATTTTGGAAGCAGATTGTTACAAATATTCAATCGAGGAAAAATCTATGCCGAATTTTCAAATACCCTCCACCACAAATTAGTGTGAAGTTCATAACTTAATATTATGGCAAACTTTCATTCCAATTTAATCACTTATAATAGACAATTTTACGGAAAATCATCGGTCTATATATTTTAATATACTGAACCGATTTTCTCAGAACTATAATGAATACTAAGGCCATATTTCATTAAGCTCTGTCAATCTCTTCACTAAAAAATTCAACTTTTCACTAAAAAATTCAATTTTTCTCTAAAAATTGAATTTTTCACTAAAAATTTAATTTTTCACTAAAAATTTAATTTTTCACTAAAAATTGAATTTTTCACTAAAAATTTAATTTTTCACTAAAAATTGAATTTTTCACTAAAAATTGAATTTTTCACTAAAAATTGAATTTTTCACTAAAAATTGAATTTTTCACTAAAAATTGAATTTTTCACTAAAAATTGAATTTTTCACTAAAAATTGAATTTTTCACTAAAAATTGAATTTTTCATTAAAAATTGAATTTTTCACTAAAAATTGAATTTTTCACTAAAAATTTAATTTTTCATTAAAAAATTGAATTTTTCACTAAAAATTGAATTTTTCAATAAAAATTGAATTTTTCATTAAAAATTGAATTTTTCACTAAAAATTGAATTTTTCACTAAAAATTGAATTTTTCACTAAAAATTGAATTTTTCACTAAAAATTGAATTTTTCACTAAAATTGAATTTTTCACTAAAAATTGAATTTTTCACTAAAAATTGAATTTTTCACTAAAAATTAAATTTTTCACTAAAAAATTGAATTTTTCACTAAAAAATTGAATTTTTCACTAAAAAATTCAATTTTTCACTAAAAAATTCAATTTTTCACTAAAAAATTCAATTTTTCACTAAAAAATTCAATTGTTCACTAAAAAATTCAATTTTTCACTAAAAAATTCAATTTTTCACTAAAAAATTCAATTTTTCACTAAAAAATTCAATTTTTCACTAAAAAATTCAATTTTTCACTAAAAAATTCAATTTTTCACTAAAAAATTCAATTTTTCACTAAAAAATTCAATTTTTCACTAAAAAATTCAATTTTCACTAAAAAATTCAATTTTTCACTAAAAACTAAATTATTCACTAAAAATTGAATTTTTCACTAAAAATTTAATTTTTCATTAGAAATTGAATTTTTCACTAAAAATTCAATTTTTCACTAAAAAATTCAATTTTTCACTAAAAACTAAATTATTCACTAAAAATTGAATTTTTCACTAAAAATTCAATTTTTCACTAAAAATTCAATTTTTCACTAAAAAATTCAATTTTTCACTAAAAAATTCAATTTTTCACTAAAAAATTCAATTTTTCACTAAAAAATTCAATTTTTCACTAAAAAATTCAATTTTTCACTAAAACTCCAATTTTTCACTAAAAATTCAATTTTTCACTAAAAATTCAATTTTTCACTAAAAATTCAATTTTTCACTAAAAATTCAATTTTTCACTAAAAATTCAATTTTTCACTAAAAATTCAATTTTTCACTAAAAATTCAATTTTTCACTAAAAATTCAATTTTCACTAAAAATTCAATTTTTCACTAAAATTCAATTTTTCACTAAAAATTGAATTTTTCACTAAAAATTCAATTTTTCACTAAAAATTGAATTTTTCACTAAAAATTGAATTTTTCACTAAAAATTGAATTTTTCACTAAAAATTGAATTTTTCACTAAAAATTCTATTTTTCACTAAAAATTGAATTTTTCACTAAAAAATTGAATTTTTTACTAAAAATTCAATTTTTCACTAAAAATTCAATTTTTCACTAAAAACTAAAACTAAATTTTTCACTAAAAATTCAATTTTTCACTAAAAATTCAATTTTTCACTAAAAATTCAATTTTTCACTAAAAATTGAATTTTTCACTAAAAATTCAATTTTTCACTAAAAATTGAATTTTTCACTAAAAATTCAATTTTTCACTAAAAATTGAATTTTTCACTAAAAATTGAATTTTTCACTAAAAATTGAATTTTTCACTAAAAATTGAATTTTTCACTAAAAATTCTATTTTTCACTAAAAATTGAATTTTTCACTAAAAAATTGAATTTTTTACTAAAAATTCAATTTTTCACTAAAAAATTCAATTTTTCACTAAAAACTAAATTATTCACTAAAAATTGAATTTTTCACTAAAAATTTAATTTTTCATTAGAAATTGAATTTTTCACTAAGATTGAATTTTTCACTAAAAATTGAATTTTTCACAAAGATTGAATTTTTCACTAAAAATTGAATTTTTCACTAAAAATTGAATTTTTCACTAAAAATTGAATTTTTCACTAAAAATTGAATTTTTCACTAAAATTGAATTTTTCACTAAAAATTGAATTTTTCACTAAAAATTGAATTTTTCACTAAAAATTGAATTTTTCACTAAAAATTGAATTTTTCACTAAAAATTGAATTTTTCACTAAAAATTGAATTTTTCACTAAAAATTGAATTTTTCACTAAAAATTGAATTTTTCACTAAAAATTGAATTTTTCACTAAAAATTGAATTTTTCACTAAAAATTGAATTGAATTTTTCACTAAAAATTGAATTTTTCACTAAAAATTGAATTTTTCACTAAAAATTGAATTTTTCACTAAAAATTGAATTTTTCACTAAAAATTGAATTTTTCACTAAAAATTGAATTTTTCACTAAAAATTGAATTTTTCACTAAAAATTGAATTTTTCACTAAAAATTGAATTTTCACTAAAAATTGAATTTTTCACTAAAAATTGAATTTTTCACTAAAAATTGAATTTTTTACTAAAAATTGAATTTTTCACTAAAACTTGAATTTTTCACAAAAAATTGAATTTTTCACTAAAAATTAAATTTTTCACAAAAAATTGAATTTTTCACAAAAAATTGCATTTTTCACTAAAAATTGAATTTTTCACTAAAAATTGAATTTTTCATTAAAAATTGAATTTTTCACTAAAAATTGAATTTTTCACTAAAAATTGAATTTTTCACTAAAAATTTAATTTTTCACTAAAAATTTAATTTTTCACTAAAACTCCAATTTTTCTCTAAAAATTCAATTTTTCTCTAAAAATTCAATTTTTCACTAAAAATTCAATTTTTCACTAAAAATTTAGTTTTTCAATAAAAATTCAATTTTTCATTAAAACTCCAATTTTTCACTAAGAATTCAAATTTTCACTAAATATTCAGTTTTTCTTTGCTTCGATCTCTTAACAAATAAATTTTCCATTTCAGTATTTGAATTTTAAGTCTTCTTTATGTTTATTTCTATTATTAACATTATTATTAGAATCCTTAGTTTATTTATTTTTAATAATTCAATCAAAATCCCTTTTTGAGAACAACTTTCGTTCGATGGTTTTATTTATTTGTGATTTCTTTATTTCATTTCTTTTCATAGTTTATGACCCACTTGTTTGAATGTAAACTACAACAATTAACGATGCAGTATATGTTTACAATACCAACAACAACGACAACAGCACAATCAACATCATCAACAACAATAAGAAAAATACGAAGAAAACATAAAAGAGAAACTGGAGAAAGAGCAGGAACAGGAAATCGTACTGTTAACAAATCACTATGGTTTCAAAATACAACAATAACAATAATAACTTGTGTCCTCTTGTGTTTCACGGCAAGAGCAGCAAATGCAATTCCTGCAGCTACAAATTCACTATTAATAAATTCACAAGTTAATAACAATAATCCATTGATTATCAACAGCAACAACAACAACAATAATAATAACTTAAACTTGAACAGCAACAACAATAACAATAATAACGATAATTCAAATATCAATATTAATCTGAATAATGCCAACAATTTAAATTCAAATGTTCAACTAAATACGGGTCTTCAAGGTTCACACACAAATTTAATTAGTTCAAATACTCAAACGTCGAACAGTAATATAAACATTAACAGCAACAACAACAACAATAATAATAATGGTGGTGGTGGCATCATCAGTAGTGGTGGAGCAGGAGGAAGCATCATTGTCAACAGCATGAATACAAATCTTAATCCTGCCAGTAACAGCAATCTTAATCTCAATAGCAACAACAATATGAATAACAATAACAACAACAACAACAATTTAATGAATCTAACAGCCAACAATATAAATAATAATATGGCTGTTGGCGTCGGTTCTAACGGTGATTTGTTAGCCATTTTAAATGCCACAGTGGGTGGTTCATCAGGACCAGGTGGCAGTTTGGGTAACATTGTTGCTATGCCTAAGGAGAAACTATACGATAAATGTACTGGTCCAGCGGATCCTGGTCCTTGTAAACAATTCACTTATAAATGGCGTTATGAGTCAACAACAAATGAATGCACTTCCTTTATCTGGGGAGGTTGTGAGGGTAATCCACAGAATCGTTTCAACAGTGAGGCAGAGTGTTTATTCTATTGTATTGGGGCGCCACGTAAGTACAAGATAATTGTAGTTGTTGTTTATTTAATTGCAGTGGTAATTTGAGTTAAAGTTGAAAAGTCATTGAAGGAGTTTTACTTTTTTATATTTTAGTTAGTTTTGTTTAATTAGAGGTTTCTAAGGGATCATTTAAATTAAAGGAGCAGAAAGAAGGGAAATGATTTTATTACGACGATTAGGAAAACAAATATATTTTTCCTTCAAGGTTATTTGAATAGATCTTTCTCCTTTAGTTATTAATTGATCTATACCAAAGAATGGGTCAAGGTTAAAGTAATTGCTGAGGTTTGATCATTAAGATCCACATTATGCCCAAAACGATTTTTTACTAATTCTGCAACTTTAAAAAAACTGATATTTTCATTGAAATATTTTTTAATTGATTCGGGGGAGTACTAGTTTTTGGTAAGTGGAGAAGATCGCACGATCACGATCGCAGACTTATTTTATAGTTATTCTATGGTTCCTTTTTAGATTTTCTATTAATTGAGGAAGATCTAGTTGTTATTTGATCTATCCTGAAGGAGAGATCAAAATGAGGTTTGATCGTTGGGATTTATTAAATCTGTTACTTTGGAATTACTGAATAATTTTATGTCATTTATTTACCAAAGACCAAAACACAATGACCCCAAAAATTATATATGTCCTCCATCACCACAAGATTATTTCGTGCGTAACGCTATCTAAGACCCTATAAACTGTATATAATCTTGTCTGTCTGTTGGAAAGAATCTCACACTCTTCACAATAATTCAATGAAATTAGGCCACATTATCTGTTAACGCAGTTTTCTACTTAAAACCAGCTTTATAGGTCCATGATAAACAAGTTCTAGACCGATTTCTGAGACAACTTCAAAATTCCAGAGAAGAATTTTTCTTAATTTTTCAACACAAAGTAACTGGATTTAGATAGAATTTAACCATAACATGCACTTTATCATGGCACAAAAAACCTTCAATTGGATCAATAGAAAAACGTTATCGACTTAAATATGCAAAATTTTAATACACCCAAAATCAGTGTCTCATGCAGGTCGCAATTTTGAATATCATTTTCTAAAATTTTTCACATATATTTATTTTGATACAATAATAAACCCAAAGAAACTAGATTTTGTGTCATTATTATTTGACCCAGCTCTCATATAAGCCCTCTTCCCGGAATATGGTTTTAAGCTTATAAATATATCTCTCATATAAGAACCCTTAACGGAAAACTGTTTTGAGCTTCAAAAATTTTTAAAAGTAGACAAATTTATTGAAATTCAACGTACTTACAAATATTGTTCTAACTGTCTTAATATCTGTTACTAATTTGACGATTATCGGGTCATGCTTGATGAAGCCCCCAATGAAACCCCTTTCCCGGAAAAAGTTTATAAATTTTATTTAAACTAAGTAAAATTATTTTTTAAATTGTCATTATAATATGAATCCAATTTGATTATAATTCCACTTCCCGGAATAGTGTTTTAGGCTTTAAGGCCTCTTAAAATATTAAAGAACAGTTCCATAGATATTCTGACTTTCTTCTAAATATATTATATGAATTGTGAACCGTCAAATACATTTCCATGAAATTTCACATATTTTACAAGTGATTTAGCGAAGTACAACTTTCTAGCTGGTCTAGGATGAGTGATAGAGTCTCTCAAACATAGGGCTTTTCCACTTTTCCAATTTGGAAATTAATAGAGCAAACGAAAACCCTTTAAGACACAAAAGCCGATATATAATGATTAAAAAATTGTCTGTCTGTTGACAGATGTTTACCCTACAAAATACTATATTTGAGACATTTAAGCAATAGAACGATAAATAGGAGAAGAATTATGATAATAAAACAATTTTAATTTCACTGATTCCTCTCTTTCCAGATACTCTGCCTCCATTTCTGCAAACTACAACCCGTGAGCCCAGCACTACAGAATCATTACTGCCACAATCACCCTATACCCTTTCGCCTACATTTGGGGATTCCGAAACAAGTCCGGTGCCATTTGAAGAACGTGGACCCGAGTTAACATTTGCCGAAACTGGACAAGAGAAAACATTTGTTTTTGCTGAAAATAATACATTCATACAAATCGATGGCGATATCATACAAACATTTCAATTAAGGTAAAATATCACAGAAATAACATAAATTTTCACATCCAATTAATTTTAAGTGATTTTGTTTTAGATTATGTCGTGAAATTTCATTTCAATTTCGTACTCGTCTTCCTCACGGTCTGCTCGTTTATCATAATGTCAAGAATCCTGATCGTATTAATTTAAATCCTTATGCTTTGTATGTTATCGTGGAAAAGGGTCAATTGAAGGTGGTACATGTGTTTGGTAAACATTCGACCAGTGTCACCGTGGGTGAAGGTTTAAATCGTGATGAATGGCATAATGTAACGGTAAGTAAAAGATTTTCGAGAGAAAAAAAAAATAAAACACAATCGGATCAAATGAAACAAATACTTGTTAAGTGCGAGAGAAGAAATGCAAGTAAAAAGAAGATATGAAAATGAAAATAAATTGAAAACATGTTGGCATCTTATTTACGCTCTTAACAAAAATTGATGCGCATATTTTTAGGCAGAGGTTCCCAAAACATTAAATGAAGATCTTGCAAAAAAAATAAATCGAAATATTAATTAATTCAAAATTGTTTTCATTTTATAACAATATTTTTCTGAAATTTCCTTAGATTTTTCCAAAAGTTTGAGAACCCCTGTTTATGATTTCCTATATATGATTTATGAACGCATTGTGTTACCTCCATTTTTCAATTGTTTTTGTTCACTTATCTCAAAAAAAAAAACTATGAAACGAAATGAAATGTTAGAAAATAACATTTGAAAATAACGAACATGATGTGCAAACAGACAAAAACACTTAAAACTTCTTAACAATCATATTTGAACTCTTATCATCATCAATAATATATTTTGGCGTTTGTTCCAGTTACTTTTCTGCAAATACAGTTGTTTTTCCTCGTTTTAATCTAAACTCATTCTCGTATTTTTTATTTGACCATCAAGAACTCGAAAAAAAATTAATAATTGAAATTGAATGTTTGATTATTTGAAATGTTTATTTAGAGTCATAAGTAAGAAATGTAGTTTATTTCAATATTTAAACTTTAAAAATAAATTTTATTAAAGAAAAATAATTTTAAAAATATTATTTATTAAGAACTCTTGTTAAAAAATTTTAATAATTATCTAAGAATTTGGATATTAATATGAAATTTGAATATAATTTGGACTAAGTTGTCCTAAATGTAGAACTATAAAAATATTCCCATCTTTTCATATCAAAATACCAAAAATTCCAATCCGGGAAAAACTTGTTTAAAATATATTTTTTTCAATAAATTTTTCACCCTACAGGAGGTTTGGCCCATAACAGATTTCTTGAGTGCGGAGCTAATAAATGAAGCTATATAATCTGGGTCCTTTTTTGACCAATTTAGCTTTGACATTTTTGTCCCTCAAAAAACTTAAGAAAAATATTTTAAAAATAACGAAATTCCGATAGGGTTAGCGGGAAAATGGTTCCCCTAATGTCCTCGGACTTGCTTTACGTGTATTTACATTAGAATTTTTTTTCAGAATTGAGAACAAGTTTTATAGTCCGGAAAGAAAAAGGTGATTTTTAAATATTGTTTTTTTTTTTTTTTTTTTTTTTTTTTTTTTTTAATTTCTATTTCAAAATAATATCTATTTTTATTGAATCCAAATAGGTGCACGAATCTTGCACAAAAATAATTCAGGCAATATTTTCGAATTTTTTTGGACCCGAATAGAGCTTACCAAGTTCAAAAAAAAAAAAAAAAACTAATAAAAAGCTGTCAAAAAATGGGTCAAAATTGTTCTTCTTTCTTAATATCTCTTAAAATATAAGAGTTATCCCAGAATATAAGTGACTCTTTTGAAGAGAATTATAAGGTCTATATGTATATAAAATATTTATGCAATTTCTTCTTCATCTTCATATCAGAGGTGACCAAATTTCGTGATTCACTTCCCGACCCCAGGACCCACTAGAAACATATATTTCTTCAAGTCAAATGGAAATCACCTCAAAATGTCCGTCCGAAATTTCGTTAAAAATATTCAATAACTCCAAAACTACAGAATAATTATCAAAAAATCATTTGGGAACCACTATGCATTCCTCATGTCCTTAGTGACTGTCTCTTGTTTAAATTTCCAGAATCTGTTGAGTTCGAGCTTTTTTTAATTAAAATGTTGAATTTAACGTTTATGTTCTAAAATATCAATGCCAGAATTTTTTAAGAGAATACACACTGATGCATATTCCTTTAAACGCTGACAGAATTATGGTGTTTGGAAATCTTTCAAAGGAAATACAAAACTAATAAAACGACCAATTAACCTTAACCTCAGAAAAAGAACCAACATAAAACTAAAGAAGCCAAAGTATAATCCAATTCTCAAGAACCGGCATAAAGAAAATTGTCTAACATTCACACGAAAGTACATAAATGGTCAAACAAATTAATTTAGACGGTCCCGACTCATGTCCAAAAATATGCAGTATTTTTGTACTTGCCAAATAGTACAATTTATAACAAAGTGCTGGCACATGTTATTCTCTCTTTTATGGATGAAAAAATGGATGAAGAGTGCATATTCCAGCAATGAATACAACATACACCTGTTGAACTGGCCGGTCTGGTGGAGAACTTGTGAAAATATATGGCTCGTACAGTATATTTTATTAATGTCCCCAACGAAAGCATAATGACTTCAGCAGAGCTAAAATTAAATATGAAGCAATTTT
The DNA here is from genome assembly GCA_004302925.2 of Cochliomyia hominivorax. Classification (NCBI taxonomy): domain Eukaryota; kingdom Metazoa; phylum Arthropoda; class Insecta; order Diptera; family Calliphoridae; genus Cochliomyia; species Cochliomyia hominivorax. The sequence continues at coordinate 28,957,173 of PYHX02000413.1, forward strand.
GAGATAAAATTGTTTCCGATCTTCCTAAAATATTAATCAATCGCTAACCATATTTTTGAGGTAATGCACAACAAAGAATCATCCTCCCATTATTAATAATGCTTAAGAGACAGATAAACTTAAGTGCGTTTATAGGAAAATACAGTTAAAATATTATTTGTTAACGAAATATTTTATTTTTTAAATATTTCAAAAAAAGTTATGTGCGTTTATTAGAATATGCACCGGTGTACTTTTATTCGAAACTGGCCATAATCGATAATCGTTTTGTGGAAAATATCGATGCTGTTATAGCAGACTCCTCTACCTCGATTTTGAATACTCAGCAAAATCCGAATTTTTAAGAAGGTTTTTGAAAGAAGGAACTTCGTATAATTTGGTTTTTCACTTCAATTTCACTTAACCTACTTATCCCATATACTTGGTAAAAACTCCACATTATTGTTCCTGTAGCAATCAAGAACTTGTTTACCATAGTAACAGTGTGCCAAGTCAGGCCAAAAATAAGTGGTCACATTATGAAGCGTTCCTTGATGTAAATTTCGTAGTTATTGATCAAGTTGTATCAAACGATTTGCCGCAACTGCATATTGCTAGCCCTTTGGGTCATAAACATTTCTTCAACATTCCCTCGAGCATCAACAATTAAATTTTTTTCTCCAGGAAACTGCGGTAGACTCAATTTCGTGCTCTGCTTTTGATCTCAAAATTTCTAGCAGAGTTTCTGTCAGGAATTTTTTGTAGCCTTGTATTTTTTAATATCTGTATAATCATTACCATTTCGTACCAAATAATCCGAGCACTGAACTAACCTCGCTGTTTACCTACCGGTGTTGGAAGCTGCCTTGAGGATGCTTTCTATTTCTTGGGCTTTAGAAACAGCATCGAGATCAGGTTTCTTCAACAGACAAGTTCTCCCGATATCGTTTAATAACATTGAAAACATTTTGACAGCAGACTTTAGCTTGGCCCACTTTTTTAGGACCAAGTTGGGTGTTGTTGAACATATTTAATAATGTTTGTTTAACTAACTTGATCAAAAAAAGTATAAAAGTTTCAATTAAAAACGTGTGTTAAGAATTTTTTAATCTCACTTCTAATGTACTTAAAAATTTTTTCTGTAAATGGAATTTGTGGGATACGTTACAAACATCAGTCCAAACTGAAACAATTTTTTTTCTGGAGAAAAAAATCTACGTAAATAATTCGTTAAAAAAAACTAATCGTATTAACAAACGAACTAATGTCGTTTGCTGAGAATAATCAAATATTTTGCTTATTTCTTGTTATAAAACACCTAAAAATTCCCAAGTAGTTTACGATGGAGCAAATGAACTAGAGGGTCAACTCGGAAAATAATATTATTCAGCTTTCAGAAAAATCTGACTCTTAGTACACGTTTGTAATATTGTTTGCGAAATTAATTAAAAATGAAGAACGAAAATAATTTTATGTTAAGAAAAATAAAAGAGCTGACTCTCCAGCTGTACTCTATGATCCTAACACACTCGTACAACTGCTTTTTTTCATTCATTCTATTGTAACTACAGATCTAATATTTTTTTATTGTTTGTGCTACTCCAGATATTCCTTTCCTGCATTTCATCGGAATATGCATTTAGAAATGCTGCACACATTCAGGGAATAGAAAAAACAAACTCATCATTGTCTTATCTGTTACACAAAAAAAACATTCATCTTATAATGGAATGAATTGGACACACACTGACAGAGAACGAATGACCAAAGGATTTGAAAAAAAAAACAAACAGAAGTAAATGTGTGAATGAATGAATCAAGGAATGTGTGTATGTGTATGTGAACGAATGATTGAATGCCTGCAGTCGCTTGAATCCAGAATCAACCTGAAGATATAGTTACTTTTGATATATACAATTCTATGTGTATGTGAGTTAATGTGTGTGTGTAGGTTTTCATAATTTCCATTATTGTTTGTATTATTACATTTTCTATTCGAAATTTCTTGCATTCATTTAGATTTTCTTCTTCGATTTTTATCTACAATTTTATTTCAATTTGTTGTTGTATTGATCTCTTGTTATATTTGTTGATGAATGTCTGTTCAATTTATTTATCTTCTTCTTCTTCTTTTTTTATTTTCTTCTCCATTTTTTCTCTTGAACCTCAAGGTACGTATTGATGTCCATGGTGCAAGATTAATTGCAATAGTTGACGAACATCAAGAGGAAGTTTATCTTAAGGGTCTAAATCATGATACCAACTATGGGGTATCAACAAATCTACCATCTGTAGTCTTAGTGGGTGGTAAGTGGAACAATGTAATTTAATTTTGATACTAAGTATCTCAGAGATATTAAGACTAAAAATGAATTTGGCATAAGAAAATATTAAACATTGTTAATCATCAGTTTAATCACGCACTTCCTCCATTTCCTATAAATCCATCACATTTTCCTCTTCCTCACTAATTATTTTTTACTTTCCATAAATTTCACTTGCATTCACATTTTTATTTCCTCAATTCAAATAAATTTTAATTAAAACTAAAATAAGCAAAAAAAATAATAATTATCCTTTTTTTGCTTTCACAGGACTTTCATCGGAGGAAAAACTGCATGGTGTTAAATACATAATTGAGTCATTTGTTGGTTGTATACGCAACGTTATATTGCATTCGGGCAAAGCTGCCTCAGATTTATTACCCATTACCCCACTGGTTGCCACTAAACATGAAAACGTTAATGAGGGCTGCGCTGATAAATGTCATTCCCGGCACAATTTGTGTTTCGTGGGTTCGAAATGTATAAATCATTATTATGACATATCATGTGATTGTTTTGGCTCACACTATGAGGGTGAACATTGTGACATTTACAGTAAGTGGAGAAAATGTAACAAAAATTAAAAAAAATATAATCAAGAATTTTAGCAGAAATCGGGAAGGATATAGCCTATTTAAGAAGGTCCTAACTTTAGTATCAAATATAGTTCGAATAAAAGTGTAAACTATAGTCTCGACTATAGTGTAAGGTATAGTCCCGACTATAGTGTAAGCTATAGTCCCGACTATAGTGTAAGCTATAGTCCCGACTATAGTGTAAGCTATAGTCCCGACTATTAGTAGTCCGCTAAGCTATAGTCCCGACTATAGTGTAAGCTATAGTCCCGACTATAGTGTAAGCTATAGTCCCGACTATAGTGTAAGCTATAGTCCCGACTATAGTGTAAGCTATAGTCCCGACTATAGTGTAAGCTATAGTCCCGACTATAGTGTAAGCTATAGTCCCGACTATAGTGTAAGCTATAGTCCCGACTATAGTGTAAGCTATAGTCCCGACTATAGTGTAAGCTATAGTCCCGACTATAGTGTAAGCTATAGTCCCGACTATAGTGTAAGCTATAGTCCCGACTATAGTGTAAGCTATAGTCCCGACTATAGTGTAAGCTATAGTCCCGACTATAGTGTAAGCTATAGTCCCGACTATAGTGTAAGCTATAGTCCCGACTATAGTGTAAGCTATAGTCCCGACTATAGTGTAAGCTATAGTCCCGACTATAGTGTAAGCTATAGTCCCGACTATAGTGTAAGCTATAGTCCCGACTATAGTGTAAGCTATAGTCCCGACTATAGTGTAAGCTATAGTCCCGACTATAGTGTAAGCTATAGTCCCGACTATAGTGTAAGCTATAGTCCCGACTATAGTGTAAGCTATAGTCCCGACTATAGTGTAAGCTATAGTCCCGACTATAGTGTAAGCTATAGTCCCGACTATAGTGTAAGCTATAGTCCCGACTATAGTGTAAGCTATAGTCCCGACTATAGTGTAAGCTATAGTCCCGACTATAGTGTAAGCTATAGTCCCGACTATAGTGTAAGGCTATAGTCCCGACTATAGTGTAAGCTATAGTCCCGACTATAGTGTAAGCTATAGTCCCGACTATAGTGTAAGCTATAGTCCCGACTATAGTGTAAGCTATAGTCCCGACTATAGTGTAAGCTATAGTCCCGACTATAGTGTAAGCTATAGTCCCGACTATAGTGTAAGCTATAGTCCCGACTATAGTGTAAGCTATAGTCCCGACTATAGTGTAAGCTATAGTCCCGACTATAGTGTAAGCTATAGTCCCGACTATAGTGTAAGCTATAGTCCCGACTATAGTGTAAGCTATAGTCCCGATTATAGTGTAAGCTATAGTCCCGACTATAGTGTAAGCTATAGTCCCGACTATAGTGTAAGCTATGGTCGCGACTATAGTGTAAACTATAGTGCCGACTTTACGTAAACTATAGTCCTAACTAGAATCTAAAAAATAGTGTAAACTCTAATTTAAACTTTAGTTCCAGACCCTTATGAATAAACTGCTTTCACCCAGAACCCTGATATATTTTCGGTTCCTTTACTTCTGGCAACTCTGCCTTAAATCTCATTAAATTCTGTCTATATAAAATTCAGAAATTTCAATTCTTTTTTTGAAATCTTTTCCAATTAAAATTTAAATAACTTCTAAATCCGTTCCCTAAAGAAAATGCCTCGCAAATGTTTCGTTCCATCCTTTGATTCTTGGTTACGTGAAAAATATACCAAAAAACACAAGCAATGTATAAGAATGCTCGTAGCCTTGTGGAATATAGAACCGCCTAAATCAATTCTGAAATTTAATAAGTCAAAAGAATGTTTGAAAAAGGCCAAAAGAATTCACGAAGACAATATAAAACTATTAACCGAATCCATTATATAAAAAAACATCATGGGTCCACCGATAATATAAACCATTATAAACCTTTCAGATCAAAATTTCAACCACAAATGTTACAGCGTGAACGAGAATTACAGAAATCCAATTGTGATTTGTGTAAAAGAATATCAAAAGCCAGATCGTTAGTAGATGCCAGAAGAGAAGTGGAACTGGGTTTGGTGAAGAAGAGATTTAAAGCTAAGACATCCATTTCTCAGGCCACTTTAAAGGAATATATGGAAATTTTACACTTCAAGGAAGTTAGTTTAATGGTAAAACTATTAAGACCAAAAATATTCTTAGATCTTTTTGTGAAGAAAGTGAGTCCAATGGGCCGTATAGTTATACAATTATATACAGAAGCTTGTCCGGAATTTGTTTTACAATTTGTGCGCATGTGTGCTAGACGTCAAAAGAGCAGATTGAAGTTTATACGTATATTTCCACAGTTATGGATTGAAGGTGAAATTTCTGTAGCCCAACATGTTTTAAATGCTCCGGGCTTTTTATTTGATATGAATTGTTTAGATCATGGTCAAAGCCGGGGAATTTTATCTTTTGCAAAATCTTATCTTCAAGGATTTCCGAGGGGTCTATTAAATTTTACCATAAGTTTTAAAGAGATGAGATTATTAAATGGCTTAAGAGTACCATTTGGCGTGGTCTCTCAAGGTCTGAAAATTTTGGACTGTTTGCAAGAATTTGGAACTAAGAATGGTAAAATGAAAAAGGATGTGCTTGTGGTTAATTGTGGTGTTATATATTGATTTTAATTCAATAATCACCCACTCACCCCCCCCCCCTTTTCATGTGATAAGGTTTTAAATTATATAAAAGTAGTAAAATGTCCTTTTAAAAAGGATTTCCTTTATAACTTTCTAACAATAATAAAACTGATCTTTATTATAAAATATGTTAAATGTATCTGTTATTTAAAAATGTATATATTTTACTAAACTATTGTATCTCTTAAATGCCAATCGCAGTTTATCGGCATTTAAATACTCAAGCACAATTTAACAAATATAATACAACAAAAATAGGTTAAATAGCTTAAGGTGAAAAATTGTATGAGTGTTTTGTGTAAAATTTACAAAAAAAAGAAAAATAATAATAAAGTGTTATATATAGAATTTTGAGATACAAATACCAATACAAATAACTGACACATTTACATAAATTTTGTATTTTATGTGTTTTTCAAAAATTTCAACATTTGGAAAATGCATGTTTTCTATGTGTGACAATATTTGATAATTTTACACAAAATATTCTGCCCTCAAGCAAATGACTTAATTAATCTGTCATACTAAATAATCAATATATGAATACATACAAATGTATATAAATACATATGTATTTTGTTATATAAAACAAATAAATGTTTAATATATAAAACTTAAGTGTTGGAATGAAAAGACTTTAATTAAAAATAATTGCTTTCAAACAGTTTTTAAAATTGGAAATCTGTATGAAAACTACAAGCTTAAGCTTTCATAAAACTTCTGTGATTTTTAAATAGTTTCAAAAGAAATATTTTATATTAGAAGATGAGTATGGAAAAACTCGGAGCAAAATCGTTATTTTCGAAAGATTTTAATTTTTTATCTTCTCTTGCGAAGATTAAAAAATAAAACAATTTTTGCGATTAAAACTTGTATCCAAATTTTTTAAATTTTACTCTGAATAAAATAAAACAGTAAAAACACATTTTAATCTTCTTTAATTGAAGAATTGAAAAAAGAGTTTTATTTTTTAACTCGTTCAAAAATGTAAAATGATTGAAAAGAGAAAATAAAAAGGTTGTAAACATAAAAACATCCATTATTCAACTTAAAAAATAGCATGCTTTACTGCTATACTTCAAAATAATTTCTTTAATTTGTTAAATCTTTTTTTTTTTTTGGTTTCGATCTTTTTTGGTTTTAATCTTTTTCAGAATTAAACACTTTCGAAGAGCGATTCAAAATAAAACTCTTTTAAATTTAGAAGATCCGATCTTTTGAAGAGCAAAAAAGGAGTCGAAAACCCTACTCTGATTAAAAGATTAGAAGGATAAACAGGGATAAAATGGACAAATTAAAGGCCACTGAATGTTGACATTGCATCATTCCGTCTTTATCTACTTCCAGATTATTATACAGACTGGGAAAGATATACAAATTTTCATACCTGAAATTTCAGAAAACTAATTTTAAGAATTTAAATTTTAATATCGAAAATTTTTGCCCCAAATACATAACTAAAACTTTCGAACTTAAAAAATATGAAATCTTATTAAAATTTATATTGAACCTTATTTTTTATTTCGAAAAATATGTTTCAAAAATTAAAAAATTTAGAATGGAAAAAATTACACTTAATTTAGAAATTCTTAGAAATTTGTCGTCGAATATAAATTTCGCAAGCTTTAGAGCTTAATAAAGGTTAAATATTATTGATATATAAACTTATCGTTTCGAAAACTTCGAAATTTTTGAAATCTTCGAACTTGAATTTAACGTAGTTTTTTTAAATATAAATTTCGAAAATTTTCGAACTCTATTTTTAATCCAAAAAAAATTCTATCATAGATAATTTGCTCCCAGCACATCCATTAGAAATGCAGTCAGGCAAAGTCAATGCTCGGACTATTTGGTACTACTTGGGAAGATTTAAGAACAACGGCTAAGAACTCTGCTAAAATTTAGTGGTATAATTGATGGCTGGCAGTTTCTTCTTATCTTCCTAGTCAAAAATTTTATATGTATGATGATCAAGGGAAAATTGAAGAATAGTTTAGGACCCAAAAGTATGGCAAACTATGTACAGTTGCAGCAATGGGATTGATTTCCTTTGCTGCAGCTGCAGCAACGGGCTCTATATATACTAGAGTTTACACCGAGGAATGTATAAAGAAGGCTGCTTCCATTCATGAAACTTCATAATGTGTCTACTGATTTTGGACATGACTTGTCATCCTGTTACTATGGTAAATAAGTGGTCCAAGAACAATAACATGATACTTGTTTCAAGGAGGCAAATCCTCTAAACTGCCCCGAACTAAGGAGAGATATTGGGCTCTTGTTAAAAAAGAATTGAAGAGCACAAAAAATGTGTCCAAAAGCGTAATAGATTTTTAGCGGAGATAAACTAACAGTTCGAACAAAATGACCGAAAAAGGTTCAAAATTTCATCACTAGTAAAAGTATCGTTTCGTTTTTATTAACGTATGACGCATTTGCTGCAAAGTGGTCATAACTCAAAATTTCGACTTAACATCAGTGATGCATAGAAAATAATGTTTTTTATTACATGAAAAAGTTTTGCGAATCAATTATGCATCAAACATGATTTCAATAACGTATTTCGGTCAAAAATTAAATATTAGTCTCCTGACAATTTTTTGACTTATGACAATCTTGCGAAGAAACCAGCGATATGTGTTTATATGTTAAACATTTTTGAATATATGAAATTCTAATTTTTATTCGAAATCCTTTAACCTCTTAACCTTTTAACATTCGAAAATAAACAATGAATTCATTAAATAAACAATTTATCTCCATCTAAATAATAAATAAAATAAAATACAACAACAACAATAATAATAATAAAACTAAATAAAAGTGAATAAAAGTGAATAAAAATAATAAAACATAATAAACAAATTTAATTTGATTGACATGTAAATGCAGTACGAAACAGTTTAAATCAAATACAATTGAAACTGACAGAGTTGACTTCATTGTCGTTGTAAAAATATGTTGTTTTTTTTTTACAACAACAATTTGTTGCTATTGCAGTAGACAACGTTGTTGTATAGTTGCTTATGTTGTCATTGTAGTTGTTTGCTTATATGTTGCTGTTCATGTTGTCCATTTACCAAAACATACCGCATGACGAGAAGCCACAATACACGTGTGCAGTAAAAGTAGATCCATATAAAAATTTCAGATTTTAATGTCACTTTCAGATACAAAAATAATTTCTTTTCGCTCTCTTCTCGCACAAGACAAAAAAACGTTATAGAGTTTTTAAAATGAGAGAACTTGTTCAGGTGAATGTGTGCGTTTTTTTTCACCCAAAATTCCGATTAAATGTCAGAACATATGAAAACAATTTGTATGAGATAATATTTTCGCACAGAAAAAATAGTAACGACAAATTTGCGTAAAGGATACAAAGGATATATTTACCTACGTACATGGATAACTTTTACATACTTGACCATATGTAAAATATAAAAAAGGATGTAAAAAATATAATGAAACATTTAAGATTGTATAGTCGGTCAATCTCAACTATCTAATACCCTACAGCTACATTGAAAAATTTATGAACAACCCTCGTATAATTTGATTTTTGCTTTATTCTTAAGTGTGCAGTACATTATTGTGACACTAACATCTTTGTTAAATTTATGCGTTTTAAATCGAATTTTCTGGGGGGGTGTATATGGGTGCTCCAAGAAATTATGAACCGACCCTCATATAATTTTGTACATAAATTTTTATATTATTTAATTTGACCAATTTTACAATTCCAACGTATATGTGAGATTTTCGCCCTTAAAAGTGATATTTGGTAAGAGGTTTGTTGAGACCTATGAGAAATAATGAACCGACCCTCGCATATTTTGGCACATCATTATAGAATTTTATAAGAACTACTTGTGCCAAATTTCGTTTAAATCGTTTTGTAATTAGGATCTTTAAACCCCATTCCTGAAATATTGGACCGAATATGATCAGTATCATTGCGATATTTCAAAAATTGCGACCTGTAGACTGTTCACAATCTTTACATCGACTGCTAGACAGATTGACAGATGGACGGACATCATTAAATCGGCAGTGTAGGGTATCACCATACAAAAGTAATGCAAGAATTCAAAAAATAAAAAAAATGTCTATGCGATATGCGACATAAGTCAACATGTCAGTTATCCGGCAATATACATTGTCATTCACTCAGTCAACAATAATTGTTGCAATAGCAACTACAACAATACTCATAGGCAGTAGTTGTAACTGTAGAAATTTCTATAGCAACTCCAATAACAACAATAAATTCCAGTAAAACTACTGATGCAAAGTGTAAAAAGTCGCAGTTCTTGTGAAAGAATTATTTTTTTCATCAATAAAATCAGGTAATTAAAAGAACTAAATGATTAATCGTAAAACCAGAATTCAAATCGTTTTTCAATAACTGATAAAAAAGACTTTTATTGATAATACAAAGGGCCTTTGCACACACCAACAAAGCACGATCTTTTACATTTGATGGAATTTTATATCATAATATAATTATAGTTCAGATTTAGATATGAGAGCCTGATATGCGGGATATAAGAGAGCCTTTTGTGGATGGTTCCTTTTACATGACTTTGCAGATTTTAAATAATCTTTAATATCAGTTCAGATTTACTACATCTTTGGGGCGTATGGTTCTTTTCTGAAAGAACTGGTCAGGTGCAAAGTCAGTAAACCTCCAAAGTTGCTCATCTTTGGTACGTTGATTTTTTTGAACATTCGTCAAAAATTCATTTATAAATTACGGCAAAAGAAATTTAGTAAGTAGATATTTCTTGTAAGTCTCTTCTAAAATACGCTTACAGTCGAAATAATTTTGAACCCATATGTAGCCATTTTTAACCCATATCTACCCTTGTTTTTCAGTTAGCGGACTTAATATAGAATATGAAATAAATACATAAATATATAAATCCGCTTAATTAAGTAAAAATTGGCGCATTAATAGCAAAATATGTTCCTCAATTATTTGATCGTAGTGGACTTAGTAGAATTTAGAATTCTTACTTCTTGTTTTCTTTTACTAAGAAGTTCTTAAATCGCAATGCTTGAATCAGCTTTAAATTAGCCTTAATATATAACTACACAAATTAATAACTAACTGATTTTATATCGAATATGAGTTAAGGAATTTATACCTTGTTTGAAAGTCCACCTGAACTCAGCTTCCTCTGATCACTCTGTGAATCAAATATTTTCTTTTACTCTGGACTGAAGCATCATTCGAAACAAATGGTAGTTAGAAAGGTAAGCTGAGGACCATAAAACGGAAGCTAAATCATCCCATATATTGTCTTCAATATATTTGAATATTGTTGATTGCTCTCTCTAAACAAAAGTTATTGTTATCACCACTAAAAATATTGTTACTGTAATAACAATATTTTGTATTAATAACAATAGTTTTCTTTATAACGGTGTCTCCAATAACAGTAAAATTGTGATCAGTCAACATATTGCGACCACAATATTTTTTTTATTTAATAAACATATTTTTCACTGCAACTAAATTGTTATCATAATAAAATGAATTCAACAATTAACATGTTGGTAATAACAATAAATGTTTGCCACGAATATGTTAGTGGTTGCGACAAATATATTGTGAAAAACATTTCTCGACGTGTATTACAAAATACTCTTTTGGTTTTGGCATCAAGAATATTCGGTTTTAGTGTTGATACATACATCATCCGAAAATTTTCTTCCAGCCTACAAATTTATATGGGACACAATTTCCTTGCCTCCAATGCTTTTTACCTTAGGGAAACACTTTGTTGTGATTGAACAAGATCTTCATTTGTTCGAATTATTGAATCCTTTTGGCGGAACATCTTTTTGAAACACAGAATTTAATATTATTTTAGCGAAAGTCTGTATGATTAGTTTCAAATTTGTAGTCTTTCGATTACTGAATTATTCGTATCTTTTTTTTTTGATACCTAAATTTTAAACTCAAAAGAAAATCTGACCTGATCTGGTTAGACTTAAAATCCTGTTTTACTTAGTGTTTTATCTGATTTCGCATATGTATCGCCCCATGCACGTGAATTATTTTCTTAATTATCACATAAATTATCCAAAGGTACTTGATTCTTCCGGTGAATGCAACATTTAAAGGTATTAATTCTTTAAAAAAAAGTAAAATAATTGTGTCACTGCAAATATGCTAAAAATGTTTAAAAAATCGTTGCTACAAATATTTACTATGGTTACATTTAGACTTTTTCTCATATTTACAGCATCTATTGGTGTAAAAGTTAATATTCTCCTTTTTCCCTCGAGACTTTTATGTGAATTTTTTAACATCAAACTGAAGTTGGTAATTAAAGTTGTAAGAAAAGGACTTTGATATGATATGTTTGTGCATAATAAGAAAAATTAATTAAGTTTTAATTACGAATTTATTAATTTCACTTTTGATATATAATTTGGGAGGACTAAAGATGTTTCCAAATAGTTGAGAGTTTAGAAGGCAGTTTCATTAAAGCAAATCTTGGATATATTTTAAAAGACTTACCTGTGTATCGTTTGCTCAATTTCAATGTAATGGGTATAAGCTTGAAATCGTATTCCGGAATGGGGACTTATATGAGCGCTTTTTACCAACCTACATTCATCAAATTAGCTATATGCATATATAAAGGACAGACATATTCAATAGAAATTTAGTTTTAAAAGCTTAAATTGGTATTCCGAGACAAGTTCATCTAAAACTACAACTATCTGACTCACAAAAAATGTCACATATTTCAGCCTATAACTCTTTTTTTATTAATGTGATTTTGATAATTTTTGAAACGATAATTAACTGTATCTAGTTTCTTTATAGTTGAACTATATCTATTTTTCTATAAAAAGTTATTAGCTCTTTATAGAAAAATAAAGATTTTTTGAGGTTCTCTCAGATACCGATATATCCTTATTGCTATTGGACCTAAAACGCTGATTTTAAATGGGAAACTACTTGGAATAATAACAAATAACCTGCCAAATTTCACTGAATTCGAACAATTAGTCAAGACATGAAAATGTATCCAACAGACAGTCAAAGGGACATCGATTCAGATTTTGAATTGATGCAAGAATATATGTGTGTATATATATATACTTAATGGAGTCTTATATGATTACTTCTTTTGATTTGTTGTAGATTTTTAAAAATAAAATACCCGAGATATTGAACTTTGAAGGGTCACCCACTATGATCTGACTTAGCTAAGGTCCTGTACTCTTTCAAAACAATCCAAAAACATCTTAATCCCAATTTTGTGAAATATTATCAAAATATCTTTAACAGTTTAAAAGTTACAGAATTATTAACAAAAAAAAATCAGAACTACAACGACCATCAATATAATACCAATATTTGACTATGAACAATTATAATAAAGTTATTTTCTCATCACAACGACCAACTCAAAGAGTCAGTTAAAAAAGAGTTATGGACATTTTCAGCTTTAAATAACGAATTTCGAGCTATTATCTGATAGATCACAGTATAAACTTATTTTAGCCAAAAAAAGCAGCAAATTTTGCATTTTCAATCAAATAAGTTTAATTTCGCATTATAACTGTTAACTAGCTTCTTATAATTTAAATTATTATATTGATTAAGATCATCCTTTAACTTTACAGTTAGTTAATCCCTTCTCCTTATTTTGCCCCTTAATGCTTTAAAACAGTTATCTTCAAATAAGTTTGAAATATTTAATCAGTTTAAAAATATTTTAATTAACTTTACAATAAAGAAAACGCCCTAAAATTTAATCCATCATCTCACAAAATCCAACATAATTTAAGGTTAACATTTAATTGTAAACCAAGCAAACATTTTATAAATAATATGAAAAATCCCTTTAATTTCAACAAAATTTTTTTAATGAAATCAACAATAAATCTTTAATACTGTAGGGTACATATAATCTCGAATTATCCCCTATAAAAGACAATCAAACATTTTCAGTTCCAATATAAATTCGTTAACTGGGTTATGTATATTTAGTCTGTATATTATATATTCTATACATACATGTTTACACAAAAATACACATATATAATCTTTTACTAACTGATGCAACATATACATATATAAGCAGCAACTCTCTGACAAGACCCCATAACCCACGTGTGCTATATTTTAGATAAGAGTAGAAAACAACTTAATTTCTTTACGGCAGTCAGTATTTTTCGGTGCAAATTGCTGTAAAGTTCTTTTTAGCTGGTTAAAAACAGTTACAACAACATTGACCCTAAAAAAAGGGCAACATATATGAGATGAGTCGAAATATTAAAATTGTTATTGTGACCGGACGAAACTACAAAAGTAAGATGAGAAACATGACTATGAACAATTATTATAATAAAGTTATTTTCACATCACAATGACACCAACTCAAAAGGTCAGTTATAATAGAGTTATAGAGATTTTTAGCTTTAAATAATGAGTTTTAATTATTATTCCATGGATCACAGTTTAAACTTATTTTAGTCAAAAAAGCAGCAAATTTTGTATTTTTAATCAAAAAAGCTTAATTTGACATCACTTTTAAGAAAGTCAACATTAAAGTGAAATTTAAGATTGATTTATTAGTTTTTTAGTTTAAAATGGAATTTTGGTAAAAATTTGAATTTTTTGCTAAAATATTGAATTTTAGTAATAAATTTTATTTTTATTTTCTGTTTGAAAATTAATATTTGGAAAAATTATGAATCTTTTTGAAATTTAAATTTTTAATAAATTTATTTATAATTTTTATCATATTTTTTTAAATTGATTTTTTTAAAACCTCTCTAAATTAGTAAATATTGGAATTTTTAATAAAAAGAGCTTAATTTGTGATCATTTTTACAAAAATTTAAAATCGTTATTAAGATTAAATTGGAAAATAAAATCGTTTATATTTCTGTAGATATTGCATTTTTTACTAAAATAAGATTAATCTGTGATTACAAACTGTACCACAGATTAATTTTAAAAAATCTGTATTAGAACGATTTTTTTAACAAAATAGTCTTAATCTGTGATTACTTATTATTGAAATAAAAAAATCTCCATCATTCAGTATTTACAGCTTTTTGGTAAAAAATAGGCATAATTTTTGATCACTTCTGCGAAAAAAAATCTAAAATCGTTATTAAATTGATATTTTATGTAAAAATGACTAAATTTAAATAAAATACTGTAAAAGACTGTAATCATCATTAAAAATCGTTATTAAAATTTAGTTTTAAAGTTAAAACAAAGTTTATAAATTTGTTAAAACTGCATATTTTACTAGAATAGACTTAATCTGTGATCAATTTTAAAAAGTTAAAAAATAGATCTTTAACTAAAATTTAAAATTAAAAATTATATATATTTTTTTAAATTTGATGTAAATAAGTTTAATCTGTTATGACTTTTATAAGAGATTTTAAATTGATCTTAAACTGAATTTGAAAGTTTCAATAAAAATTAAAAAACTTTATTGAATTTTTGACTAGAATTTTTAGCAAAAATTAATTTTTTTAAATCAAAATTTCTGTAGAAATTTGAAATTTTGTTTTAATTAGATAATTTTTGTGAAAATTTATTTTTTTTAATTAGAACATTTTGGAAAAATAATGAAAGTTTTGTTAACATTTTTGAAAATTCAAATTTGTGTCGAAAATTAGAATTTTTGTAAAAAAGTATAATTTTTTTGTGAAAATTAATTTTAATTCGAAAATTAAAGTTTTACATTTTTTAATTATAATTTTCGTTCAAATTAAAAAATTTTAATTAAAATTAAGAATTTTTATAAAATTAGAATTTTAGTTGAAATTTAATTACAACAAAATTTTTTAAATGTTTTGTATTAATTATAGTTTTTGCAAAAATTTTACTTCTTTTCCTTTTTTTAAATTAATTTTTTTGTTTAAATTTGAATTTTTGTTAAAATTTATTTTTTTTTAGTTTAGATTTTTCGAAATAAAATTTTTGTTGAAATTTATTTTTTAGAATTTAGAACAATTGATTTTTTTATAAGATTAAAAAATAGATTTTTTTGTAGAAAATTGATTAATAAAAAAATATAACACTTTTGTTAAAAATGAATTTTTTGTAAAAAATATATTTCTTTACTCAAAATTAAAATTTTGAAAAAAAAAAAAAATAAATTTTCGGAAAAAAAATTTTTGTTAAAAATTAGAATTTCTATTTTAATTAGGTTTTTTAAATAGATTTTTTTAATAAAAATTAGAATTTTTTATTTAAAAATTTTTTCAAAATCAAAAATGTTAAAATTTATTTTTTTTAATTAAGTTAAAAAACTTAATTTTTTCATATAAGAACTTTTGTTAAAAAAATTAAAATTTGGTTAAAAATGTAGCATCTGAGTTATTTTTTTATTTGTTTTTTTTTAAATTTAAAACTTTTTGTAAAAATTTTAATTTTTGGAAAAAGAAATATTTTTCGAATTTTTGATAATTTTTCGAAAAGAAATTTATTTAATAAATTAGAATTTCTTATGAAATTAATTTTTAGTATAAATTTAAATTTTTTATATAAGACAGATATTAAAAAAATGAAAATATTAATCTTTTATAAAAATTGGAATTGTACTTTTTTATAAAAATTTTATTTTTAGTAAATAATTTGTTTAAAAATAGATTTCTTATAAAAAATATGATTTTTAGAAAAGTTTAAGTTTTTGTGAAAATTTTGATAAAAACTATAATTTTAATGAAGATATAAAAATGACAAAATTTAAAACAACATTTGGTCACATTATCCCCCTTTTTGCATGTGCCACAAACATATATATGTGTGTGTTGGTTTTAAAATAACAAAAATTCCAAAAATAAATTACTAAAGTTGAAACATCTCTTATAACCAGATGGAAAATTTTAGATTTAACTTGAAATGAGAAAACACGAAAATGTCTGAAATTGTAACCAATAAAAGTTGGTTTGGTGAAAGTGAATTTATTTATTCACAAAATGAAATTAACTCTAAATAACTTAATCACTTAATACAAAACTTTATCATAAAAAACAATACAAAATAATTTTAATAAAAAATCCTTTTGTTATTTTCCCTCCACTTTTCCAATAGCTGCTACAATTATGACATTACGTGGTGCCAGTTATGTTTCGTATCGCATCTATGATTGGAAGGATCGTGTACATTCGTCTACAACTCGCATCAGTTTAATGTTTCGCACACAATTTGATGATTCCGCACTCTTCTATGCCAGCGGTGAATCATTGAAACATCAGTATATCGCTGCCTCCATTAAAAATCAATCGATTTATGTTGAAATGGATTTCGGTGACAATGTCATGTCCACCATACTAACTGATGAGCTGACACGCAGTTATTGGCACAATTTAACAATTTATCATGAACAGCGAACGGTTCGCATCATTTTGGATGAACAAATGAAAATACTTGAAATACCATCGACATCAAGTGGATATTTGTTATTTGATCCGGAAATCTATTTTGGTGGTGGACCAGATTTGCATAAAAAGAAGGGTCTGGCATCGCATAATAATTTTGTGGGTTCACTTAAATATGTCTATTACAATGATATTTCCATTTTATATGAATTACAACGTGGTAATCCAAAAGTTCACTATCATGGTGAGTATCTAAATCTGTGTGTGTGTGTTTGTGTGAGAGTTATTGTGTATGTGTATACATTTTCAAATATTACAAATTGCATATGTATATATGTGTATGAGTGTGTGTATATATATTATTTTGTAGCTTTAAATTCATGTATTTTTCAGTTTTTCTTGCTGCCAAACATTTTTGTTTTTTTTTTTTTTTTTGTCTCTTTATTTTTCTGTTTAAACTTGGAACGAACGTTATACAGACATTTTTCTCTCTCTCTCTTTTTTTTTTGTGTGTTTGTTGCATTTTAATTATGTGCCATGTCCATGAATGATGTTTTTCTTTTTGGAGATTTTTCCTCTGAACAAATGTTTATTAATGTCTGTTTCCATGTGTGTCTGTGTGTGTGTATGAGAGAGACAAAAAATTTTATATATTTTTGTTCTCTTAATTAATGTTAAAAGTTAAAATTTAAAGGGTTTAATTTAGAAAGAACATATAAACTTTTAATTTAATTAACATCCTTTTCTTAATATTGTCAATATTTAATGAATATGGACAGTTTTTATAAAATAATGATTTTTTTCACTTTAATCATTGAGTTGAGACATTAAATTTTTTCTAAAAGCAATTCGATGTTAAAGAATTTTAGTTAAAAATATATGAATCAATAAATAATGCGTTTTCAAACCAAATAAACCTTATCAGTGATCACATTTACAAAAATTAATTAAGGGATTTAAAGGTCTAAAATAAATCTATAAATAGTGAGTTACAGGCCAAACTAAGCTAAATTTATGATCTCTTCAGAAAAACAAAAAATTCTATATTCTAATGAAATTTAAAGTTAACAAGTAAGAATGCTATATTCGGCTATGCCGAATCTTAAATACCCTCCACCACAAATTCGTGTAAAGTTAATAAGTTAGGTTCCATAGACACACATATACCCACAAATGTATATAACACAGAAACACAGTTACAATTTAGACTATAAAATTTTTCTACTGAACTGCCTTTTTTCTACCAAATTTTATTGAGCTCTGTTAATTTTTGTGGATGTGAGCATACAGAAAAATTGACGAAAATCAACTGAGATTTTGACTTGATGCAAGAATATATACATTATGGGGTCTGAAATAATTCATTCTTAGCGTTACACACAGAATGACAAAGTTAATATTCTCTCTCTACCACTTGTCCTGTGGAGCGTATAAAAACAAATAATATGCTTGTTATAAGCTCAAAACTATTTTCCGGGAAGGGGTCTTATATGGGAGCTACAGCAAAATTTGGACCAAGATTGTTCATATTTATAATATACTTTGATTATAGTTAGAAAAATCATTGTGCTAAATATTAATGGAATTGATCTTTATTTAAATGTTTTATAAACTCTAATCCGTTTTCCGGGAAATCCCGTTATTAGCGAGCTATAGGAAAATTTGGACCGATGTTAATAAAATTTATAACACATATTTAAAATAGTTAAAACAATAATTGTGCCAAATTTCAAAAGAATTGGTTCAAATTTAAGGGTTTTATAAGCTATAAATCATATTCCGGGAAGGGGCGTTATATGGGAGCTATATCAAAATATGGACCCATGTTATTAAAATTTATAACACATATTTAAAATAGTTAACAAATTAGTTGTGCCAAATTTCAAAAGAATTGGTTCAAATTTAAGAGTTTTGTGAGCTATAAATCATATTCCGGGAAGGGGCGTTTTGATGAGAAGAAAGAAGTTTGATAGAAATTAAAATTTTTCAAAAATAAAAAATTGGCTCTTTTTCAACTTTTTAAAATATTATAGAATTTTAATGATAATTTTTGAACAAATTTTAAATTTAAAATAAAAATATATTTTATAAAATTTTATTTAAAAAAAAAATTTTAAATTTTTATTAAAAAGCTAAATGTTTGCGGTATTTCTTTTTATAATTTAAATTTTTGAAAAAAATATAAATTCATTAAAAAAATATAAAATTTTGATGAAATTGAGATTTTTTAAAAAAATAGAATTTAAAAAAGTAGAATTTTTGGTCACTTTAAAAATACAAATTTTCAAAACAATAGAAAAACAAAATTTTTGGTAAAACTTTAAATTAAAAAAACAGATAGAATTTATGATTTTAGCTTTTAGAAATTTAAAACTTAAAAAATAGACATTTTTTAAATATAGAATTTTTGAAAAAATTGGAATTTTGAAAAAAATGAAAATTATTTTATTTTTTATTTTTATTTTTTTGTCAAAAAAGTGTAAAACTTGACATTATGAAACGACAGAATTTGTAAGATAATCAAAATTATTTGTTAACATTTGAATTTTTAAAATAAAGAGAAACCATGATAAAAATTAAAATTTTGAAAAAAAATGAATTTTAGTTAAAATAAAATTTTTTATAAAATTAAAATTTTTGAAAAAAATTATTGGGAAAAATTAAATTTTTGAGAAAAGTAGAGTTTTACAAACAATTGAATTTTTGGAAAGAAATTTTTAATTTTGGAATTTGGCAAAAAAAACTTTGCTTTTGGCCAAAAACTGAAATTTTTTTAAAAGCTATTTTTATTAAAATCAGAATCCCTGGTATTTTTATTTTTGTAAATAAGAATTTAGAAAATATACTTCAAACTGAAGAATTTAAAGAATTGATTTAAAAAAAGAAGCAGAATTATTGAAAAATTTTTTTATGAAAAGAAAAAAAAAAATTGAAAAATTTGAGTTAAATATTTTAAAAATAATTTTTTATAATATTTTTTTTAATAAATAAAAAATATTGCCTGAAAGTCTTGGTTCATGTGATGGTTATTTTGAGAATTAAACTTCTTCTTAGAATTTCAATTTTAATCAAAAATATTTTTTAGTTCGTTTTTTAACCCAAAAAAAATCACGTAGAACTTTTTAAAAATGGGCATAATTTTAAAGCAAAAATTATAATGAAAAATAAAATTTTATAAAAAATACAAACTTTTAAAAATTTGAAAAATAAACTTTTTGTTAAAAATTAGAATTTTTCCAAATTTTTTTTTTTTTTTTTTTTTTTTTTTTTTTTTTATAAAAAATTTGAATTCTTCAATATTCAAATTAACAAAAAAATACGTTGAATTTTGTCAAGCTTTATTAACAGTAGAAAGATTGAAATTCTCCTCCTCGTAAAATTTTGAACTAATAGTATCGTATATCTCAATCATACTATTTTTTTCACGATAATAAAGTTTTTGGAGAATTCTGTACTTTAAACTGATGTTCGGGTTAATGAATGTTTGGGCTAATAAAAAGCTTACTCTTGCCAAATGTTATTGAAATGTTTATAAATTTATAACTCCAATGAACTAAATGTACTATTTTGGGAAAGCATTTCTATGGTGGCCATGAGAAATAATAGACCGACCATCACAAATGTTAGAAGGCTTCGTCCTTGTTCCAAAATAATTAATTATACCGAATTTTATCAAAATGTCTTTAAAATGATGACCATGACATGGAGAGTTATCACTCATCCATACAAACATCGCTAGATCGACTTAGAAAAAAAGGTGAATATTGAGTTTAATGCTAAGAGTTACAAATGTCTTCATAAGCAAATAAAACGCCTAACTTAGGGTAGGGTATAATAAGGTGTAAAGAAATAAATTATTAATATATTTTTTATTTTTGTTACAGTTATAAAACAAGTTTTACTTCAATTTATTGTACAAATGCAACTTATCGAGTATCAACAATTTTTTATGAATTTTTATGTTAGAAAGTGGTCGAAATCGGGGAAAAGAATTTAAAATTGTTATTTTAAAACTAGTTCACTGATATACAGAAGTAACAAAAAGGGGTTTAACTAATTAGAATGATCCATGAAGTCAAAATGACTGTTTTTGAGCAATATAGGTATAACAGAAGTGTGTGAAGTTAACTACGACAGTTAGCTACTTTTTTCAAAATTCTGTTAATTAACATTTCTCTTGCTCAGAGAGTGAAAAGTTAACAAAATTCAATTTTAATAACATTTTTGGAAATGTTAGTGACGTATACTTAATAGAACCAATGCGTAACGACTTTTGAAAATTTTTGTTCTTATATTTTAATAATATTTTTACAATTTTTTAATATAGTTATAAACAATATTAAGGAACCTACTAATATCAAGGATCTTACATTTAACTAAAGAAGGTGCTCTAATGGAGCCAAACATGAAGGAATGCTATAATCTTGGTATCAAATATGGGCCAAACGAAAAAAGGTGCGCTATTGGGGCTTAGTACGAATCATGATTTTGAGAAAAAGAACTTTGAAATTTTCAAAATTTCAATATTTTTATATAAGAGTCCAAATTGGTATCAAAATGTGGGCCAAACGAAAAAAGGTGCGCTATAGGGGCCTAGTACAAGGGAAAGCTACACTCCTATAGAATTCAGAACAGAAAAGAGATTATTTAAAATTAATCATGATTTTGAGAAAAAGAACTTTGAAAATGTTCAAAATTTCTATATTTCATATAAGGGTCCAAATTGGTATCAAAATATGGGCCAAACGAAAAAAGGTGCGCTATAGGGGCTTAGTACGAAGGAAAGCTATAAATCTATAGAATTCAGAACAGAAAAGAGATTATTTAAAATTAATCATGATTTTGAGAAAAAGAACTTTGAAAATTTTCAAAATTTCTATATTTTCATATAAGAGTCCAAATTGGTATCAAAATATGGGCCAAACGAAAAAAGGTGCGCTATAGGGGCCTAGCACGAAGGAAAGCTACGCTCCTATAGAATTCAGAACAGAAAAGAGATTATTGAAAATTAATCACGATTTTGGGAAATTGAACTTTGAAAATTTTCAAAATTTCTATATTTTCATATAAGGGTCCAAATTGGTATCAAAATATGGGCCAAACGAAAAAAGGTGCGCTATAGGGGCCTAGCACGAAGGAAAGCTACGCTCCTATAGAATTCAGAACAGAAAAGAGAATATTGAAAATTAATCATGGTTTTGAGAAATTGAACTTTGAAAATTTTCAAAATTTCTGTATTTTTATATAATGGTCCAAATTGGTATCAAAATATGGGCCAAACGAAAAAAGGTGCGCTATTGGGACCTAGTACGGAGGAAAGCTACACTCCCATAGAATTCGGGACAGAAAAGAGAATATTAAAAATTAATCATGATTTTGAGAAAAAGAACTTTGAAAATTTTCAAAATTTCTATATTTTCATATAAGGGTCCAAATTGGTATCAAAATATGGGCCAAACGCAAAAAGGTGCGCTATTGGGGCCTAGTACGGAGGAAAGCTACATTTCTATGGAATTCAGGGCAGAAAAGAGAATATTAAAAATTAATCATGATTTTGAGAAAAAGAACTTTGAAAATTTTCAAAGTTCTTTTTCTCAAAATCATGATTAATTTGCAATATTCTCTTTTCTGTTCTGAATTCTATAGATTTATAGCTTTCCTTCGTACTAAGCCCCAATAGCGCACCTTTTTTCGTTTGGCCCATATTTTGATACCAATTTGGACCCTTATATGAAATATAGAAATTTTGAAAATTTTCAAAGTTCTTTTTCTCAAAATCATGATTAATTTTTAATATTCTCTTTTCTGTCCCGAATTCTATGGGAGTGTAGCTTTCCTCCGTACTAGGTCCCAATAGCGCACCTTTTTTCGTTTGGCCCATATTTTGATACCAATTTGGACTCTTATATAAAAATATTGAAATTTTGAAAATTTCAAAGTTCTTTTTCTCAAAATCATGATTCGTACTAAGCCCCAATAGCGCACCTTTTTTCGTTTGGCCCATATTTGATACCAAGATTATAGCATTCCTTCATGTTTGGCTCCATTAGAGCACCTTCTTTAGTTAAATGTAAGATCCTTGATATTAGTAGGTTCCTTAATATTGTTTATAACTATATTAAAAAATTGTAAAAATATTATTAAAATATAAGAACAAAAATTTTCAAAAGTCGTTACGCATTGGTTCTATTAAGTATACGTCACTAACATTTCCAAAAATGTTATTAAAATTGAATTTTGTTAACTTTTCACTCTCTGAGCAAGAGAAATGTTAATTAACAGAATTTTGAAAAAAGTAGCTAACTGTCGTAGTTAACTTCACACACTTGTATAACAGAACTGTATATATGTGAAATTAAGATGAAAGAACAAACTTCAATGACTAATAAACTCCTTTATATATTGTATAAAAAGTCTTTTTTTCAGTTTGAAATAAAATGAAGTCAAAATGACTTGCTTAGACAATCTAGTGTTAATAGCAAAAAAAGATAGTCGAATCTATTCTTAACTTATTTTAAATTTGGTAGAATATTTAAAAACATCTAATTTAAAAAAAGCTCTATTTTAAACGTCATCAAACTCACCTATTTTTAACATTTAACCTTTGATTTTTTAAGATACAAATTAAAATTTTAAAAAAAAAATTATTTAAAAATAATTTAATATTTTTAAATAAATAAAGTTGATTTAAAAAAAATAAATAAATAAATTAAATTTGCATTAAAATATTGATTTGTGGGCAATTAAGCATAAAAAGACAATAAATTAAAAAAGCAATAAAATAATTTTAATACGTATTAATTTAAACAAGGATAATAAGATTTATTAACTCATAATTCTAGTAATTAAATCAAAAACAAGTAAGAATTCTATATTCGGCTATGCCGAATCTTCAATACCCTCCAACACAAATGCGTTTAAAATGTTAAGTTTCGTATATACTCACACACACACACACAATCACAAACGTATATTATATAAAAAAGTAAAATACACCACCGCCACAAAATTAATTATATTTTCAGCTATAACTTTTTTTACTAAACCGATTTTTGTAATGATAATAAAGTACATATAATTTTATATTCTGACAAAATTCTATTCTAATTTGTCGATTTCTAATTGACAGTTTTACGAGAGGTATCCTCAGATATCGGTCTATATCTTTTGATACACCAAACCGATTTTAAATAGAAAATTTCATAGGACTACAACAATTACTCTGGCCGTTTCGTTGAGCTCTGTCAATTATTGTGGATGTGAGCATGCAAACAACAAGCATACAGACATATAGATAGACGGACAGACGGGCTTATAAACTAACAGACGTATAGACAGATAGACGATAGCTAAATTGATTCAGATTTTGATTTTATTGTCTGTTTTCTTCTTAACGTTACACAAGGAATGACAATGTTAATATACCCTCTTCACCACTTGTAGTGGTGGAGGGTTTTTTTTAATTTCATCTTGATTTAACATAAATTTTCATTTTTCTTAATTTTAATAAATTTTCTGAAAAAAAAAAACTTTTTCGTATGTCTTTTTTTTTAATTTTCTTCCGATTATTTATAGGTGTTCTTGAGGCTGAATTTCAAGAAAATGAAGTTAATGTCATACCCATAACATATCCTTTTGCAACATCACACATTTGGTGGCCCATAAATCACGCTGAAGAATTTAATATTAAATTCGATTTCCGTAGCAGTCGCACATCAGCCATATTGGCATATAGTGATGTGACAACACAAGCCGGAAATGGTTATTGGGAGGTAAGATGAATATAATACTTCTTTTTTTTTAAGATTTACACATACTTATGCACATTTATAAATAGAACTCTTTATGTTGTTAACATATTGCGCACAAACACCAACACATATGTAAGTTATTGCCTTGACTTAACACAGAAAAATACACTGAAAAAAATTATACAGTGGTCCCGAGACCAATATCATGGGAGAAAATTTATCAAATTTTATTAAAGAAAGTAATTAACGGTTTTTTGGTTAAGATTGTTTAAAGAAAAGACGAGCAAATTTTTGTAAAGGGGTCCCGGTGTCAATCAATTTTTAATTTATTCAGTAAACTTTTTATATGAATATTTGATATCGTTGGAAAGGTAATTGATTCAATTACTATATAATGTACATAAAATAGTATAAAAACTAAATTTCTTTAATAATTTTTTAAAAAACTTAAAATTTTTATTTTCGGTGAAATTTTATGAAAAAAATTATGATATTTGATCTCAAATTAAATCTATAGAAATAAAGCTTTCATGATGAAATTTGTGTGTAATATGAGCAAAAGTGTTCTGAAAACAGGGCTCTAAACACATTCCCAAATTTTGCTTCCAAAATACCTGAAATTCTAGTATGGAGAATACTCCCTTCAAAAATGCCTCTTTTTAGAAAAAAAATGTCATTCTGTTGTTATTAAAGATTGGATCCACTAGAGAACTTTTGGGTATAACGCAGACATATGTAAGTATATAATCTAGGTACTGTACCTTTAATTCTAACTTTCGATTTTTTTCTTTTCCAAAACTAAGGAAACATTTTTTTAGATTATCAAAATTTTGATAGGACCCGCAAATTTCCCCTAATTTCAGATTATTTAAATACATCTGCATTAGAAATTCTTTCAGAATTATGAAGACAAAATTATAGTCCAAAGGAAAACAGTTGATTTAAATGTGAAACATTGTTACCACCTTTTCAAAATCAATTATTTTTATTTCTAATTCAAAATATTATAACTATTTATCGGATCCACATAGGTATACGATTTTTATATCGAAATTGTTAAGAATTTCATGAAAAATTCAGAAATTACTTCAGATATTTTCTTGGATCCAAATTGAGATCACCAAAGCCAAAGTACTTACAAAAGTCATATCAAAAATTTTGTCAATAATGTTTATTGGTTTAAATATCTCTTAAACTATAAAAGATATCTCACACATGTAAGGATTTTTTGAAAAGAATAATAAAAATATTCTGTATATAATTTTTACAATGAAACCATTAATTGAATTTTTGGGAATTTTGGAAATTTTGTAATAAAATTGTAATACCCAAAGTGACCAATTATGGAAGATCATTCCCCCTCTTCTGAATTTACTGAGAACTTATGGACTTCCAAATCTATTACAAAACACTTCCAGAATGTGCATCTGAAATCTCACTGTAAAATATTAATTGATTCCAAATTTATAAAATTATTTCCAAAAATCGTTTAGAAACACTGCGGAAATGATATTTAAAAATGTAATACATGAGATGTCCAATTTTGGACCTCCATCCCACGTCTCCTAGACCTACTAAGAACTTGTGCCCTTTCAAATCTATTGGAAAATATCTCAAAAATATCCATAAAATATTTCACTACAAAACATTTAATAGTTTCGAAGTTACAAAATTATTTCCTAAAAAAAACTGGTTTTAGGACCACTGTGCGTTTAAAAGTAAGAATATTTTCAAGAACTGAAGTGCATTTCTTAGGAAAGCAAGTTGATTTTTTTATTTCCTTAAATAAATTCTTATAATAGTATTCTATGTATTAATGTCTGTATGTGTGAATGTGTGTAAGTGTTAGGAAATAATATTTGTATTTGTAAAATGTTATAGAAACGATAAATGAAAATAAGTATTTTTAGTTATTTAATGTGTTTTTTCTCTCTTTCTTACCAGAATATTTTTTGATTTTATTATATTTATAGATTTATGACATTATATTTGTGTGTACATGTACATATACATATAAGTATTTGTATGTTCACAAGTATTTGTAAATTGTATTTGTATTCGTAGTTGTGCAGTCATAACGGATATTTTATTTTTTACTTTAACATTCCTACAATCAATCATAGAAAATTATGAATTTCTTTTCAAATTTTTTCCTCTTTTCAAGTCGTTGACAAGGAAATCATATCAAATGTCATAAACTTTCACACTCATACATTTAAACATACATATTTTTTAAAGTTTCCCATGCTTATGCAAGTGTGTATGTGTGTAGGTGTATTGACATTGAATCATATATAAGATTTATTATATTATTAACTGATTTCCTTTTGTTATACGTAATAGAACTTTAAATAAGGTCAATTGTAGAATTTTAATCATTTTCACAAAGAAATACTGCATTTTTACTGCAGTGATATAAGATTTCAAGTGATTTCAAGAAAAATGAATAAATAATAAAATTATGGCATAAATTTTAAAACATAAATCTGAGGGAAAAATAAAAAAATATATTTTCCGTTCTTTTCTTGTTAATATAACTTGATCACTTAAATCACTGATCTGATGGAATTAAAATAGGGAAGGACCTGCGCTCTACGAAAAATTATATTTGAGTCACTTTCTGGCTGTAGAAAATTACTTACAGTTAGTTAAAATCGACTAACTCAAACATGAAAGATTACTTTTCGTTTGTATTGTTGTGATTTTGGAAATAATTCTATAATTTTATTACTACAAAACATATTAAACTGAAATTTCACTCAAGCAATCCTGAGATGTATACCAATTAATTTACGGGAGCTTGGATTCTTCCCTCTAATGAGAGACTGGGTGTTGAGCTTTAAAGTAGGTCTCTTCGATAGTTGCAATTTTTTAACAGCTTTTTTGAAAATAATTCTGTAACTTTGTAACCAATTAATAGTTTTTAATCGTATTTTAATTGGAAGTTTGTGAGATATTTTGCAATTTATTTGGAAGGGCATAAGATTTTATCACAAAATTTGGTCTCCACGGATATTGATATTTAAAAATAATCGCCAAAACTTCATTTTTGATTTTATTGAAAAATGTTTACATGTTAATAATCCATATAATTCAAGAAATTTAAACATTATTTTCCAAGTTTTTGAAGGGAAAAATATGTAAACACTAAAAAAATAAATTCTAAAATAACATAGAAAAAAAATTGGAGATTTTGGGTATTTCGAAAGAAAAAATGGGAATCTGTTTAAAGTCTTGCATTTAGAGCAGTATTGCCCACTTTATGCCCAAAATTCATGATAATTGCATTATTTATATAGATAATAATTTCTTACACCCAAAATAAAAGTTTTCGATTTTGGGTATTTTGGAAGAGAAAATGGGAATCTGTAGTAAAGCCAATGCTGGCCACACCACAAGTAGTGATGAGGGTGTATACGTTAAAAAGGAAATCATTTAACAATCTATATAGTATATATATTTTGACATCAATCAGTCTGTTGGAACCATCTACATCGGCCCACTAGCAAAAAAGTTACAGAACGATATCTGTTATAACCTTAAAATTAAGAATACGAACAACTAGTAACTGGATTTAGACAGAATTAAACCATAACATAGAGCGATAAGTACTTCATTAAATCCTCCAAAATCAGATCATTAGAAAAAAATTATAACAAAATAAATACAAAATTTTGATACACTTCGAAATCAGTGTGTCATACAGGTCACAATTTTGAATATAATTTTCGGAAATTTGTAACATAAATTAACTCGATTATAAAAATATACCAAAAATAAAACAAATAAAGAAAGAAATTGTACTGCACTAGGACAATTATTTGATCTAGCTCCCATATAAGGCTACTTCGTGAAATATGGTTTTAAGCTTATACAGGTCTTTAATGCAGACATATTCCATTCTATTGAAAGATATTTCATTTATTAATTTATTAAGCCCCCATATAAGGCGCCTTCCTGGAAAACGACTTATATATGAACCAATTTATATATTATTAGTTGGATTAATATCGGTTCATATTTTGCTTCCATTTAAGGCCTCTTCAAGAAAAGGGTTCTCAAACTAGAAATTTTAAACAAAATTTATTGAAATTTTGTACAGATTTTATTTTTTATTTGCGATTCCAAATAAAAAATAAAATCTGTCTAATTCCACTGAGTCCACTGAGTCAAATATATATTTTACTTTAGTTAACATTAAACCTTCTTTAAGTCACTCCGCCAAATTTAAAGTTTCTACCACCATTCCAAGATCCAAACGTGACATTCTCCAAAACTGTCTGAGCAGTAAACATGTAAAATTTCATTCCAAAATATTTAATGGTTCATAAGTTATACAAATTATACAATCTTGGTAAAACAGCTGTACACTACATCATCATAGTGTACAGCTGTTTTTGGTAGAAAATATATCTATATAAAATTACCTACTCAGCACATTTATTGCAATTTTACAACATCAATTTGCAATACAATTTAATCTAATGGTTTTCTGTTAATGTAATAAATTTTAGAAATAAAGTCATTTTCATTTTTTAACTTATTATATTTAACATATAAACCAATTTCATCTTAAATGGTTAAATATATTTTATAAATTTATCTTTTTTCTCACACTCACACTAATACTTACTTATGCATATATGTATGTATGTATGTATGTATGTGTGTGTGTATGTATGTATGTATGTATGTATGTATGTATGTATGTATGTATGTATGTATGTTTGAGTACTTTTTACATGAACAAATGTTATAAATTTATGGCTAAATTAACATGTTGCAGAAAAATGGCAATAAATTTTATAAAAATTTATTTAAAAAAAATTACAATAATATAAAATATAAACTATTTTTTTACAAAATACAAAAGAGCAAAAATGAAGAGAAAAAATATAAAAGTGAACATTTTGAAAGCAGCATTAAGGACATTTAAAAGTTTTTTATGAATGAAATTAAAAATAAAGGTGAAATTAAGAGTTTAAGACTTTTAAGTTCCCCACCGCAATAACACTCATAGAGGGCGTTTTTCTCACCCACCAACAGCGAACATTGTTAAGGACTTACACCTCTTGTAGGAACAAGGAAAAAAATATACGACTCTAATACAAATAATAAAAAAGAGTTGGAATGTAAATAAAGACTTTAATTAAAAAAAAATTTTTAAATTATGAAATTTAATTAAATTTTAAAATGTTTATTACTTTAACAAAATTTCATAATTTTAATTGTAGAGTGTTTTTGAAATTTCATAAAGCAATTAAATAAATGGATGTAAAACTGACATGATACATAATATCCAGTCATTCATTTATTCACTCTTTAAAACATATACAAACTAATACGTACACACATGCATATGGTACAGTGGGCTATAACTTTTAATAACTGGATTTATAACAAAAAAATTGGAATGAATAAAATTGATACACAGTGTTATGTGACTCTTGAACCATTAGGGAACTCTCAATGTAATTGCACATGGTTGATCTGCTGGAATTCAAGTGCCTACTTTGTTTGCTAAATCATAATTTAGACTGTTTTGAAACATGTATAGCAGCCTTATCCTAATGGAATATTCAATATTTATCCACAAAAGAGAGTGGAGCACCTTCCGGAAACAAAAAAAAACTAGATTTGCCAACTGCAGAAAATGCTGCCCAAACTATAACACTACCACCGTCGAAATTACGTTATGACGTCTGAACATCGTTTGAATTTAAATCGTTCTACCAACATGATAATAAGGGTCAGGGTCATCCTGGTAACTGACGATCGAGTTACCGACTCATAAAAAAAATAAATAACCAAACGTTCTTGATGTTGCAAACAACATGTCGTTGAGGCAAAAGAAGACAATTATTTGTTAAAACGGGTTCTATGAATAACTAAATTTGCATCAAGGAATTTTTCATAATGTGTTTACTTATTTTTGACCAGACGTGGCCTCCAGTCTAGAACTGTAATATGGTATATGTACCAAGAGAGGTAAATCTTTAAAAACTGCCCCGAGTTAAGGCCAATGGAGAGATGTTGGTTTCTTGCTAGAAGAGAATTGAAGAGTAAAAAAAGTTGTTCGAGTAAAGTGACAGAAAGCACTATAAAAATGTCATCAAAAATCAAAATTTTGAATCAAAGTTTCAATCAACTAAAAATTAAAACTATAAATTCAAAAAACCGAACCCAAAATCGGTTAATCGGGTTTTTGCATTTCAGAAAACCTAAGGGTCTCGAATAATTTCTATTTTCGAATTATTCGGCATGCCGGTTTTTTTCAGTCGGTTAACCGGTTTTTAATGGAAGTCACTTAAAAAATTGTTCACAATTTTTGAATTGATTTTGCTATGTCCGTCTGTTTTAGAAATAATCACGTCAATAAAAATAAGATTCTGCAAATTTTTTTTTTACAGCAAATATACATTTTTTTGGGTAAAGAGATATAGATCTATAATTCAGATATATTCAGAAATTAAATTTAAATAAATCTATGGTATCTCGATACATTATTTTTAATACGATACCGAAAACCGGTTTTCTAAAAATGTCAATTTTATGAATACTCTATTTACGATTTTATTATTATATATGTATATTCAGAATATTTCAATCTCACTCCTTAAAGAAACATCGGAAATATTTGGTGACATGCATAAGGCAAACAACAAGACTAAGAAAAAATCTTGTTTATTTTAAAAAATGGACTTTAAGTCTCCACCTCCTTTACTTTTGAATGAGACCAACAAGGATAAAATAAAACTAGAGAAAAAATATAATGCGTATATAGGAATATGCCTCATTATAGGTAGGATGGAGAACATCTACACTCTTACTGGTTTTTGTATTGAAGTCATAAATGAAATTTTTCAGAGTTTTTAATAAATTTCAATCCTTTCTTGATGCCCTGAACCCATTA
The DNA here is from genome assembly GCA_004302925.2 of Cochliomyia hominivorax. Classification (NCBI taxonomy): domain Eukaryota; kingdom Metazoa; phylum Arthropoda; class Insecta; order Diptera; family Calliphoridae; genus Cochliomyia; species Cochliomyia hominivorax. The sequence goes on from PYHX02000413.1 coordinate 28,988,714, forward strand.
AGGACTAACGCTATTCCAAATCAGCTGGAAAACACTTTAAAATATCCCTCAGAAATTTAATAAAAAAAATAAGTTGTTCACAAATTCTAAAATATTCTCCAAATAACAGGTTTCGGGACCATGTAAGAGACTCCTGACAGTTATGAACGTGGAGAGAATTTCAGATCTCCTTTTAAAGCTTCTAATCATTCTTTGTTTGCTTTATCTATGTTGAGTAAATTTATTTAGTTTAAATTATTTATTTCCAATTTTCTTTTATTCTATCCCACTGTGCATTAAAATATAAATAGACAGACATATAAACAGACAGACAGACAAACAGTCAGAATAAGCAATAAATCCAATCAAAAATTAAATTGTTACATTTATAAATAAATACTTGTTTTTATTTTTGTTGTTGCAATTTGTATTTCTGTTTCAATAAATATTTCGTTTGTCTGTCTGTTTGTCTATTTGAGTATAATTTTTAAAATTATTAAAGTCTTCATGTAAAAACAATAAAATATAAATAAATATTTTGTAAATTCTATTTTATTTATCAAAAACAATGTTCATTTACATGTAAATTTTCTTAATTATTATTAAATTCTTACAAAAACAACAACAATTTAAAAGAATTTTTATTTATTTGAATTTAAAACACTTTGAATTTTACAAGAAAAAAGGAAAAAAATATTAAATTTATTTATAAATTTATATTTATAAAATAGATAATTTAATTAAATTATTTAATATTTGTTATATTCCAAAAGTGTTCCAGAAGGATGATTTAGAAATTTTACCAGAGAATTTTTAATGGAAAAGAAAAATACGTGAGAGTTATTTTAGATTTTTAAAAACTTTTTAAAAATCTTAGTTTAACGCTTTTAAACGAAATAAATCTTGATTTGAATTAAAACTTCGATTTAAAATTGATGAAGAAACTGATGAAGAAATAAATGACCAACGGCATTTAATTAAACCAACACTGAAGCATGTTCCCATAAACGCATTTAATTTGTTTTTTCTCTTTTTATTTTATCTTGTTGTTCTCATCCAAATGAGATAAATATACTCTCCATTACACTGAACCAAAAGAAAAAGGAAGTAAATACAACGAAAAAATGTTTAGAATTGAGGAAAAGTTGATTATATATCAGACAACGAAATCTTTATTCATCATAACGAATATTTTCGTTAATTTTTCGTAAATTCTTGAAATTGACGAAATATTGTCAATATGACTACTTGAATTCTTTAATAAAAATGCAGTAATCTGAACAAATATACTATTCAATTTGAAGAATTCAATATTCAAATTGACAAAAATAAATTCTTTATATTGATGAATATTATTCAATTTAACAACCATATTTAAGTTAAATTTACGAAATTTTAGTTTAATTGAGAAAATAATTGCGTTTAATTGTTATAATAAATTAATACATTAAATATTGAAGACCAAGGGAAGGAGTACTTCCCATACAAAGCAAATATTGATTATAGAATATCTAAGGAACTGCAACAGCGAGATTTTTCAAATTTGGTCTCAATGTCTTCCTAAAGAAACTATTTTACTGGATAAAATATAAGACGGATAGGATCAGGGGGAGAAGAAGCCCACATACAAAGCAAATATTGATTATCGTATATCTACAGATCTACTGCAGCGAGAATTAGGTCGAGATATTGGACTGAGGAGAAGTTTTGTGCAGCAAAGCGCACCTGGTAAAAATAAGTTTTAGATAATAATTAATTAGTGTAAAAACCTTAAAGATAGCTTAAAGTAGTACAATGTACATTTTTTATCGGATGAAGTTTTGCTATATTTGTCTCAAAACGTTGTGCTGGGAATTGGACAATATTTTCTGTAGTTGACAAATCTAAAATATGTTTTGTTCCAACAAAAATGACTAGCACAATTTAGAGCGAATTTCTGGAAGAAGTTCTTCTCTTTTATGGATGAATGATGAATTGATGATTATTAATTGATATTGATGGATGATTATTGATATTCCAGCAAGATAATGTTGCTGTACATGTTTCAAAGTATTTGAAATCATAAATTAATGAACACAGAACACCTCTGTTGAACTTTCCATCTTACAGTCCGGACTTAAATCTGATGAAGATTTTGGGGGGGGGATACCTAGTCCATAAAATTAATTAAAAATAATGCCCAAAACGAAAGCATAATGAGAGGAAATTGATTCCGATCTTTTTAAGAAACTTGTGAAATAAATGCTGGATCATTAATTTCACAAATAATGCGCATTTATAGGAATATGGGTCGGTGTATAAAAAAACTATTACTTTGGAATTTTAGCATTATTTTCGTAACGTTATATTAAACTTAATATACACTTGACAAATAAAAATATTTGTATAGTTTTAATCATTAGTAAGGAAATTTTTAGGTTTCACTTTAGTGTCACTTTGCTCGAACAGGAAGTTCATCTCCGTTTTGCACGCCCTTTTTGTGCTTTTCAATTCTTTTTTAACAAGAGTCCAATACAACTCCACTGGCCTTAGCTTCGAAGAAGCTTTTAATCGGATTTAATCGAAGATTTTAATCGGATTAACGATACATTTATTTGTTTGATATTAAACATAATAACTGACGTGTTTTACTGATCGCTTTACTCAACATGCATTAACGTAAGGATTTTTTGCAAAGTTATTAAAAATAGTGGACTTTAAAGCGAAAAAGTATTATCATCATTTCGGAAAAAAATCCTAATGTATAAAAAATTTTAAAACATGATAAATTTAATTATGGCGATTTTTTTAATATCAACACCCAAGGTAACCAACTTTGGAGTTCCATTCTTCTTCATCTGAACAAAAATCTTTAAATGAAATATTCTTTCATAAAATTCAGTTGTTTCAAAATTACAGAATTATTTCCAAAAAAAGGTTATTGAGGCCATCCTGCGACGAAGGAGGTTTTATTAAAATTTGACATAAGTATGAATTTGAATTATTTCATATATTTTAATTTTATCTTCTCAAAATAATTGTAAACCTTTTTTCCTCCAATTTCAATTAAATAAATTATCAACTGTTCCAAAATACCATCATTTCAATAAAATAACATAATTTTATGATTAAATTTAATTTTAGTATTTTTCCATATTTCATTAAATGAAAAACATAATTTTTAATAATAATATTTAATAAAAACAACTTTTGTTATAAATTATTACAACAACAACGAAAAAATACCAGAAACAAAAATAATTAAAAATATTAAAACAATTTCGAAAAGTAACATTTATATTTATAGACCAAAACATATAAAACTAATATTATATTTATTTTTCTCTCTTTTTTTTTGCCATTTTCTATATCATAAATGGCCACCAACAACTACAATGGCAACTGGTTCAAATCACCATTTTCAAATCACAACAACAACAACAACAAATAAACAAATACCAACAACAAACTTCTATTCATTCGAAAACATGCGGGGGATTTAACGAATGAAATGAAAAAAATAAATGAATACAATTGCACACACACACACACAAACAAATACCAATACATAAATACAAACATTAAACAACAAAATATATTTCTGGTCATATGAACACATATGGTGTTCATTATATACGATATTGACACATACACAAACACACACACACATACACACATATATGTGTACTCAAATATGCACACATGTGTGAAACAAATAATGAAATATACAAACTCACACACACATACACACTTATGTAAATACAATAACAAACGGAAATGCAAATCTAAAACGGAAATTGAAAATAAACCCAAAAAAATACTATTAACAAAAACAATAACTACCAAAACACACACACACACGCACACTTGAACAAATAAAACACCCCTAAACAATTACAACAAAACAATCTTACACATACATATGCAAAAATGTTTACAATTATTATTGTATTGCTGCCTCCTTTTAGATACGTTTATCTGCCGATAAATTAAGTTTTGACTTGGTACCCGATGTCCTTAACAATGTCACCCTTTCGACTGTGGTGAAAATAAATCGTGCCACCTCTTGGCATTCCGTAGAGTTGGACTATAAAGATGGTGAAATTAAATTCAGTGTTGACTATCAATATCATCGCAGTCAAATGTATGGTTTGAAGTTCAATATTGGTGACAAATTGATTATTGGCAGCAGTCTAAAGTCAGCCGCCTCTGGTTTGGTCGGTTGTATACGTGATATAGAAATCAATGGTCATCTCATCGAACCACGTCACGTTGTTAAAACGGAACGTGTAGTGGGTGAAGTGGCACTGGATAATTGCCAGTATATAGATCCTTGCAAACGACCCAATACCTGTGAACATGGTGGCAAATGTTTTGTTAAAGATGACCGTGTCACTTGTGATTGCAAACACACCGGGTACATAGGGAAAAATTGTCATTTCACTAAATATCGCAAGACATGTGAGGAATTGGCTCTGTTGGGTTACACCAAATCGGATGTGTATTTAATTGATATCGATGGAAATGGTGTATTTCCGCCAGCTCATGTTAAGTGTGATTTTCAAAGTTTGGAAAATGCCACAAAAACAATAGTGGAACATAATTTGCCCAGTCAAGTGGATGTGCGTTCATCACGTGATTCTGACTTTAGTTTTAATATACGGTATCGTGAATTTTCACCGGAAATGTTGCAGGAATTAATATCACATTCATTGTATTGTACGCAGTACATTAAATATGATTGTTACAAGGCTCAGTTAGAGTTGCATTCGGCTACTTGGTTTACATCATCGGCGAAAAACTATACAGTGGACTTTTTGGGGAATGTAAAGAGGTGAGTAAAATGGTGAAAGAATATTTATTTCAAATTGTTTTATTTTGGTCATGAAGACAACACACAAGAAATTCTTAAATTTATATTAATCACTGAGGGTGTATGATTAATATTAATTTTATTTCATATTAAACACACGTGGCTATGATTATTTAATTTCATATATTTCAACGCATCTTCTATTCCATTTTCTCTATTAAGAAAATAAAACCAAAATTTTCTATACGATGAACATTTTAATTTTTTCCCGAAATTTTTTTCTTTATGCATTAAAAAAAAAAAAAAAAAAAAAAAAAAAAAAAAAATATCAAATATTTTCTGTAGAAGATGTCATATTTCAGAATGGACATAAAAATTCGTTTCCTAAAAGAAAATTTTAACGAAATTTTTAAGGAAAATTTTCATTAAATTTTCTCTTAAAAGGTAAAAATTACCTTTCTTGGGAAAATTGTTTTCCAAATATTTATTAAGAAAAAGTTTTTAAGAAATTTTCTCTTATAAGAAAATGTTTAATAAATTTTCTCTTAAAAGAAAATATTTAAGCAATTTCTTTTCCTTAAAAATATTTAAGAAAAAAAATTTTTTAAGAAAAGTTTTAAGAAAATTTCTCTTAAAAGAATGTTTTCGCGAAATTTTCCCTTAAAAGAAAATATTCACGAAAGGTATTTTCTCTTAAAAAATGTTAACTATTTTTTACTTAAAAATTTTTTTTTAAATTCTCTCTTTAAAGATAATTTTTTTTTTTCGGAAATTTTCGTTCATTTTTTCTAAATTTTTCTCCATAAAGGAATTTTCAGGAAAATTTCCATTAAAAGATTTTTTTTTAAGAAAATGTTTAACAAATTTTTACTTAAAAGAAAATTTTTACAAAATTCTCTCTTAAAAAAGAATTTTTTCGAAATTGTCTCTTAAAAGAGAATTTTTCGAAATTTTCTCTTAAAAAAAAAAAAAAAAAATACGAAATTTTCTTTACAAAAAAATTTGTGTGAAATTTTCTCTTTAAAGACATTTTAACGAAATTTCCTCTAAAATGAATTTTTTTCGAAATATTCCTTAAAAGAAATTTTTTAATACAATTTTCTCTTAGAAGATAATTTTTACGAAATTTACTCTTAAAAATATTTTCAAAATATTCTCTTAGAAGAGAATTTCTGTGAAATTTTCTCCTAATGAAATATATGTGCAAAATTTTCTCTTTAAGACAAATGTTTGCAAAAGTTTCACTTCAAAGAAATTATTACGAAATTTCTCGTAGAAACTTTTTACGAAATCTTCTAAAAGAAAATGTTTACAAAATAAATAATATTTTATTAAATTTTCTACTAAAAGAAAATTTTTACGCAATTTGGACTTAATGGAAGATTTATATTAATTTTTTTCTTTATAGAAAATTTCATTTAATATTTTTCTCTTCTCTTAATACAAAATTTATTCAAATGTTTTCCCCCAATAAAAAAATTTAACAAACTTGTTTACATGATTTTTTTTATAGAAAATTATCCAAAATGTTTACTTACAGAAATATAAATCGAAAATTTTATCTGAAATTGTTGAGAGTTTTTCCAAACAGTGAATTTTCTATTCAACATTTTTATTTCCAATATTTGCATTTAATAGAAATCATTTCATAATTTCCTTTATATAGAATAACTGTCCAAAAAATTATCAAATATTATTTTTAATTAAAAATCTACCAAAAATTTTTCTTTTTTTTTCTAATAGAAATTCTATTCTATTCTATTCTATTCTATTCTATTCTATTCTATTCTATTCTATTTTATTAATTAAAATTCTAATCGATATTATAATTGAGACTAAACGAATTTATTTTCTTAAGAAAATGGCTTTTTGGAATTCTCTCTTAAAATATTTTCTCTCTTATTCTCTCATTAAAGAGAAAATTCGTTTGCAAACTTCTCTTATGCGAAAATCTTCCCGAAAAAACTGGAATTAAAACCACTGAAATTAGTATAGTAAAAAATTGGTTCAATTGTACAGTTCAATTTATACAAATTATTCTTTACTTTCATCATCATTTACTTTAATTAGAATAATATTTTTAAAGAACTTTGTGATTTTTATTATAAAAATATTAAAAAAAAACATCAAAAATATAAATTTTAATCAATTATTAAAGTTTTTAATATTTTTTGTTTCTATTTTGTTAATGATGTTTTACACAAAACTCAATAAATTTTAAAATTTATAATACAACCACACAAATACACACAAATACAATAAAATCAAACACACTTATACACATACACACACATAGAAAGTTTTAAAAGTTTTAAAATTAAAAAAAAATATTTTTTGAAATGTTGATGTAGAACGTTCCACATCACTAGAGCATAAACAACGAGATACAAGTACTCGTTGAACGTTACAAATACACATACATATAACAAAACTAACAAATACATGGAACAATAAATTTGTAGCAACAAAAACAAGTATTTTATAAATATTTTAACCAAAACTGTAGAAAAAATATCACATAAAACCAGAGTATGGAAAAACTCGGAGAAAAATCTTTATTTTCAAATGATCTTAATTTTAAGTCTTCATTTACAAAGTTAAAAAAAGAACTCTTTTTTTTCGATCAAAATTTAAGTCTATATTTGGCGATTTTACTCCGTGTGAAATTTTACTCCTCTTTCAGTTATAACTAAAAAAGAGAATTATTTTTTAATTCGCTCTAAACATGCGAAATGGTTGAAAAGAAAACAAAAAATAATGTACACAAGCGCACAAAAAATTCTTAATATGTGAGTATGTTTGTATATACTCACATATTAAACATATAAATATGCCTTTTTCAGCTTAAGAAAAATACACGACTACAAAACAATCTATGCGAATCTTCATTATTAAACTCCTTTTTCAATTTCTCTCCTTTTTATTTTTAACTTTTTTTAATTTTTATAATAAAGTAAAACTATTTTCAAGAAGCATTAAAAAATATGAAATTCTTTTTTAAAAATTAAAATTAAACTCTTTGAAAGATCCGATTTTACGATGATTAATAACAAGAGTTGAAAACCGTAACTTGCAAAAAACATGAAAAAGTTAAGAAACCAAAATGAAACAAGTAACTTATTTAGGAACCAAAAAACACTATTGTTTTCATTTTTTTAAGTTTTATTCGATCTCCTTAATTTTACAAAATCGACTTTATAAAAATCTTGTGTTGTATCATTAATCTTCTGAAATGGACCATAAATACAAAAAACCAAAAACAAAATATATAAGAAAAAAATTATAAAACATATTTCAGAGAAAACTAAATTTAAGAGTTATTTATCTTCTTTCTTTTCCTCTCACTCTCTGTATTTTCTTTTTTTGCTTTCCATTTCTTAGGTTTTCTTATTTTTATTGTCCAAATACTCTAGAACTCTGGTCAGGTTTAGATGTCCTTCAAGTGGACAATTTTTTCATATCAAGTTTGTGGTCAAATTCTCAAGTTAAAGAGAAAGTGTGAGAAAAAGAAACAGAAATCAAGAAAAAATATGAAAATATGCTGCTTGTTTGGCAAAAAAAGAGAAGAAGGGTAGGGGATATTTGCAAATTGAGAGTGTGATAATTAAATTGAAGTGGTACTCTATATTATTAGAAATGTTCATGAGATATTTGTTACAAAAAAAAAAAAAGAAAAATTCTTAAGTTTAATTAAGTCACCCTAATTACTGATATTTTTAAAAAAATGAGGAAAGAGAAAACTATTTAAATGGAAGAAATGCAAATTACTTACATAAGAGAGCATAATAAAAATTTGACAAACCTGAATCAAAGAAAGCAAAAAATAATTATTGAAAATAATAAAACGATTTTTTAGCTTTTAAGAGAAATATGACGCAAAAATTCATGAAAGAAAATTCATATAAAAATTTTCAAAAATTTTTTCCTTAAAGAAAATTTAAATTTCTCTTAAAAGAAAATTTATAAGAACTTTTCTCTTAAAAGAAAATTTACAGAAAATTTTCTCTTGAAAAAAAAAATTATACAAAATTTTCTCTTAAAAAATAAATTTATACAAAATTTTCTCTTGAAAAAAAATTTATACAAAATTTTCTCTTAAAAGAAAATTTACACAAAATTTTCTCTTAAAAGAAAATTTACACAAAATTTTCTCTTAAAAGAAAATTTACACAAAATTTTCTCTTAAAAGAAAATTTGCACAAAATTTTCTCTTAAAAGAAAATTTGCACAAAATTTTCTCTTAAAAGAAAATTTGCACAAAATTTTCTCTTAAAAGAAAATTTGCACAAAATTTTCTCTTAAAAGAAAATTTGCACAAAATTTTCTCTTAAAAGAAAATTTGCACAAAATTTTCTCTTAAAAGAAAATTTGCACAAAATTTTCTCTTAAAAGAAAATTTGCACAAAATTTTCTCTTAAAAGAAAATTTGCACAAAATTTTCTTTTAAAAGAAAATTTGCACAAAATTTTCTCTTAAAAGAAAATTTGCACAAAATTTTCTCTTAAGAGAAAATTTGCACAAAATTTTCTCTTAAAAGAAAATTTGCAAAAAATTTTCTCTTAAAAGAAAATTTACACAAAATTTTCTCTTAAAAGAAAATTTACACAAAATTTTCTCTTAAAAGAAAATTTACACAAAATTTTCTCTTAAAAGAAAATTTACACAAAATTTTCTCTTAAAAGAAAATTTACACCAAATTTTTTCTTAAAACAAAATTTACACAAAATTTTCTCTTAAAAGAAAATTTACACCAAATTTTTTCTTAAAAGAAAATTTACACCAAATTTTTTCTTAAAACAAAATTTACACAAAATTTTCTCTTAAAAGAAAATTTACACAAAATTTTCTCTTAAAAGAAAATTTAAACAAAAATTTCTCTTAAAAGAAAATTTACACAAAATTTTCTCTTAAAAGAAAATTTGCACAAAATTTTCTCTAAAAAGAAAATTTACACAAAATTTTCTCTTAAAAGAAAATTTATAAGAAATTTTCTCATAAAAGATAATTAATACGTAATTTTCTCCTAAAAGACAATTAAAATAGAATTTAAATGAAATTTTCTCTGAAAAGAGAATTTGTGCGAAATTTTCTCTTACTAAGAAATTTATAAAAAATGTTCTCTTAAAAAAATATGATCAATTTATGCTCTTAACTAAATTTTTGTTTTAAAATTAATTTCAATTTTCAGCCAATAAAATAAAATGTTTTTTACAATTTTTCTTAATATATGAATCATGTAGGGTATCCATTGTTTCAAGAAGACAAAAAATCAGAATATGAAATGAGAAAAAAATGATACATCATCAAATATGCGTTTAACGTACATTGCACTCATGTGTGAATAAACATGATTCAACAAGGAAAGTTTATAGTTTTCCTTCTTTTTTATGTTTTTTTACATTTTTTTTGCTTGTGTTGAATTGCATGAGTATTTGTTCAATCGTATTTGTTTGTAATCAAAAACATTCTTCATTTTTTAAATTTCCTGTGGACTTTTACTCCAGTTTCCTCTCGCCCGCTTTCACTCTTACCAGAAACAATATTTTCATATTTTAGGTTTGATTTTTTTGTTGTTGTTGAAAATAAAGAGAAAACAAAAATCTATAGATTTTTCTCAAACCCACAAAAACACTATATTCAGAAACGTTTTCTATCAATCTCGTCAAAACTTGAAAAGGATTATATTCATACCAACAAAAAAAGAAAAAATATAGAATAAAACAAAAATTGTAGAATAAAAATACAACAAAAACAACAAAAAATGAACGAAAACAAATAGAAATCGTTACAAACTCATAAATCGTTTGGTTTGTTATTCAAAAGCACATTAAATTCCACTCAAAATGACCCTTAACGGCATTTTTATTACCACAAATACATACGAGTGTATCTAACTATCTAATCGTATCGTAGTAGATAGATTTCCACTTTTATTTCACTTTTTTTTACAAATCGTAGAGATTTTATTCTCTATTTTTATTTCCATTCGATTTTTATGAATCGCTTGGAAGCCTTTTGTGGTGTTGGTGGTGACGACTACGATAACGATGATGATGGTGATGATTATTGTGTTGGTTGGTTAGCTGATGGTCGGTGGTCTCAATAATAAAACATGCCTCACTCACATTTAAATCCATACATCATGTTGCAACCAAAACTAAATAATAATGAATTCTACTCTGTCGTATAGCGAATCCCGTATTCAAAACCAGAGTAAAAGTTTTTGTTTTTAAATAACTGAGATTGTTTCGAATTATGTTATGTCGGTCGAATACACTGAGACAAACTTTTTAAAAAGAATATTTTCAAAATATTTTCTCTAAAAAAAATTATGGGAAATGTTCTCTTAAAATATTGATGCAAAATGTTCTCTTAAAAAATGTATTTAAAGTTTTCTCTTAAAAAAATAAATAAAAAAATTTCTCATTAAAGAAAATTTATGCAAAATTTTCTCATTAAAGAAACTGTATCCCAAATTTTCTCTTAAAATAAAATTAATGCAAAATTGTCTATTAAAAAAATTTCATAACAATTTTCTCTTAAAAGAAAATTTATATGAAATTTTCTCTTAAAAGAAAATTTATATGAAATTTTCTCTTAAAAGAAAATTTATATGAAATTTTCTCTTAAAAGAAAATTTATATGAATTCATATGATATTCATATGATATTTTCTCTTAAAAGAAAATTCATATGAAATTTTCTCTTAAAAGAAAATTCATATGAAATTTTCTCTTAAAAAAAGTTTATGTAAAATTTTCTCTTAAAAGAAAATTTACTTGAAATTTTTTTTATAAGAAATTTTCTCTTTAAAGAAAATTAATGTAAAAATTTCTATTGCTGAAGAACTTATCCTTATTTGCTCTTTTTGAGAATTTATGGAAAATTTGACCTTAAATTCGATTTAATATTTCTCCCACTGTTTTTCCAATTTATCCAAAGAAACTTTTTTATTTTTGTTTTAATTTTTGTTTCACTTATTCATCATCTGTATGAATCTATGAATTTTTTGTTTTGTTTTGTTTTATTTGTTCAATTTATATTTTTTTCCATATTTATTTTTTGTTTCTTATTTTAGAGGTGCCTGCCCGTGTTCAGTTAACAAAACATGTGTGGATCCTAATCAATCATGCAATTGTGATGTTAAGGAAAACAAATGGTATTCAGACGAAGGATATTACACCGAACCACATAGTTTGGGCATAACAAATATGTATTTTCTACAACAAAAAGATTTGGATGAGGAGGCTCAAGGAAGAATAACTTTGGGTCCCTTGGAGTGTGTAGAGACCAGTAAGTTTAGTTTAGAATAATAACAAAATTGATGGAAATTATAAAAAATAAAAATAAACTTTTTTTTGCAATTTCCTCTTGCTCTTACAGATACCCAACGTTATGTGGTCACCTTCACAACCTCTCAATCATATATTGAAGTACCTGGTTGGCGTAAGGGGGACATTGCTTTCTCTTTCCGTACGACGGGTGAGAAGGCGATTTTATTGTTTCAACCACCCATAAGACCATATTATCCCTCGTTTATGGTGGCCTTAACCGGTGACTATCAATTGACATTCAATTTTACATTGAGCACTGGAACCGCTCGAGAATTGGTAATTAACTCACATCGCAAGTTAAATGGTGGCGAATGGCATAAAATATGGATTGACTACAATCAGTATCATGTACGTTTTATGATAAATACCGATTATCAAACGGTTGATCTTCTGCCAGAAGAAGAGTTTGGTCCATTCGAGGGCAGTATGTATATTGGTGGTGCAACAGCGTAAGTAAACAAACACACTTACACATATACAAATACATACATATTTAAATTGTTTGGTATTGTTGGAGAATGTCCTTTTTTCTCATACAGAGAGAGAATATATAAATATTTATACAAACGCACACACATACACACACTTACAAATATTATCAAAAATATATAAATATGAATGTACAAGTGTGTCTGTATGTCTGTTGGGGCAAATATATATTTATGGGTTTTTATTTCATACAATATATGTCCAAAAGAGCTTGATATCACAGCGACAACGACAACAACAACTGCAACAAAAGAGAGAGAGAGAGAGAGAGAGGGGGAGAGCAAAATATTAAAAAAGAAATTTATGTTAAAATCCTGGCATGCTCAATTTGTTTAAGGACATATTGCTCCATTAACATACACATGATAGGTTTTCTATCTATGTGTTTGTGTGTGTGTGTGTGTTTACTTGTATATCCTTGTTTTAATATAAATATGCCTTATGGACTTTTAAAATATTTATTTTTTGTTTTTGTTTTAATAAATTGTTGCTTTATTTAAATTCAATCGTAATATTCGTATTACAAGGATACAAGATTAAGGAATTATTTATTACACAAGAATTTACATAAAACAGTAAAGAAGCTTCACAAAAACAAAAAAAAATAGTAAAAGAATAATAATGAATATTCATTATGAATTAATTAAATGCGGAAAGAGGAAAATGTCTTAAATACTAATAAAGTGAAAAAGATAAAAGGATTTTATTGTATTTCAAAGACTTTTATAGAAAACAATCCTGAAAAAATCACAGATAACAAAAGGAGATTATCTTTTTAATAGGATTTCACTTTTATTCATTAAATATGGAAAGGATTTTGCACTTAAGGACAACAAATAATAATTAAATTAAAAAAGTATTGTTGCATATCCTTTCCTAAATTGTTTTAGCTTTTTAATAAAAAATAAAATTAAAATAAAATTTATTAAAAAAAAATAATGAAATTTCTCTTAAAAGAAAATTTATAAAAAATTCTCTTAAAAAATTATACAAAATTTTCTCGTAATACAATTTTTAAATTTCCTTTTATGACATAAATATTTATTTTATTTATGAAAATTTATAAAAAATTTCATCAAAATAGAGTTATCAAAATTTTTCTTTAAAAAATGAATCTTAAAAAAAAATTAACAATCTTTTCTCTTTATAAAATTTTGTTTAAATTTCTTTTAAAAGAATCTTTTTAAAAAAATTTCGTTTTAAAAGAAAACTTTCTAAAATCTTTATATAAAAATTCTCTTAAAGAAAAATTTATAAAAATTCTTAATTCTCTTAAAATAAAAATTTTAAAAAAATGTATCTTAAAAAAATATGAAAACTGAGAAAAAGGCATTGAAAATTTTCATCCTAAAATAATTTTTTTCCAACAAATTTCTCTTAAAGAAAATAAAACTCTTAAATTTTTTGAGAAAAAATTTTATTAAAAAAATTTGATTTTTTTCTTTCATAAAAAAATTGATTCTCTTAGTATTTTCTCTTAAAGAAATTTTATGTGAACTCTTAACAAAATATGTATAGTACTTATATGAACCCTTCTCTTAACAGAAAATTTATATAATTTATAGGAAATTTTCTTTAACAGAAAATGTATATGAATTTTCTCTTAAGGGAAAATTTATAAAAAAATTTCTCTTACTAGAAAATTTATAACAAATTTGCTCTTAATAAAAAATTTAAATAACATTTTCTTTTTATCAGAAATTTAAAATTTGTCAAATTTTTTTATAAAAATTTTATTCGAATTTTTCTTTTATTAAAAATTTTATCGGAAAATTTCTTTTAACAAAAAATTATCACAAATTTTCTCTTAATTCAAACTTTGTCCAAAATTGTTGCTTATAAGAAAATTTCCGAATTAATCTCTTAACAGGAAATTCATTCCAAGTATTTCTTTTAATAGAAAACTTTCTGAATTTAATTTTTTTTATTTTTAAAAATTTCATTTAAAACACAAAAAATGCCTTAAATTGTCCGCCAGAAAAATTGCAAAAAATTCATGCAAAAGAAGTTAAATCAATTAAATTTACATTGAGGAGAAATTTAATTCATTTAAATTTAAATTAAGTTCATTAAGAATTTACATAAATTTAATTAAAAAATACTCCTTCTTCTTTTATCACAACAAAAAAAAAAGTTAAGTAAAATAAGAAATTATTGTGATTCAGCATTATTTTGTAAATTCAAGTAATAATTTCTCTGAATTTTTTTCTCTGTAAAATTTTCTTTTATATTTTTTTCCATATTTTTTTCTTATATTTCATTTATTTTACGTTCACCATGATTGACGTTCTTATTTACGGTTCATTGCAATTTTAAGATGGGTAGACCGCTAATGAACAGTTAAGCTACCAGATGTTTGCAAGAACTCAAACTCGTGCCCAAAATACTCTCCCTAACTCCCTCTCTCTCTCACTATCTTACTTACTACTCACATACTGATGGAAAATTCTGAAAAAAAATATCAGTTGTTATTGACTTTTCACATTTTCAGATTTTTTCTTAATTTATCACCTTTTTTTCTGCCAGAGAATATGCATTTGTGTAAGTGTGTAAAATATTCTTATGTATGTATATGTGTGTGTAATATTTTATGTACAATAATAATAACAGCAACAACATATTGTTAACATTAATTATACAAGTGTTTTACATTAATTTCCAAGTGGTTACTGAGTATTTATTATGAGATTAAAATAAATGACAGGTGCAAGAGACATTTTTGTGAATCTGTATGTGTTGCATATGTATTTGTGAGTTATTTTATATACATATATATTTTTTGCATATGTAATGTCATATGACATTTACTTGTCCTTTAATTTATTTGAGTAGTTTTAAAGCTTAAAGAAGTGAAGTAAAAATGTCTTAAATTATAGAAGAGAGAAAAATAATTGTTGCCATATCACATGTATGTAAATGATATGGCAACATTTTATTTGAAAAACATAAATTTTGGAAAAGATTCCATATATGGAAGAGATTAGTTTATGTCACTCTACAGTTTCGTATGAATAAACTGATCAACCTCCTCCTCTGACTTCTTTAAATATCAGCACAGTGCTAAGTTAGGATTCCAGTCTTGGAAAATATTGCTGCTATCATTTGATTGCGAACTACTGCAGCTGATAGCTATTGTGTTCTCTGTCGGAGACTATATTTATTTTCCTAAAGTTACTATAGCGAACCTACGGCCTTAATAAAGCTCGTTTTCGGTGTTCATAGTACATCTTTTTTAAAAAATTTTTGCATTTTATGTACAGTTTAGTTGATAATTAGTGTGCTGTTGTTATGTTCTTAGAATGTACAGCTTTGTATCTATCTTTCCTATAAACAACGCCCTCTATGTGAGGTTTAGTGCTGGAGAAGTTTGCGATTTTTTATTCTCTCTATTTTTCTAGAAAATGGGTAGACGTCACTAATTGACCATTATTTGACGTTTTTTTTACTGGCGTTCATCGTATACATCCAAAGACGTGATGTCCAGGATTCATCAAGGTTTTTTTCTATGAACAACGCCCTCTATACGTGTTTTAATGGTAGAGAAGTTTGCAATTTATCACTCCCTCTCTTTCGACAGGAAATGGAAAGGCATCTATTACTGACCATTGCCTGAAGTTTTTTTCCTGATGTTATCTGTATTCACCTTAAGACCGGATGCCAAGGGGACTTTTTCGAGCCTTATTTTTTTACATTCGAAGAATAACATTGAATGTGTATAATACTTTACACCACAACACAACCGATATTGTGATAAAACAAAAGTCTGGACCGGAATTTTAGAAAGTATAAATGTTTGGATCATATATTCACTTCATAAATTGCAACTTGAACTTGGAAAACTAGGAATGCTTAGTTCCGAATGGAAATGATCATCAGTAATATTAACTAATCGTTGAAGAATCTATAATTTCCTATTCCTTGAATCCATTTTAGAAAAAAAAAACACCGCAAAGATAATCCAGATAATAACTTCCGTATTACCGAATGTAAACTATTCTAAATATATTTGACCTTATTCTCCCTTTTTTCAATCCAGTTCGCAATTAAATTCTCCTTGATTCTCTTTGGTTGAGGATTCAACTACAAGAGTAGTTCTGTTACAACTCTTATCAGAAAGGCGCAGTAGATTCTGTAGTGACCAATCCATATCGACTGTTCTATCCCGAACTCAAATATGTAAAACTTTAAGGACAATTTCTTCTCTCTGATTCCTATGGGGCTCACGAAATAGTCATGGGGTGTCAATAAGCCAAGCCCTACAGAAACAATCTTGATACTTTACTTCAACTGAGATTAATGGGTTTGTGTTTATGTTAAGGGAGATCATACAAAGACTCAGGCAGAATCCTTTGCGACTCTACATAATTCTATATTGGAAATCTATTTGGATTTAATCAGGGAGCTTTACCCAATTCCAAATTTTGCTCATATATTTAAGTTTTTTCTTCATTAATAACTTAGCAACTTTTTTTAACACTTTTTATTTCACCCAAAAATCCATCTTAAATAAATCCTTTTAAATTTATATCTCGAGAAATAATTTTCGCATTTTACCATCATTAAAACATTTTAGCATTTTCTCCCAAAAAAAACTATTTCCTTTTCAACCAGACATTATTTTCATTTTCCAATTTTTGGCATTAAATTTTTACGATTAAAAAAAATAATGTTTTTAGGTACCTTTATAACTACAACAACTACAAGTTTGAACAATTATTATCATTAATATTGAAAATATTCCAATATTCTCGATTATAGATCCCCCGCCCTACTTATGGCTACAATGCCAATTATTGTAAATGGAATTGTATATAAGTTGTGTTTTTGATGTTTTGACCATGTTTTGTAAGCTGTATGTACTGCCATCAATGAGTCTAGTATATATATGTATACATATAGCAGTAGTAGTTGTTGTTGTTGTTGCTGTTATCCAAAGAGATCATTGTCATTGCAATTGTAGTCGTAGTTACTACTAAAAACATGTAAAAACATGGCCACAAAACAACAATGCCATACTAGTGTTTTTGCGGCATTTTAATGATTTTACATGAATCAATGAATTCTGGAATTTTGTAAAGCATCACAACAACAACAAAAACAACAAAATGGGGAAAAAACAAAAACAAGTACAAAAACATACTAGAAATATTAAAACAAACCAAACATTTAGAGTATTATAATTGTCAACGGGAGGTAATGGGTATAATGAGGAACTTGGTAGTTGTTGGTAAATTGTTAAAGGAAGGAATGTTGGTGTTTAGCAGTAAAAGAGGTAGAAATTGAAAATTTGACTTGAAAGAAAAGATCAAACAATAATATAATTTTGAAATGCATAAAATTGCAGACAGTGGGTTAAAGAAGTATTGAGCTTGAATGCAAACTTTATGTTTCTGTTATTCCTGCTGATGGTATGATGGCATTTTGGAACTTATTTATATTGCTTGATGAGTTATGGAATCAATTTTTTGGCAAACTCTGTGAGGTTTTTGACATGCCTTCTAATAGTTTAAGTAATTTAGCGCTATTTACCACTCTTTACTTTAAAGCATATATTGTACAACTTATGGTACGATTTAGCGGTTCATAACACTGATATATTCGCATGCTTTGAGAGACCGTATTTCATGACAAAAAAAAAATGATGAACTTGAACTAAACTAGAACTGAACTTGAACTGAACTTGAACTGAACTTCAACTAAACTAGAACTTAACTTGAAATTAACTTATACTGAACTTGAACTGAGCTTGAACTGAACTAGAACTGAACTTGAACTGAACTTGAACTAAACTTGAACAGAACTTGAACTGAACTTGAACTGAACTAGAACTGAACTAGAACTAAACTAGAACTAAACTTAAACTGAAGAAGAATTTAACTAGAACTTGAACTGAACTTGAACTGAACTTGAACTGAACTTGAACTGAACTATAACTAAACTTAAACTTAAGAAGAATTTAACTAGAACTTGAACTGAACTTGAACTGAACTTGAACTTGAACTGAACCTGAACTAAACAAGAACTGAACTTGAACTGAACCTGAACTAAGCAAGAATTGAACTTGAACTGAACTTGAACTAGAACTGAACTAGGACTGAACTAGAACTGAATTAGAACTAAACTAGAACTAAACTAAAACTGAACTAGAACTGAAGAAAATTTAACTAGAACTTGAACTGAACTTGAACTAAACTAGAACTGAACTTGAAATTAACTTGAACTGAACTTGAACTGAACTTGAACTGAACCTGAACTAAACAAGAACTGAACTTGATCTGAACTAGAACTGAACTAAAACTAAACTAGAACTGAACTTGAACTAAACTAGAAATGAACTTGAACTAAACTTTAACTGAACTAGAACTGCACTTGTACTGAACTGTTGCTGTTGCAGCAATTTTGACATCGCTCACTTTGTCCGACTATCTTCCTTTATCCGATGAACACTACACTACTTTTATTACCAATTTTTCTGCACAATGTGTTGAAGATCATTTGTGACCGGTTTCATTTCTAAATCACTGTACAAGTAATTTTTGGTAACAATTTTCTTATTTTTCTAATTTAAAATTTGTATTTTTACTATTTTTGTAGAGAAATGCATTTCTCTCGCTGCTCTTGTCCCTCTCCAAATGATTGTGTATGTGTATGTTTTCCAAAAAAAAAAAAAAAAGAGAAATGAAATTTAACACAGACAGTATAAAAGTGCTTAATTGCTTGTGATGGCATTGAATAAATTTTTAATTGTTTAACACTTTACACGTTTACAGCCCCTAATAGGATTTTCACAGTGACGGTCATGTATATATTTGTGTAAATTTTAAACTTTTCGCACAATAAAATGCACTCACACACACTTATGCACAATTACAACAGCAGCAACACAAAAATCTATAGATGTGTGCGTGTGTATGTGTGTTTGCCAAATTTACAAAAACAAAGAAATTTTTAACATTATTCTTACATGTTGTAGCTTTTACACATACAACTATGTTTTTGTTCAATTTTTGTATGTGTGTGTATGTGTTTTTTTCCAGGATATTTATGACAAAAATAGAATAGTTTTTTTGTTGTTGTTTTGTTTTCCTTTCCTTTCTCATTCCTGTTAAACAAATTAAAACAAATTTTATTCCTAGAAAACAATACAAAAACTAAACACATACATATACAATATTCATGTGCAATGAAGAGTTTCTGTGTGTGTATGTGGCTTTAATTCTATCACAACACATGCAACATTTATGTCAAAAATTTTTGCTTTTGTGTGTCGGTGTGTGTTATGTTACCATGACACACATAGTCACATCATGCACTTTTGCAATATTCACATATAAAAATGCAATTCGTGTTGCATTCATGGTTTTAAAATTTTCTATGTTTTAAACCTTCGCCCACTCTCTGGCTCTTGTCCTTTCTTTCCAAACTCATTTGTTTAATGTGTTTTGACGGAAATGTAACTGATGGCGAGTGTGACACCATTAAAAACGGAACTTTTTCCCAACATCCATTGAGCTCTTTAAAGTATTAATTTATTTTTTTATAAAAAAAATTAATCTATTCAAAATGAAATAAAATTTTCAATTTAACTTTTCATTTAGATAAAAATGAATTTAAATCAAAATAATTTTATTAGAAAATATGCGATATGAGAGGGAATAACCCAGTGAAGAAATAAATATAAGTTGTTTTGCATATAAGCAATTTATTGAAGTCCCGATCATTCTACTCTTAGAATCCACTCCGCATTCTTGTTAGAAGGTTTTACTTCTGAAGCGCTTAATTCTGAACAACTGCTTGTAAGAGCGCTTATAAAATTCCCGAATAAGAAGATTTTAAAATGTGACGAACTTGGAAAATTGCAACGCGTGTATTGCACGAATGTATTGAAAATCACAAAAGGAGGTAGAAAGGAAATTGTGTCCTATAAATTTCTCAAGTCCTTTGTTTAAATCTTCTATTTAAATGAGTTTTCTACAAATTGGACAAAAATCTTATTTTATTCATTTAAATTTACTTGTCCATGTTTTAACCAAATGAAATTTAGCAGTTTTTTTGTTCAGTACCATCCGGTAATACATTATGTTGGATTTAAAACTAACGGCTTTTTGTTTTATATTTCTTTTGTTACTTTAAAACATTCGTTATTTTTAAATGTGAGAATTTTGTATTTATTTAAAACACCCTACAATCCAGCAATAAATTTTTTACCATTCAAATTTCAGTAGCTTGTAATCTTCATCGATCTTCTTAAGTCGATCAACTTTATATATTCTTTGTAAATCAGTGTTACTTTGTTTTATAGCGATAGTTATCCATATATAATTTGTATTTATAACATTTTGAAATGATATCCGGATCGAAAGACCATTGTTACCATTGTTATGTTTGTCGTTGTATTGTTTGGATGAGTTTAATCCTGTTGTATAATGACATATGTAATTGTGCAAAATCCGCTTCGAAGGACCATAAATGACTAGCAAATCTAAAAAATATTTTATTTTTTCATTTTTAAGTTTACATTTCCAGTAGCTAGTGGTGTTAAATTACTGATTTATTGAACCGGTTGTTGCTTAAACACTCCCATAATATATCGGAATGGTTAAGAATACTATTATCTATATTATGTCTATATTAAAATCATCTAGTTTCTGACACGTTTCTTGCTCGCCTAAATGAATACTGTTTGATAGGTGTATGTATCTGTTGACGTTACGAGCGATAGCGGCGAAATCAGCTGGTTTTAAATTCCGTGTCTTAAAGTTAATAAATTTACATAATGAAGAAACGAGGGACGAAGCAAATGTTCCTATCTTGATAGTATTATAACGATGAGAGTGAGATCGTAAGTAATTTCGTATTTGACTTTGCAACATTGTGTTGTGATATTCATCTCAAGTCCAACATTGTTTTCCAGTCTTTACAAAGTTTCTAAGTTTGCTTGCATTGGATTTCGACTTGTGAGACTCAATGTGATTTCTCTTCTCTCTGAAGAGACTTAGCTGATTATATCATCCAACACGGTGGTGAAAAGCTGAGGAGATAGGGAACATCCGTATATAACTGCAGCATTTGTTTAACATTGCTCTGATGATTTGTATTATCTTCTGGGATACTCCTTTTCTTAACGATGTTTTCCAAAAAGATTCCAAAAGTTGGAGCACTGCCATACAGGATTTCACATGTGTTCTGGTTTGGAACTAATAATAACAGACCAATCTTATCACTACATCCAATGTGTTGTTATTCGTCATAATCGTAAGGATGGTCAAAACACATCAGCCATAGTCAGTCTATCACCTATAAATGCTACATAAATTGACCACACCGACAATAACATACCAAAAATTTTCGAAGGCAAACTCTGAAGTTCTTTAAGTCCGATAAAGAAGAAAAGAAACTCAAAGCTAAGAGTTCACCTATTTTAAATGTCATAAGTAATTGTGAGTATGGATATACTAAGGATAAGTAGAGTTCTCAATCGATGAATCCACTGGCGTTGACGAACATTTTAAAAAGTTGTTCTTTCCGTCTTCTGCGGGTAATCACTCAGGTGGCTTAAATTTCTCGTTAGTTAGTTAGTTCCAAAGACACTTTATGTAGAGCTATTTTTTGTTGATCTCGTTGAGTTATCCAAAACACAAACAAAGTCTACTGAGTTTTAATATGTTTCACAAAGGCATCTTTAAGAATAGAAACAAGTTACTTGGTCATTAAGTGGATCAGCATGGATTCGTTAAACCGGTTTCTCTTAACTCTAGCAGTGCAGGACTTACACTTCTTCAGTCTCATTTTGACAACTCCAACTGTAGCCTTTCTGTTATGAGTTTCCAAACCTTCTTCATGCATGAATTCCTCCCTTTAAACCATCGAAGTTCTTCATGGTAGCGTATCTTACAGTTCATTTTAACCAGTTCTTTCCATCTTAATATCTCTTTATTTAGTTTTACTATTCTATTCTTTAGTTCAACAAACACATACAAGCATATCAAAAAAAAAAAAAATACATTTACACATGCATAAACTTCAATACGTATATATGCAAAAGTGTACACATATAAAAAATGTATGCTAATGACTTAATAGGATGTTGGTGACTTTGTCAGCGTATTCTGGGTTGACGGAATTAGTACACATACGTGAATACATGAATACATGTGTGAATGAATTTAATGTATACATATACATATATATAGGTGTACATGTGTATTTTTGTTTCTTGTTGCTGTAGTAGTGAGAGAAGAGATAGTAAAAGTGTTGACATCAATTTACAGCAAATGTTTGTGAGTGAATACTTAATGTTGCATTTAATTCAATTTTCACTCAAATTGGTTTAACGTTTCTTTTTTTTTCGCTATTTTTTCCACTTTTGTCTTTATTTATTTTTAACAACATAACGAAATTGAAATACTTATACAAATTAAGAAAAAAAATTTTATATTTAAATGAAGAGTTTAAGTCAGTTTTTGTTGTTGTATAATAAAAATTTTCCTTTTATGTGAATAATGAGTTTTTTCTCTTTTCACTCTTTTCACTTCTTTTTTATTTTAATTTGAATCTTTTAGTGAACTTTTAAAGAAATTATCGGTGAAAGCGGGTTTAATTGGTTGTTTCCGTGGTCTGGTGGTAAACGGTGAAATACTTGATATCTACAGTTATATGTCAGTACATTTATCAGAAATTATTAAAGATTGTAAACCATCCTGTGTACCGAATCCTTGTAAAAATGGTGCCGAATGTAAAGAACTCTGGAGCACTTTCAAATGTGTGTGTAATAATTCTTGGGCTCATATTGGTGAATTCTGTGAAACAAGTAAGTAGTTGTGATGAGAGGTTGGGTAATATAATTACAAGAGATAAACGTCATGATTTCAATCATTTATCACACACACATTTATACATACTCTCACACACATATATATAGTTGTAATATTTTTAAATAATCGTTTTTTTCTTAATTTCTTATCTTTACCACACAGATATTAATGAAAAGGCTCTTACTTTCATTAATCGTGAATCATTTTTGATGCGTAATTACTTAAGTGCCACTGCCCAACCGACCGCAATAATGGGCTTTGTTGAGGACGAACGCGAAATGCTCAAGGGCATTTTACTTTACGATATTCTCATTAATTTACGAACTTACGATACAAACTCTTTGGTTCTTTATGCCAATGATCATTACAATAATTTCGTACATTTGTACATAAACGATGGACGTGAAATTGTCTTTTTATATAATTATGGTGATGAAATTGTCAATCTGACAGTGGTCGACGATAGTGTCAGCACATTAAAGAGTATACAGATTGCAATTATACGTGAGGAGCAACAGACGCGAATGCATGTCAACGAACAAAGTGTTAGTGTGGATCGTGGTACATTGCTGTTGGATGAGTATGCAAATAAACCGTGGACGAATCCAGAAAAGGGTAAGGATTTTTTTTAAAAAAGGACTTTTTTTTTGGAAAATCTTCTATATTAATAAAATTTTAAAATTTTCATTTAAATATAAATTTTCTTTAAATAGGAAATTTGTCTATTAAAAGGAAATTTTTCGAAAATTTTCTATAAAAAACGGAAACTATTCGAAAAATTTTTTTAAAAGGGAAAACAGTTTTGAAAAGAAAGGAAAAATTTTAAAAAACGTGTTCTATAAAAAAAGAAGTCTTTTCAAAATTTGTTCTGTAAATAGGAAACTTTTCGAAAATGTTTTCTATAAAACGAAATTTTCCGAAAATATTTTCTATAAGAAGGAAAATTTTCGAAAACGTTTTCTATAAAAAATTTCAAAAAACCTTTTCTATAAAAAGAAAAATTTTCGAAAATTGTCAATAGAAAAGACATTTTTCGAAATTTTGAAAACATTTTCTACAGAAAGTAAATTTTTCGAACTTTTTCTATAAAAGGGAAATTTTTTATAAAAAGAAAAAATTTCATAATATTTTCTAGAGAAAGGAATTTTTTCGAAAATTTTCTATAATAAGAAATTATTCGTAAGTTATTGTTTGAAATGAAAATTTGTCATAAAATTTCTTTATAAAAAAATGTTATCGAAAATTTTCTCTTCATAGAAAATTTATCGAACATTTTCTATATAAAGATAATTTATTTAAAATTGTCTCTATAAAGAAAATTTATCAAAAATTTTATCTTTATAGAAAATTTATCGAAAATTTTCTCTTTATAGAAAATTTATCGAACATTTTCTATATAAAGATAATTTATTTAAAATTTTCTCTATAAAGAAATTTTTTTGAAAATTTTCTCTTCATAGAAAATTTATCGAACATTTTCTATATAAAGATAATTTATTTAAAATTTTTTCTATAAAGAATTTTTTTTGAAAATTTTCTCTTCATAGAAAATTTATCGAAAATTTTCTCTTCATTCAAAATTTATCGAAAATTTTCTCTTCATAGAAAATTTATCGAACATTTTTTATATAAAGATAATTTATTTGAAATTGTCTCTATAAATAAAATTTACCGAAAATTTTCTCTTTATAGAAAATTTATCGAACATTTTCTATATAAAGATAAATTATTTAAAATTTTCTCTATAAAGAAAATTTATCGGAATTTTTCTCTAAATTATTTATTATTATTTATTAATTATTAAGAAAATTTATAGAAGATTGTCTTTAAAGAAAAAATTAATCGAAAGGTTTCTCAAAATAGAAAATTCATCAAAATTTTTTTCTAAATAGAAAATTCTTCAAAAATTTTCTCTAAAAAGAATTTATCGATAATTTTCCCTCAAAATAAAATTTATAGAAGATTTTTTCATAAAATAAAATTTATAGAAGATTTTCTCTAAAATTTTCTAGAAAAAATTAAAAATAAAATTTATCGATTTTTTTAATAAAATTTATCGAAATTTTTCTTTCAAAAAATTAAAAAAAAAAATCAATAAATAGAAATTTTATCGCAAATTTTCATTAAATACAAAAATTTATCGAACATTTGCACTAAAACAAAATTTATCGAACATTTTTTCTAAATAAAAAATTTATCAAAAAGTTTCTCAAATTAAAAAATTTTTCGAAAATTTTTCCCAATTAAAGGATTTATCGAAAACCAAAAATTTATCGCAAATTGTCTACAAACTAAACAAGTTTTTCAAAATAGAAACTTTATCGATTTTTTTTCTTAATTTAATTTCTTTTAATAAAATATTTATTGAAAATTTTGTCTAAATTAAAAATTTTACAAAAAGTTTCTCTAAATGGAAAATTTATCGAATATTTTTTATATATAGAAAATTATCGAAAATTTTCTCTTAATAAAACAAAAGCAAATTTATTAAAATTAAGAAATTTTTTAAAAAATTCGCATTGAAAATTTGTTTTTAAATAAACCCACAAACTGGCCTAATTTCGAATAAATGTTCTTTTGGCATTAAAAGTTTTACCAAAATCACTATGAAATCGTATTAATTGGTTTTTACTTAATTCTCTCAATAATTATGTCCCATTCTCAATACGACTTAAAACACTTTCTTTAATTGATAAATAGCACTTTATCATCATTGCAAAATGTTAAACCACATAAATGCACAATTGCAACAAATGCAACAACAACTACAACAATTACAGGCACTTTATCAAAACTATTTCAATTACATAAACCTCAAATAGAGTAACACGAAACGAACCAACCAACTGACGAACAAACGGACGAACACTAATAGAATCAGGACCAACATAATTTCCTTTTAATTCTCTGTAAAACACCATTAATTATGTATTAGAAGAGTAAGAAATACTCACAAACGGTTAACATTTCCATCCTGTTCTCAGTGCGTCCTATAAATGATGATTTCTAACATATGAAAATTTTTATCTTACAACATTCCTCTTTGATGCTACACACACACATATTTACATGCAACTTATCATTTGTTACAAACAGCAATCGAACTTAAAATAAGAATAATAATTGTGTGTGTATGATTTTCATTTTAAGCAAAAAAGATCCTTAAAATGTTTATTAATTCCTTGAAAATGATGATATTTTCTTTTTCTTTTTTCCCCTTTTTCAGAGGTTCTATCACCACATCGTCCACCAGCTCCACCAACCGAATATTTTCAATTCAATATTGGCGGTTATGATCCTGCAAATTTATTGCGTACAAATCCTGATGCCCCAGCTCTTGAAGGTTATATTGGTTGTGTACGTGGCTTAAAAATTGGTTCGAATCTTATTGATTTAGCTGACATTAATGAAAGGAATATTGCACCCAGTAAGTAAAACTTTAAGAAGAAGAAGAAGAAGAGATGCATATCGATATGAATGAAAAAAAACAACAACAAAAAACAAAATTAAAATTTTGGGTTTTGGGTTATGAGATTTTACAAATTATTGCTAAAGAAAGACAACTTTGCAATACGCCAGAATATTAAGCAAATATTCAATAACACACACACATACATATATACATACAAGCATACACACACACATATACCCAACAACTTGAGTTTACAAACATATGAATACACAAAGTTGTTCAGTCGAATGCATGTTGACATTATGAATTTATTATCCTTTACAATATTTGTTTGCAATTTCCTTTTTGGTTATCCTTAAGTGTTTGAGCGTGTGGGTGAGCGAAAGACAGAGAAAGAGAGAGAGAGAGAGAGAGAGAGAGAGAGAGGAGTTGAAGTGGATGTTGGGGGAAAAGAGAAACATGCATGGACACATACATAGGAAAATGAATATGTATGTGTTGTGTACTTATGCATATTATGAGAACGTATGCATTTTTCGATACGTGTATGTGTGAAATTATATTTATGTATCGACAACTCCTACTGTTTACAGTTGGGAATAAAAATATAAAAGTTCTATTCAAGATTTAACCGATTTAAGGGACTTAGAATTTATTAAAAATTTAAGGAATTTTTTAGGAAAATTAATTTATTGAAAATTTCTCGCAAAAAAGAAATTCTTAATGAAATTAAAAAAAAAAAACAGAGAAAAATATAAAATTATCGAAATTTTCAAAAAAATGAAAATTTTTCGAATTTTTTTATAAAAATGAAAATTTATCGAAATTTTCTATAAAAATGAAAATTTATCGAAATTTTCTATAAAAATGAAAATTTATCGAAATTTTCTATAAAAATGAAAATTTATCGAAATTTTCTATAAAAATGAAAATTTATCGAAATTTTCTATAAAAATGAAAATTTATCGAAATTTTCTATAAAAATGAAAATTTATCGAAATTTTCTATAAAAATGAAAATTTATCGAAATTTTCTATAAAAATGAAAATTTATCGAAATTTTCTATAAAAATGAAAATTTATCAAAATTTTCTATAAAAATGAAAATTTATCGAAATTTTCTATAAAAATGAAAATTTATCGAAATTTTCTATAAAAATGAAAATTTATCGAAATTTTCTATAAAAATGAAAATTTATCGAAATTTTCTATAAAAATGAAAATTTATCGAAATTTTCTATAAAAATGAAAATTTATCGAAATTTTCTATAAAAATAAAAATTTATCAAAATTTTCTATAAAAATGAAAATTTATCGAAATTTTGTATAAAAATAAAAATTTATCGAAATTTTCTATAAAAATGAAAATTTATCAAAATTTTCTATAAAAATGAAAATTTATCGAAATTTTCTATAAAAATGAAAATTTATCGAAATTTTCTATAAAAATGAAAATTTATCGAAATTTTCTATAAAAATGCAAATTTATCGAAATTTTCTATAAAAATGCAAATTTATCGAAATTTTCTATAAAAATGAAAATTTATCGAAATTTTCTATAAAAATGAAAATTTATCGAAATTTTCTACAAAAATTATAATTTATCGAAATTTTCTTTAAAAATGAAACTTTATCGAAATTTTCTATAAAAATGAAAATTTATCGAAATTTTCTATAAAAATAAAAATTTTTCGAAATTTTCTATAAAAATAAAAAATTTTTCGAAATTTTCTATAAAAATGAAAATTTAGCGAAATTTTCTATAAAAATTAAAATTAAGCGAAATTTTCTATAAAAATGAAAAACTCAAATTTGTGTAAAGTGTGTTCTAAACGAACATTTCCTTAAATTTGTCAAAATTTCTTTAAAATAATTATCGAAATTTTGTTTGAAACAAAAAATTATCTCAATTTTTCTTAAAAGCGAAAAATTTTTTGAAATTTCATTTATCCGCAAGTTCCAAAGGAAACTTAATAGAAATTATCTTAAAAAAATAAATATTTATTGAAAATTTCCCATAAATATCTTTAATTTTGACAATTTTTGATTTTTAGTTTTCTCCGAAAATGTGCTATAATTTCGACCACATCTATTCTATTTACCCACTTATGTTACAAGTCAACTTTGTACATATTTGAATGGAAACCATAATGTCAAAACCACAGTCCCCCATTCAAGTATTTTATAAATTCTTTCACGTAAAATACAAGAAATAGATTAAGCGAAATGTATAAATTTGCATTAAAGTCATTTTCGCACTAATACCATTCCAATTTGAGTTTTGAGTTACACTGTGTTATAAATAAATTTGAAAGATTTGAAAAATATTTCAAAAATTTATTTAAATCATGAAAATTTTCTAAATCTTTTTTTTAAGATTTCCCATCTCTGCTTATGTCCCCCCAAAAAAAACGTTTAGTGGTCAACCACATGCATAAGTGCTGGGAAGCAAGTAAAATTAACAAATTTTAATCGGAAAAAAATTGCAATATATCCTTAGAGCATTTCTTTTGAACGAACTTTGATTCTAAATGAATACACTCCCTTCCTCCTTTCTCACACACACGCACACACATTCCGCACACAACAAACATAAGTAATTTTTGAATATTTTGGTAAATTGAATTTTTGGTATCAAGGAAATCCTAAATAAATTATTTATTCTTAAAAGGATCTCTGAGAGTGTGAGTGAGAAAAAAATACACAATTTTCCATAATAACAAGTTCTTAAAATGTCTAAAAGGAAACAGGAAAGAGTGAAGGGAAATAATAAAATTAAAATTTTACAGTTAAATTTTTAAAATTAATTTAAATCCTTTCTTAATCTAATTTCAGCTTTGGATGGCGTTTTACCCAATTGTCAAATTAAATGTGACGCCGAACCTTGTAAAAATGGCGGTATTTGTCGGGAGAATTTCGCCAAACAGGAATCCACTTGTGATTGTGAACACACCAGTTTCTTGGGTGAATTTTGTATGGAAGAAAAGGGTGCCGATTTTAGTGGTGAATCAACGTTACAACGTAAATTCGAATTGATTGGCAAAGTCGATTATGTTCGTCTTCAGCTGGCCTTCTCTTCATTGGATCTTAGACGTGCTAATCGTGTTATGCTTTTACTACAAACTGCTGCTGATCGTAGTTATTATCTAATGATCGCTATAACTGCCGATGGTTATCTGTTGTTTGAAGAAGATCGTGAAGGTCCTGCTGTGGGTGCTCGTATTGATAGGAATTTCTTAAATAATGCTCGTCACTCTATTTATTATCAGCGTAATTTAACCGAAGCAACATTGTATATTGACCGTGAACAAGTGCCATTGGCAGCAATTAGTGCTAGAGCTTTAACACCATCCGCTGAAATGAGTGCTAATCGTGTGCAAATCGGTGGTATTAATACAACTGATTCACGGTTTGCTGTATTTAAAAGTTACAGTGGTTGTTTGTCAAGTGAGTAATAGTGAAACGAGATTATGTGAGAACATATTTTTTAATATTACGCGTAATTCGATTAGGTGAAGAGGAAAATTTTAGGAATCTATTTCTTCTTACGATGAAAATTTATCAGAATATTTCTTAAAGCGAAATTTTATTAAAATTTTTGTTAAAATAGAAAATAAATTAAGTAAATTTTCCTTAAAAACTAAAATTTTGCGAAATATTTTTTTTTATAAAAATTTTATGTAAATTTTCCTTTAAATTCAAAGTCCAAATTTTTGTTAAAAACCAAAAATCAAAATTTTTTTAAAAATACAAATTTTTCTTAAAATCGATATGTTATTGAAATTTTTATAATAAATTAAAATTTTTCTAAAATTAATAAATAAACGAAAAAAAATCAGTGAAAATATAAATCTAAACTTTACCGAAATTTTCATCACAATTTTAACGAAATTTTTCATTAAAAGAAAAAAATATCGAAATTTATCGAAATTAAGAAGATCGAAAATTGACGTTTTTTTCCGTTAATATTTCCCAAATAAAAATTAGACAATACTTTTTTTTGTTTTTTAATAAAGATAAATTTTCAAAACTTTCCTAAATAAAAAAATTTAACGAAATTTCCCGTTAAAAGAATTTTTATCGAAATTTATTTGAAAACCAAAAGTTGGTAGCAGTTTCTTTAAAAAAACTTAGATTCATCAAAATCCTTCTTAAAAACGAAGCTTTGTTTAAGTCGAAAATTCATCGGTGGTTTCTTTAAAAGTGAAAATGTATTATAACTCCCCCTGAAAGTAAAAATTTATCGAAACTTTTTTAAAAACGAAAATTTATCTAAATTTTGTTTAAAATGAAAATTATCGAAATTTTTCTTCAAAATTATATTTTTATCGAAATTTTTTTATAAAAAATTAATCGAAATTTACCTTAAACACGAAAATTTACGACATTTCCCTTAAAATTTTTCCTTAAAAAAACTATTAAAAAATTTCCTTCAAATGAAAATTTTGTCAAAAATTTTCTTAAAAAGAAATTTATCGAAATTTTCCTTAAGATCGTGAACTTATCGAAATTTTCCTTATAATCGGATATTTATAGAAAATTTCTTAAATTCGATAATTTATCGAAAATTTCCTTAAATTCGATAATTAATCGAAATTTTACTTAAAAATGAAAATTTCTCGAAATTTTCTTTGAAAATAAAAATTTATCGAAATTTTCCTTAAAAATGAATATTTATCGAAATTTTCCTTAAAAACGAAAATATATCGAAATTTTCCTTAAAAACGAATATTTATCGAAATTTTCCTTAAAAACGAAAATTTATCGAAATTTTCCTTAAAAACGAATATTTATCGAAATTTTCTTTAAAAACGAATATTTATCGAAATTTTCCTTAAAAACGCAAATTTATCGAAAATTTCCTTAAAAATGAAAATTTATCGAAATTTTTCTTAAAAACGAAAATTTATCGAAATTTTCCTTAAAAACGAAAATTTATCGAAATTTTCCTTAAAAACGAAAATTTATCGAAATTTTCCTTAAAAATGAAAATTTATCGAAATTTTCCTTAAAAATGAAAATTTATCGAAATTTTCCTAAAAAATGAAAATTTCTCGAAATTTTCCTTAAAAATGAAAATTTATCGAAATTTTCCTTATAAAAGAAAATTTCCCAAATTTTTTCTAAAAAAAAATTATTGAAATTTTTAAAAAAGAAATTTTATCGAAAATTTCTAAAAATTTCTAAAAAAAATGAAATATCGATTTTTTCCTTTAAACTGAATTTTATCGAAATCTGTCTCAAAAAACTTAATTTGTCGAATTTTTTTCAAAAAATTTTCTCACAATTTTTATCAAAAACAAAAATACTTATCGAAATTTTGATTAAAAATAAAAATTTAATGAATTTATTTAGTAAAAATTTTTAATAAAAATAAAAATAGAATTTTATAAAAATTTTATTGGAATTAAAATTTAGTAGGATCTCAGATAGGTTTAACGGGTCTAACAATAAAGCTTTGGATATAGTAAAAATATGCTATTGGAAACCTTATTCATTCACCCCTTAGTGTTCTTTCATCCTAACATATGTTTATATCAGCGTTTGCATCACTTGTATTTTAGCAATAGGGTCTAATGTGAAAAAGGACTTAAATATAGTTATGTAGTAAATAAATCCTTTAAGCGTATCATTCATTCATCCATCCATTCCCTATCTCTCTTCCTAAACTATGGTTTAGTAAGAGCTGTGAAGTGTTTTTATACTCAAATATGGATGAATCTTATGTTTAGTTTTTAACACCAAAATATTCGCATCAAAAACAAAAACAAAAACAACATTATCTGTTAAGCCCATACAATTTGCATATATAGTCTCTATATATAGAGAGACACATACACATATACAACTACATACACATAGTCATTGATATAAACTTCAATAAATTTTAGCGAAACGGCTATTAATTCTTTAAGCTTGGGCAAGTTTTTGAAATGGGTTAAAATAGTTATATTTAGGGGTCTTTTTTTCTGCTTAAAAACTACAGTTTTAGGAAAATGAGAGACAAAAAAATAGAAAATTTATAGGTTCATTTCTTGAGTGTGATACTTTTATTCGGTACGAAAAAAATTTTCAAACTTCAACAGATATAAACTTAAAAAACTTAATTTACGTAGGGTCAATGACATTTATTGGGGTATGGAAATTTAAAATGGACTTTAAATATTTATTTTGCACATGATATAAATGCGTTTAATATTTATGAGTTATGATTTTTATTATTTAATACAGATATTTATATACAAGTTAATCAGTATATAATGAAACCTTTGGAGGAATATATGTTCTTTACAAAATCTGGTGCTGACAATATTACCGTTATAAATCCTCAGGGTGTTCGCAGTGCTCAATGTGTGGCTAAATTTGATATAACAGAACAACCTTCCCAAGAACCCATGGTTAATGTTAGTTTGGTAAGTTCTGAAAGTTTTTCCGTTTCTTTTATTCCATCGATATATCTTTTTTAAAATTATCATGTAATAACCATAACCACATTAATCTACGAAAGAAATCAGCTGCTACCAATTTTCCATATGAGTTATTAATTCTGCTCCGATTTGCACGATTAATATGATCACCTTGTTTACTTGTCCTCTAAAATTATATATCTGTACCTTAAAGTCATTCTTTTCCAAGGATCTCTTGCACATTCTCTCTCCTTAAGAAGTAAAATAAGGCAACATCTCTTGGACATCCTGAGATAGACAGATATCGAAAATCCTCTTCTCAATAAACAGTTTGTAACGCCTTTATATGTCCAATCGTAAGATGTTTTGAAATTTGAAATTTAAATTTCTTCTTTGCGGAAAACAATAACATTCATGATCGTTCATCCATCTTACTCTCACGAGATCGTTTTTCTGATGCTTAAATCAATCCTATGGTAACGCTGAAATATATCTCTAAGGCTGTTCAATTCTGATATGTAATCGATAATATTCTTATTTAATACTTCCATATTTATAACGCATGTGCAGGGAAACCGAAGCAATTTTCTGAAAGATTTCAGGTCCCTTATAGTTTTTTGACTTTAAAAAAAACTACGCCAACCGCACCAGCAATTATCCACAGTTACAAATTAATTCTGAAACATCAAACTGAGGCGAGTTATATTGCAAAATTTAAACACAGCTACTTCTGAAGAGTTAGACAAAGTTCAAGGATCTAACCTACTTCTACTTTACCACCGATTGCTCCCTCTCTCTCCTGCTCTCTAATATCTTGGAACCAATAGTTTGTCCTTCAACTTACAACATCCAGTGAAAGAAATTTCACTCGAGAGATATGAATCCCTTCACAAGAACTATTCGGACTTGTGTATAAATAAAAACTACTAATATATTTCCTAAAGACTTTATTGCCTTCACATCGATTTTTTTCAAAAAACTTGCACCCATTGCTCTTGGATCCTTTATTATTTTCAAGGACTTGCAGGCCATGAAAGAAAAACTCAAATACTATAAAAATTCTCTCTCTTATCCAATTACAAGCGTTTTATTATAACATTTTGCTCGTCCAAGAAGATGGAATAATATAAAATACTATTGCCAATCTGATTTTAGACCAGTCCGCCATCCATGCGACTAATTTACAATGGAAACTAGATCTCATAGTCGAATGTAATTTCCGCGATTCCTCTGAAAGGAGCAGAGCAGTTGATAACTGGAAATGTTTCATTTCATTTTCTAATACATCGTTATAGAATTAAATCAGATTTAGAACTTCTCTCTAGAGAAGGGGGAGTTGTTATTCTCAATACTGTCAACTTCAAATTACGTTTGAAGGGAGACTATCCCCTTAGGCGTTACTTCCCTTCATACTCCCATATAACAATTCACAATTAAAAAAACTTTTATGTTTAAAACAATTTCTTCTCAACATCTCCCTGTTATGGCAAAACTTTTACGAGGAAAAAATCCCATAAGACTTAAATATTTTATATGTAAACATTTACCCACTGACCAATTTCTGTATTTAAAAATATTTAATATTGACATTATCTTCATCATACCAACTCATTTATTCATTCAATCACTCACACACTCACTCACTCACTCACTAATTTATTATTTCATGTTCTCTTATACGACAATTGTTGATTAAATTTTTGACTACATTGGAACTACGTACAGAGTGCCGAAAATTGGGTTGAAGAACCACCGCAACGCATTCCATATGTGGCTAAATATGTATACGATGAATCAACAAAAGAAGATTCCACACAAGTGGTTTTCATAACTCTTACAGCTCTATTTGTAATCATTGTTATATGTTGCCTACTCGAAGTCTATCGCAGTCATTTAGCATACAAAAGACGCATTGAACGTGAGACGGATGAAGATATTATTTGGTCAAAGGAACAGGCAACAAAAATGCATGAATCACCGGGTGTGGCGGGACAACCATATGTTTACAAAGCGGTAAGTTAAAGGAATAAAGCAAACACATAAATAAACAAGACTTATGGGAATTAAATTTTTTTCATTTCTTTTGAAAATACAACAAACAGTTACCGGTTGACGAAAAGAAACCCGGTAATGGAGCACCTTTAGTGGGTATTTTAAAAAATGGTAATAGTGCCAGTAATGGTAGCATCAAACGTAATGGTGATGTTCCATTAGGACAAATTGATACACGCATTGAGGAGGAGGATGAAGAAGAGGTGGAAAAGGAAAATGAAGAGAAACCACAAGAATCTTCTTTGTCAGCCAATGAAGGGGACCAAACAAAAAATAATCTTCCAGAAACTACGGTAGAGCATACTAAAAATAATGATAAACTCAAAGAAGAAACCAAAGAAAATCTCACAAATAACATAGATGACCCAGATAAAATAGCAAACACTTCGATAGAAAAAGGTAAGAAAGACGAAAAAAAAAATATATTAATAAAATTTAAAAATATTAAATCCTCTTCTTTACAGATCTCCCCACTAAGGGACCTGTTGATGATATAGATTCTCACTCTGATGTTAAAGAGAACGGTTTAAATACGTCTCCTTCATCTACGACATTAGATCAATCAACGGTAAGCATTAATACATCATTATCTTCCTCTTTCGAAGACATTGCAAACCTTAATAAATTGGCACCCATCTGCACGATGAGTGAGGAAACGCTTTATTTTGATTAACCAATATTTTAGATTCCTATTTAAGATTTATTATTGAAAATGTGAAAACTGTTTAAAATTTGATTTAGAATTTATGAAAATTATCGATAATAATTTTTGTGAATGATTGAATGTTTAGTTTTTAAGTTGTGTTTTTGCTTTTTACTTAAAGCGTTTTATTTAATAATATTTTTGTTGTTTTTATGTAAATTATGTCATTTTACTAAAAAAATCTTATAATTACACGTTTACACTTGATGTTTACTTGCAACAGGTAAATATCCACGATACTCTGTATTAAGCTCTTTCTAAGAACACCGCACTAATTCTCGCAAATTCCAAAGAGTCTACGATTCTATTAAGTTATGACAAAGATCATATTATATCCCTCTATTATACAATGATTTTCAGATAATTTTGAAAAAACAATACATTTTTCATACTTCTAACAGTGATTCCCAATAAGTTGAAACTGGTATCTGATATTTTCAAAGTACGAAAAGAAATACAGATAAATTTATTTCAACCACTAAATTACTAATCGGTTATCTCCATCAATATATTGGTAAATTGTTTGTCTATAAAAAAAGTATTTGGAAAATTTCAGAACATTAAATTTTGACTTGCTTCCCCTCCAAAAATAAAACCTCGAAGAAGACTCCTGACCTTTTTGAATTTTTAGAAAATGTGGGCACAATAAAATATGGTTGACTAGTTGTTTACCACCTGGAATAAAGCAATTTTGCCAACTCCACATCGCACATAGAGGGCGGTGTTCTAGACATCGTCAACAATCTAGTTGTATTGTAATTCCAGATCTTAGCTGCAGCTTACAATATTTCCCCTAAATTTTCTACTTAAAACAAAACGAATAATGTAAACAAAGAAATGCCAAAGGATTGTTTATTACTTGACGCCACCACCACAACCCATTAAGAGAGAATGATTAATAAGTTTCCTTATATTACATCAAACATAGAAAGCGTTGTACTAATTATTGATAGACATGTAATTGTATTATCATCACAAACATTAGCTGCAGTAGGCCAATTATCTGATGAATCATTTACTTTACTTTCTCTTCAATTCCACTTAGTTTTGTCATCGTTCTTGATGTGTATATATTTAAGATATGAAAGTGACCTAAATTGAGAGGTTTGGTGTGCTTGTTTCTGTAAAGGTAATATGATTCCAATTGTCCAATCAAGAACTCTCTTGGAAATCCCACAATCTATCACAAAGTCCCTGCAAAATCTTTCAGTCTTTTAGATCTTATTGTTGAAAATAAAATCATGCATTCTTCTCAGAGCCTTTCGCAATGAGCAATTTAAAAATGTCCTTCTTCTTTATTAATTCTCCCAACATCTTTTAACATTGTCTGCTTTAGCTTTTAATAGCTTTAGGTTTTCATATGGTAGTATTCCTTTGAGACTCATACCCCTCTTTTAATACCACAATTCTGACATCAATTTACAAGCTTCAAAATCCTGAATTTTGAAAGCAGACTTCGTGCGTATGAGTTACTTTAAACCACAACCTATAACTTCGGATAGGAGGGAAGGAGGTAAAGAATTCTTGTTATGATCTCCAGCAGTTACAATCCAATACATGTGGTCAATGCGTAAAACCCCGGACAACGTTAAACAAATATCATTATGAGACGCCTTAATATTTAACAATGCATGAGGGCGAGACACAAAACTCTCAAACTTAGTACAGTCTTTACAGCCTTAAAGAAATAACGGCGATGTTATTTTTTTCTAGAGTTGCGTTACGACATCAAGAGAATATCAGAAAAATATGAGCGAAAGGCAAAGTCGATTCATGTTTTAAGGGAAGATAGTTTAGAGCCATTTGTTTTAAGTCTGCTTCAGTTCAAAACTTGATAAAACATTTAAAT
This sequence comes from Cochliomyia hominivorax, assembly GCA_004302925.2. Classification (NCBI taxonomy): domain Eukaryota; kingdom Metazoa; phylum Arthropoda; class Insecta; order Diptera; family Calliphoridae; genus Cochliomyia; species Cochliomyia hominivorax. The sequence goes on from PYHX02000413.1 coordinate 29,026,543, forward strand.
TAAATTCCACAATATTCGAATAGGGTTCGTTCTTATATCACTAGTATTTTGAAGAAAGACTTAACTCTTCCAGACCAGCCTAAACTGTAACGGGAATTACATTATTATTTTTTTATAATTTTATGATAACAGTCGACTTTTTTCTAGAACTTCAAGTCTCGAATGTATTTTCTGTTGCAAGAGCTATTGAGATGTTTAATTTCTTCCGTAATTCAGATATCAAGTCCTATATCGTTTAAAAGAAACAATTAAGGAACTGTTATAGATATTTCTAAACAATGTATTTTCTAAATATTTTTTAATGTTCTACATTTCGGGAGTTTCTTGACGAAATCATAAAACTCAAGTCATTCCAAAAAATGGATTCAAATGTTTCGCTTCTCTTTGGGTCACAGCATTCTAACAAGCTTAATCTTATTATCCTTTTCATCCCTATAGCCTTCCTTGCCAATTTGCCTTCCCATTCTTGCCATTCGATATAGTAAACAATTTCGAATTTCCTCTAGTCTAAATGTGTAATTATAAATTATTATAAAAATATATATATCTCGTTGTTATACATATAAATGTATATGTATGTGTTGCCAAATATTTAAAAATATAATTTATTAAGTGCCATTTTTGTAAATGTAAAATTATGTTCAATGTAAATATGCATGTATGTGTTTTATTGTAAATGTTTTGTTATTACACACATATGCACATACACACACAGGCATACAATAAATTAAATTGCATGTTTTCTCTAACATTTAATTTTGTAAATATTTTCTCAATATAATAATAATAATTTTTTTAATAATAATTTTACAACAATTAAAAATTACATATGAATACTGATTACAATATAAACAATAATATTTTTAAAAACAAAACACACATTTACAAACATATAAACTGATAGCTGACATGTGTTTGACTGCAAGTCAAGTGTATATAATTTTCAAAATAAGAATTATTTTTGAAATTTTTCAAATAAAAATATATTTAACAAAATATCGCTTTAGCTTTGTAATAATCAAAAAAAAAGTAATTAATGTTATTTTTGAATGTAATAAAATAGTTGAGAGTTAAAATAGAAAATTTTATAGAAATGAATGAAAAATTTGAAAATTTTATAAATAATTTATGGAAATTTCTGGTAATGAAATGTAACTACAAATACATGAATGTAAATTAAATCAAATGTTATGAAAAAGAAATGAAAATAAAATATTCAGCGATGACGAATTTGAAATACCCTTCACCAGTAACATATTAAAATTAATTCATTATAAACTGCTGAAATTCTGAAAGGAAAGTAAAATAACATTGTGCCACTTGCCAGTCAATGATTTCTGAGATTTCTAGCTCATCACATTAACAGTGGTTTACTAACAAACAAAAAGCAATTAAATTTGGGCTTCTCTGCTGCGTATAGCAAGTGGTGAGAAAAATATGTCTTCTTTTCTTTTTTTGAGACAGAAACTACAACATTATCATTTGAAATAATTAAGAATATTTTCACAACAGTTTTTCTTAAGAAAAAAAACGTATCTTTGTTAAATTCCATTCAAATATTTTTTATATTTTTTTAACTCTATAGAGTCCGAAAGTAAGTCTTATATGAAACCATAATTGGCCGATCTTATCTTTTAAAATTTTAATAAGTACAAAATATTTTCAACATAATTTTTTGACAATCAGAAGAATGAAAAATCAATAAAAATTTTCACTAATGAAACACGCAGGATAATATAAATCTTTGAACACACTACGTCATTGTATAGTTTTATGAAAGAAAAATTTAACTTTCATGGATTAAAAGATTGCTTCAGATATCGCTCTATTATATATTTAATGCAGAAATGATCAATCTGTTTTAAATATCAAAAATGTAAAGGATAATAAACTGTCTGTATGAAAATTAATTTAATAAACATTTGAAGTTTTAATGTTCCTTCAGATATAAATCTTTAATCAATTTTTTCCAGAACCGATATTTTTAGTTTTTGTTGAAATCAATATTGGAAAATTTTATTTTTCATTTGAATACATGAACATCGACTAAAAGATATTAAAGTCTTTTTGATATTAAAGTATTTTATGTTTAAATATTTTGCTTCAGATATCAGTTTATAACTAATTTTCTGTTGAACGCTGTCCCAATTTCACATTTTTGCAAGGAGGGTCCAATTATCACAATTTTGTTTTTGGTATCGGCCTATAACTTATTTTCTGCTGAAGTAATTATATCGATTTCATATTATATAAACCGATTTCAAGATTGCTTTTGATATCAATCTATAACACATTTTCCGAACCGACTTTATGGATTTTAAATAACAAAACTCTTTCGAAGAAAAGTGAACATTTTGGTCAAGCGACCACAAAATACTATTTTTTGAGTGTGGGACTTGAAATAACAAGATATGTCACATCAACTATGATATAAGACTGCAATTTCTAATCCATCATTACTACTATAATTTTTTTACCGGAAATCAATAAAAAATCGATGAAAATAAAATATACTTTGAACTATTAGTCCGGGTATTAAGAGATTAATTAACTGATAATTTGATAGGATCACATAAGGAGTCATTCTACGGAATAGTAAAATATACTAGTGAAGGCTATAAGTATGCAATACGAACTTTTTTAAAAATTCATCTTTTTACGTCCTTCTAATTCTCTTATTTTCCAAACTGCAATGTGAAATGCATGTCAATATTATAAAAACATAAAAATTTTAATTATTTCAACAACCGTTTGCCTGATCAACCAACAAATAGCATGATAAAAACTGGTAAAATTATAGATAAACTAAAATATATAAAAATAAACAAAAAACAAAGTTTTTAATTAAATGTTCTGGGAACTTTATACAAAATTACAGAATAAAACTCCACCCATAACAAATAAAATAGATCGTAAACCATCAATGAAACGACAAGTATCCTGGGGACCACCCATGGTAGCTGAATCTGAGGCAGATACAGTTAAAGTTAAAAAAGTCACAAAACAAAATGGTTTCTTTAATGCGAGTACTAGCGGAAATGGTGGCAGTAATAATGGCGGTAGTGGAGGTGGTGGCGGTGCTATAAGAAGTAACTAATTTCTAAAACACAAAAAGAAAAACAAACAATAATTATTAATTGAGAAAAAGGAACCAATTAACTAACTAAGCTATTAAATTTAATATACTGTTTTAATTGTTCCCCGAAGTTTTGGCAAAATTTGAAATTATTGAAAATAAAAGAAAAACTAATTTTTGCTTTAAAGACTGATTTTTAAGTAAAAAAATCTCCTTAAAAATTTCATATCATCAATTTCATAAAATACTTTGTGGAACAATTTCAACACGATACTCTCTTGCATTAAATAATTTTAAAAGAATATTTTTATTTGTATATATAATTTGTGATATGTTTCTTTTGAGTATTAAAAAAATGAAGAGCAAAAAGAACAAAAAAAAACGAAAATAAAATAAATTAAAAAAATAAGTGAAGAAAATTATATATTTTAGTTAAATGCTTGAATTTAAGAGACAAAAAAGTGAACTAAATGTTTTGTTTGTAGGTGAATGGTAGTTGCGAAAATGTGCCGGTTTAATTACTTTATTAACAAAAAACGTTAAACTAAAATTTGCTACGAGGTCGCGAGAGAAATTACTTTCCTTTTTTTTGATAATTTAAAATATTCCAGCGCCAGCATTCGTTTGTATATGTAACATCTTTCCAACTAACGCTCAAGTTAAATCTCTATAAACCTACGAAATCTACTCAACACTAGGCGGCGCTTCTGTAGAGAGATCGGAAAATTCTAAAATTCTAAATAAAAACGAAGCCACTTTAAGTTTTCATTTTCTAATTTATTTGAAATAATTTTTTAAGTTAACAAAATCAAAAAATTGTATGGTTTTAATCGCTAACAAATAAAATATTGAACCTTTTTCCGAAACCCTTCCATTAACCAATTAAGATAGTTTAAAACCAACCCAATTTTAGAAATTTGTTTGCTCTTCAATTCTCTTTTAACAAGAGACCAATATCTTCCCACTGGCCTTAGCTCTAGGCAGTTTGGAGGATTTGCCTCCAAACTACCTAGAGCAGTTGTTTATTTTAGTGACTGGATGGCAAGTCAGGCCAAAATTCTTATAAAAGTCTTTTATATATTTTTTGATGTAAATTTCGGTATTTATAGAGCTTCTTGCAATGCGAAGAACTTTGTGCTTTGGAATCTTATTTTTCAACATTCCCTCGAGAATCACTAACATAAAATTTAAGACCAGTAAGTTCAAAAAAGCGTTTTCTCCTCAAGAATATTTTTTTAGAAAACTTGACTTCAATTTCTGTGCTCTGCTTTTGACCTCCACAATTTTTAACACCGCTCCTATCAGGAACTTACCTGCATTAGCGTTAACTTTTCGTACCAGATAGTCCAAGCACTGAACTAACCGGGCTGATTTCTACTGGGTGCGTTTGGAGCTCTTTTGAAAAAACTATATTTTTTTGGCTTTAGAAACATCATGTAGATCTTTCTTATTACCTGAACCATGTCAGATAAATTCTCCCGGTACTGCTTAATGCTTTGCCAAGTTTTTATAGGGCCAAGTCAGGTTTTATTGATAATATTTAATAATATTTGCGGTCACTAATTTTAACCAGATTATCTGATCATTTCATTTGTTTGACATTAAACAATTTTTTACAAAAGTAACTTGATCAAAAGAATAATCAAATAAAACTTGGGCTAAAAGTTTTAATGAGAAACGTGTGTTAAGTATTTTTCGATCTCAGTCCTTATATGATCTGGTTTTCAAAAAATAAACGTAAGAAAATAATTGAACTCGATTATCTTCTTGCCTTTTAGAAGTTATTACTGTTGCTTCCTTTCAAAAATTTGCTTAGGATAAACAAGATTGAAATATTGACCCAAATTATTCTTAGTTGGTTCCCAGCACTACCATACGGTTGTGTTCGTAACAGCGTAAAATTCACTGTCCAAGTAAAATGTCTATAAACTAGATTTTTCGTTTATAGAGATTTTACTCGGACACTTGACACTTAGAACACAAGATGGCTATTATGCTTCTCTCTATGTACGAAATATAGTTTCAATCTTGAAACGATTTTCGATTCAAGTATAAAATTTGCATCTTGAAACTTCATTGCAACCGCCTTCGTTTCTTTACTCTTTTTCCTTGGCATCCATTTTTTACTTCCTTTCGCATTTCATGTGTTTAAGCGTAAAACATTTTATTTACACTTGGCCAACATAAAAGTGTTACTTATGATGCAGTCAAGTGTAATTACATGTCACTCATACGCCATAAAGAACGCAATGTGTAAAATGAAATACCAAAAACAGAACAAAAAAAAAAAAAACAAAAAAAAGAAATCAGTACCAACAGCAACAACATTTACAACACTTTTTTTGTTATTGTAACATAGATGTTTTTATTCTTTGTGTTGTTGCTGCTATTGCTGTTTTTGTTGTTGTTGTATCCCTTTAACATTGAAATTTAATGTTGTTTTTCCCCAAAAAAATAAAATGTAATATAATGTTGTGTATGTTTATGTGTGTGTGTGTGAGTTGAACATATAATAATTTTCATTATTTTGTTTATAAAAATAACACTCACTTACACATAAACAATATACAAATACACATGATTGCCATGAACATGCCCAATACAGAGACATATATTTACACATATATAGACAAGTAGTACTTGTATATTTGAAATAAAAAGTAACAGTAAAGCATATTTGAAGGAATGAATTCATAATCACGCTAAATTTCAAATATGTACGTTTCAATATTTATCGATATATTGAAAGAAATACTAGATGGCGCTCGGATGTCGAGCAAAGAAATCAAATACTTTAAAACTACACCGGTGCATATTCCCCTAAACACATTTACTTTTGTTTCATCTTTCTTGTTCTACTCCAAAAATGAAATTGAAGTTTTATAATCTGAGGCAAATTAGCGATATTTTATTCAAATTAAACAAGATCTTTTATTTGTCTTGTTGATTGTCTTATTCTTGCGATCTTATGTGGAATATTTCTATAAATGCGAGATATAAAAATAGCTTTTCAAAATATTACCAAATATAAAAAAAATAAATTTCTGATTAAACTCAATCTTAACTAAGAAAAGATGTTACACTTCTCTTCAAAAAGATGGAAATTATCACCAGATATTGAATATGAAAAAAATAAAATATCGAAAATAAACGCTAAACACCAACCAAGATTCTTTTGTTTGATCTTTAAAAGAGCTGATCTTTAAATTTTAATTTTCAAAAAAATAAATCGTTTTTATCGCTATGAAAATAAAAAAATCCAAAAAAGAGCAAAATTCCAAAAAGAGTTTAAATATGAAAAATTCACAAAAATTGTTTTGAACAGCATAAAACAACAATAGTAAAGTTTATTGTGTGCTTATGTATGTATAAGCACATTTTTTATTTTCCTTTATTTTTATTTTCCTTTTAAGCCCTTCACATTTAGATTTAGAAAATAAAACTCATTTTTATTCTTCACTTAAATTAGAGAAAAATATACATTTTTTATTTTTGAAGCGACCAACAAATAACAATAAAATTTTAATAAAAAGAAAGATTTTTATTTTTCTTAAATTTCGCAAATGAAGTTTAAACATGAAGACGATCTGAAAATAAAGATTTTGCTGGAAGTTTTTCTTGCTCTGGCATCAACAAAACAATGCAAATAAAATTCCATTATTATAGAGGAACAAATATTTGAACTTTCCATGATTATTTGCACTTCTATAACATTTAATAACATTTTCACTTTCCATGATCTTCTTTTTCAAAATCTTGTAACATAAGCTTCTGCAGAATTATGTCTGCTTTCAACCACATGAATTAATTCCTTTAAACATTCTCATTACTTTACACACTCTGATATTCATTCAAAATGTGTCAGTGTTAGTAGCACAAACACTTTCACAATAAAAATACATACACTTGTAAGTGTGTGTGTGTGTAAAATATTTACTGTGTCTTATATAAATTTAACACTTACCAATATATAGACATGGAAATTAACAATGTGTTATTATTATTATGCTTTCATTTTGTCACTCTCTCGCTCTCTTTATTTTGTGTTTTTCTTTTTTTCTCATATTTTATTTTTCTTCCTCTTTATCTTTTGTGTTTATTCTTACACTTTACATGCAACGAAAATAAAAGGAAATTGTTGAATAATTTTTCTCTTCGTTGCATAAATTTTAATTAAATGTCACTCATACGACACATATGAATACCAAGAAAAAAACGAACATTGCGATCAGAGAGGACAAACTAATGGTACGTTTGAGTCTGAAGCGTCAATAAGGAAAATATTGTCTTTGTAATAAATTTATGGGTCGATACGTATGGCAAGCGAATTGCCTATTGACAACGCAACTGTGATTTTAAAATTGAATTAAAATAAATAGAAAATTTAAGTTCTATTTAATTTTTACACTTTTAATTATAATTATTTTAATAAAGATACAATTAATAGAACAAAAAATGTATCCTCAATGGATTGTTTCCAAAATGACCGAGAATGGAACAATTAAATTGAAATCTATTTTTTACGGACCTAAAAATAATATCTGACATTTGTATATATCACCAAAGTCTGGGCTCCACGTACGATATTTTAATTCAACTGCATTCGTTTAAAAAGTACCTCAAATTCATTTATTGTCCTATAGTTATCATAGTTGCCAGTTGCCATCTATAATATAATTTTAGCAACTAAACATTCGGTTGCCATACGTAATCGATTATATAGAAAATTTATATATATGAGAATCTAAAAACTCTAAGCAGCTTGAAATTATTCTCCTGCCTAAAAGAAATTCCAAACTCTCTTCTCAATGCAAATTTGAATCATTTTGCGTATTTCTATACATAAAATATTTGTTATCAAAATTCTTCATAATTTTGTATTTCTGTCTTGAAAATGCTTTGAATAATATAATAAAATCTTTTTCTTCTACTTTTTTAACAACACAAGTAACAACAATAACGAATATTTTAAAATGTATCTTTTGTAATATTTTTTCTCCAAACTTTTGTTAACATTTCGTTTTGTTGCTGTTGTTGCATCTTGTTGCAACAAACCATAGTAACATATTATTTGACCAAACATGGATGCATCTATATACATTTTGTAAACACAAAGGATTCTTACAATAGGAAGGATACATTCATTTTTTTCTCCTTAAGTGTGAATGTGTGTGTGTTGTAGAAAGTGTCATATAAGTATAATGATAAAGAAACGTTAGTGGCATGTGTTGTATGCAACAAAATGCTATATAGTTTATTGAATTTCTTTTTTTAAGATAAACTTACGTAAATTTTAACATTTACTTGGGATTTTTTCTATTAGAAACTTTCTTGAAGGCGTAGCTTAAGGGGATTTTTGGTCATTTAATTTAAATTTTATGGATTTCTTGATCGAGATAGAGGTAGCAAGAAGCTTTAGTGTGAAATAATAGGAAATATTAAGGCATTCTTTTTCTAAATGGATTTAAATGCGGTAAGATCTAACAGATTTAAGAAAGATATGGAGTAAATTTAATAGATAAAGTATCTATTAGAATCTTTTGATTAAAGACAAAAATTCATTTAATTCATACTTGATTCATTGTAATGACAATAACGGGCGATATTTGTCTCAGGTACTTGTCACCGTTTGTACAAAAAATCATTTAATTAGATTGAAATATTCACCAGATTTTAAATATGAAGAAATCCCAGTATATCGAAGATAAATACATTTGATTTTATATATTTAAATTTGAAATCCATCGCAATGTTAATCTTCACACAAGTTGTGATGAAAAGTAACGTGAATAATCCGATGATTAACATCTCATTTAAAAATACTTTGACATAAGTTTACTTGCATCCACAGAGATAATTTTAAATTTACTAAACTGAAATATTTCCATTAAATCATAACCCTTTTCAATGTCCAATCCAAAGTCAGTTTTTATCATCACAAACGACTAGTTAATTTTGATCAATCGCTTCGGAAGTGTCGAATACTGAATCTGCTTCTTGAGTTGATTTAATAAAGCATTAAGTTCCTAAAACTGAACTCTAAATTCGCAAATTGCATAACGAATGCGAGACACTTAAGCAACATTCCTTTTGTCCGTTTAACCCTGCGGAATTGATTCTCCAAACTCAAGATGTCAATGCATCGGAAGTGCAGATCTAAGTCTCATCACCATACATTTTTTCTAATATGACCCTGCGCAAAACATTAACAAAAATAATCCGATTAACTGAAATAAATCATCAAGATTAAGATTTTAATTTAATTCATCAATTTGTCGGAAATGTAGGTCTCATTTAAATTCTGTAGGACAAATACAAATCCAGTAAATTATTAGTTCAATGGCAGTTTATTTATTGAATAATCATGTGAGAAATTAATGGTTAATTGATCCAAAGCGATAGATTTTCTATCTGTCTCTTGAGAACCAATTGGGACATTCTTTATTCCCTTCTATGACAATCGCTTTTAAAAGTATGTAATTTTTTTGTCGTAGAGATTGTAGAATAGTAAACATACTGACAATAATATTTTATCTATTTTTTTCTAAAGATAAGTCCCTGCACTTAACGTGGAAATAGCAACAAATTATTATTAATTGTTAATAAATAAGTAATATTTTGGGAGTGATTTTAACATGCAAAATAATATTAAATCAAAATGGTTTCATATTGATTTAATATGTTTATTATTAATTTCCCATCAATTGTTTTTTTTTTTTTTGTACCCAAACAGAAATATTTTAATCCCTACTTTTTCCCGAATTTATATACGTTACTGGATTTATAAAAATATCTGTTATTAAAAGAAATAAAAAATCATTTAATAAAAATTGTAATTGAATCCAGATGTTAGATGGATAAAAACTTTGTTAACTTAATTAAATGTTTGAAACTAAAAATAATTATAAGAAAATATGATAAACAAAAATAATTTTTAATGAAATAAAAAAAACTGTTCTAAAAAGAAAAACTTGATCTGAATGTTGTAAAATGCTTAATGTTTATATAATTTAGATGCTGCTTAAAAAATGTTTAAACAAATAACAAGAAAATGGTAAAATATATTTTCTCCACAAAGATATTTCAAGGTAATTTCAGTTATTTCACATATCTTGTAAATTTTCCCATCTCATATCGATTTTCTTTTAAGCAAATCACAAATTTTATTGAAATTCGTTTATAATTAAATTTTATTTTCTCTTTTTTCTTATTCCTTTCTTTTTGTTTCATTCACCTAATTTTTTCCTTAATCACACTTACTAAAAATTAAACATTTTCTAATTTTCCATTACAAAAAAAATGCTTTCAAAATTTTGTATGTCCAACTAATCTTGTTAAAAAAATAAACTGATTAAACTTTTTTTCGCACTACAAAAGCAAACAGACTTTTCCTAAACTACTTAAAATAACAACAAAACCTTCTAACCAAATAACCCAAAACTCCTCTTACCAGCCCTTTATAGCAAATATTATTGCAATGCCAGAAGAGACAACGGCCACAGCAGCAGCGGCAACATCACACATACCACCAACAACAATATTGCGTACAACAAAACCTTCCATACCACGAACCAAAAGAAGACCATCCGTTACTTTTAAATTGCCCACAGATAGTGATAGCGAATCAAATGAGAGGCCAAAGGATATATTAGAAACTAGTGATACTTCATTATCATTAACACAACCAAACACGTTTACAGCAACAGCAACAACTCCTGAAATAACAAAGGAATTGAGGCAACATGATGACACTCAAATGGGTGATAATGTTAATATTGACAACAATAGTATTGCGATAGCTAAAACTTCTGCCCTAATGACACATCCTCAAGATATGAATCCAAATGTAATAGAAATAGATGATGTCACTGTGGAACCTTTTGTGGCCAAACAAAATGCCCACGTGCCGGTCGCACCAGCATACATCGATGAGGTACATCGTCAATTTGCAAATCCTATTAGTTATTTAGGTGGTCCCATGTTAAAGCCACGCAATAGATACAGTATTGAATCAATTTTATCATTGGATTAAAATTAATAATCACGTGAAAATAATTAAAAATTAATAGAAATTAAAAGCGATCAAAACTTAAGAATGATAATTTAGTTAGACTCAAATTTAATTAGTATTAAGTTTCAGAGAGAAAAAGAAAAAAGTATTTTGTTTTTTTTTTTTTTAGATTTTAGTTAGATGAAATAAATTTGTAAAAATAAATGGATTATAAAATCTTGAAATGAATTTATAAATATTTTATTGTTTGGAGATTAACATAACGGGTAAGACACAGTCGACTCTTAAATACCCTCTATCAATACCACTCAAGGTATAATTATATGGGCAGAAGGAGAGAATGCCTTTCGTTGAGATGCTCTCACTATTTTAATAGAAGAAATATGAGAGTAATTTTTTAATTCCACTGCCAGTAATCCTATTGATCAGTGGGATTAGCTAGTTACACAAGGGATGGCAAATATTATATAGCACTGTATACCTCAATTAAGGTATACAAATCAATTTATTTAATTAAATTAAATTCTTTGAATTTGACGTGAGTATATTTGTTTAAAGGAAATTTTATTTTATTGAAATGTAATATTTTCAAACATACACACATGGACAAAAAACCTCCTTCTTCAGAAAAAAGCAAAGGAAATTCATTTCTGGTTGCCAAGTTTTTTAAATTCCAACAGAATTTACACAACATGAAAAAATTAAAAAACAATTAAAGTAATCGGTCTGTTGGTTTTTATCTTTGCTAAATAATCATTGTATGTAATAAATTTCAGGACGAATTGTCGTGTAGAAATTTATTTATTTTTATTAATCCCTCATTGCGCGGTTTTTTTCATGTAGAAATATAAACGTTTGAACACGTTTATAGAGGCAAAAAATTCATTTTTTTGGTCTTTACACTTTAGGGCTTTTGTATTCGCTAAGTGGTTTATATATAGAATAAATTTAATGGCAAATTTTAATCAATAACTAATAACACATGTTTTACTGCTGAAAAAGGTTTAAGTCCCTGCTAATCGCTTCAAAATGTAAAAACGGCCAACCAACAGGAAATTCGATTAGATATAAAAGTTTGTAAGGAAACACACATCCGCATCCAGAGAATATTAAAATTGAATTTGAATTCTGTTAAAAAAACAACGATTTCTTAGTTTTCATTATTTGTAACGTCCAAAAAAAGAATTTTTACACATAAAATTCTCTGATTTTGCTTAAATTTAAAACAAAGATTCATAATAAAAATCGTTTCAAATTCAAAGTCCTTCAAAATTTAAAAGTCGTTTCTGTTTAGATTCTTATCGCATTTTTAAGTTAAGTTTTGTTAAATTCAAAAAGCTCTAACTTTACTTAAATCTTAGTTTTTTTATTAGTTATCTGACCCTAATAAAGTCTTGTTAAATGTAGTTTCTCACTGATATTGCGGGGGTATTTAAAATATAAATTGCCATAAATATATTTATATATTCATCACCAAAGCGCTGAATATAGTTTATTTTGAATAAATTTATTTTATTGATTCATATATTACAAAAAGAAAATCACATTTAAGACTCTAACGAAATCTTTGTTCATCCCAACGAAAATTTTCGTTAATTTTTTCGTAATTTTTCAATGTGACTTTTTGAATTCGTTAATAAAAAAGTGGTTAATTTGAATTAAAATTATTCAATTTGAATAATATTTCATTTAAATTGACAAAAAATTATATTGATGAATATTATTTAATTTTAATACCATATTTAAGGCCAAGGGAAGGAGTACTCCACATATAAAGCAAATATTGATTATAGAATTTATAAAGAACTGTAACAGAATATTCTATTTTTTCCACTTCCTCAAGGAACTATTTTACTGGTCAAAATGTAAGGTGGATAGGATCAGGGGGAGAAGTAGCCTCCCTACAAAGCAAACATTGATTATCGAATATCTAATGATCTACTACAGCGAGAATTTGGTCCCAGGCCTTTTTAATACACGTCGATTTACAAAATTTCTTTCGAGATTTAGAACTAAAGAGATTTTTTGTGCAGCAAAGCGCACCGGGTAAAAGGTTGTTTTAGATAATAATTTAATAAAGTAGAAAACTTAAAAGCTAACTAAAGGACAGTGGTAGGCCGACCGTCTTGTATTTCTTATGAAAAATTGTTTAGATGTTTCTTGATCAGCTGATCTTCCAAATGCATTTTCAAAATGTATTATTTCAAAAATTTTCCTTTAATTTCAGATTAGAACATTAGAATGTTCTACAAAATATTTTCCTCTAATATGTTTATCTCTACACAGTTACCATTTTGTTTCATTTCATTTAATATGACAAAGAAAATATACAAAATTATTTGATGAAAAAAATTGTTAAATTAACAAAAAATTTTATTCAAATTAACTTCATTTTAGTATGTAAAATTGAATGAATTTTTGTATTATTTTACTTACGATGCGTTACTGTCTGTTTTAACTAAATATCTGTTGATATAACATATTTTTCGTTAATTTGTAAACAAAATTTTATTTAATTTTGCATCTTTTACTAAAAAATGTTTTCGATTAATTTTTTTTATATTAAAAAATTCTTCATTTTGAAGAAAAATTATGTTAATTAGAATAAAAATTAACACTTTTTAGTGTTAAAGTTCGTTAATATTACCTACAACATTTGATTGAATATATGAACCAGAGTTTAAAAAATGTTCCCCAATTTCCCATGCAGAAATACCCAAAATATCAATTTTATTGTTATTTTTTTTTAAATTTTACGTTTTCACTGAAATAATCAAGGTCGGTCCGGCAGAAAATACTTTTTTGGTGTCAACCTTTCATATATTGATATATACTTAGGATAATTTAAAAATGATAATAACTATGCGATTTGATAACTAAAATAAATATATTTTTAATTGATCATTTGTGGATTTTTGGGCAGATCTTTTGTCCAAGTTCATTCAAATTTAGTTAAGCGTATTCCCGTTATGATTTTCCTTGAAAAAAGTTATAGAAATATTTTTTCAAAGTTCCACCATCAGATTAATATAACTTTTTAAGGGACTCTCGTGCATGTATTTTGTGTGCAAATATTTTTAAAGAATTTTATAAAAAATCTAACGCAAATTTCTAAACTTTTATTAATTTCACTAACTTATAATACTAAATGGTTTAAAAATTATTTCGACTTAAATATCTCTAAAACTATAAGATATAACGAGATAAAGAGACTATCTTCATTTAAAATTTCTCTCAGTTAATTCGAAAATTAATTTTTGGCGTATTTTAAAACAACGAATTTTTAAATCAACCAACTGCTGAGGGTTACTGACAAGGCTCCTGATCTCCGAACCAGCTTTCACCATGTGCAATATTATTCAAATATTCCTAACGGACCAAAAGTGCCCGAATTATTTTAGTAGATTTTAAGCTTTTTTGTTACTAAAATAATTAAGTTATTTTAGAATAAAATAAAGGGATTTTTTCCTTAGACATTTAAATACCATATGATTTCAAATATCAAAAATCATTTTGCTTATATGACCATATATTAATTTTACACCCTACACCAACACAAGTGATATAAAAAGGTATATTAACTTTGTCATTCCCATATGTATCTTATTAATATTATGAAAATCTATTGATTAATTTAATGACTCATAAAGTGTTCTTGTGTTTTATTCAAGAAAAACTGTTTTATATGTATATGTATATGTATATCTATATGTATATGTATATGTATATGTATATGTATATGTATATGTATATGTATATGTATATGTATAAGTATTTGTAAGCGTATATGTGAGTATAACACTGTGTATGTTGAAAACTTGTAACGACTTAATTTAGCTTTTTTCTATTTAATAGATTTATTTAATAAACAAAATATTTAACTGCTTTTGTTGGTCGATTATTTAAAAATTCCGAAAATTGCAACAACACCGATTACGATAATCGAGACCATAATCTAGTTTAAGATGTTTAACAATTTATTTTAAATTATTATTTATTAAATTTTTTTTTGAAATATTGAACTACAAGTTTTTGTCAAAACTAATTTTAAAATAATGAAAATTATAAATGTTTAAAACATTTCTAGCCTTGACCTCTTACATTTTATTTATTTAGAATTTGAAATTGAAATTTTGTAATCTAGTAAAATGGTCTGTAATGTAGTAACAAAAATTAAAGTTTTATTATTTTTTTACAAGAACAATTGAGGAGTATTTTCTTTTTCCTTGAAAAATAATTTATTTAAGTAGAAAATAATCAAAAAAAATTTCAAATTTTCATGTTTTGTTTTCCTGTTCCTGATTATATTTAAAAATTTTATAGAAAGAAATTTTAAAAAATTTAATATTACGAATTTTTAAAATTTTTTTGCTTATTCGCAAATAAAAGGAATTTGTTACAACAACATTTTAATTTTTTAACATACCGTACAAATGATGTTCATTTTAATTTTCTTCTCTTGAATGTTTTCTATTTTCTACAAAAAATTACTACAGATTTTAACTTTAATAATTTACAAAAAAACACTTAATAGGAAATTTTTTTTATCAAATTCAAAAATTAACTTTTTTATTAAAAAACAATTAACACTTTTATATTAAAACAGGCCATATTTTGATTTTTTTATATTTCTTTTCTTAATTTTATATTTATATTTTATTTTTTCTTTTTAATTTTCAAATAATTTTTTTCACTTTCGTTTCGTTTCGTTTAAAAAACACAACGCTTCTTCTTCATTTCCTCTTTTACATAAAAGACTTTTTTTCTTTTATGTAAAAGATTTTTCCTCTCCCAAATGCAATTTACTCACTCAAAACAAAACACAAAGCGAATTCAAGATCCAATAACAATAATGAATAACACAAACAAAAGCAAAAGCACAAACCGAACTTTGCAACAACAATAAACGAAACCGTATGAAAAGCACAAACAACAAGAAAACTAAAATGTCTCCACTAGAATTTGGCCAAATTTTGGTAGGAATTTTGCACTTTTTAAAACGAATTTTACATTTTATTTCGTGAAATTTTTATAAAATAAACTTTTGATTTTAATCAAATAAATGTGAAAATTTTTATATAAATTTTATTTTAATTTAAACACTTTTTTAAAGAGTTTTTTATGATTAAAGTGGGAACTAATAACGAACACGTTTGTTGCAATTGACGTTTAGAATAAAACTAAAGAGAAGAATAGAAAGCGAAAGTGAAATTTATGCAAATGAGAGATGAAGTTAATAAAGAGTTGATCACAAGAACAACTACTTGTTGAAGTTAAAGGGGATTTGAAGTTGTCTGTATGTAAATGTAATGAAAAATTGAGTAATAAAAGTCAATTAAATTATTGTTGAGAAGAAATTAATGAAAGAAACAAATTAATGATAAAAAATTGAAGTTTTTATATAAAATTTGAAAAAACTATAAATTTGTAAAACTAGAAATAAATTTGTGCATAAATATTGGAAAAAAATAAATTTCTATTAAATCTAAAAAGGTAAAAATTGTTTTTAAATACAAAATAGAAAAAAGGAATTTTTATAGAAAAAGTATATTTATTTATATTTTTAATACTGGTAATTTTTTTTTATATTTTATATACTTTAAAGTTTATAAAATTTAATAGTGGTAAATTTTTATATAATTCTGATAATGAAATAATTTTATTGGAGATTTTTATATCAAAATAGAATGTATTCAGTTTGATATTCCATGTGTAACACCATGGAGAAATCATTTAAGAACTTATAAAGTGTATAAAGATTGATGCAAAAGTGCGGCAATGATTTTATGTTTTTATTAAATTGTTTTGTATTTTTTAAATTTTTGTAGAAAAACAAAAATGTTTCTAATTCTTTATTTCCAAAAAAAAAAAAAAAAAACTGAGTAAAAAGTAAAACAATTTATTTGAGATTTAAAAAATACGAAGATCTTTTCCTATTGAAGTTAGCCTCACTTTTGCTCCAAGATAATAAATTTCGGTTAATGGTAAATTAACATTTTCTCTTAATATTTGGAATCATATCTCATTATTATTACTATTATTATTATTATTATTATTATTATTATTATTATTACAAAAGGAATTCGAGAATACTAAAATAGGCGATTTTAATCGAAAAATTGCCAATTGCTTCTAAATTTTGCTACGTGTTGTGGGCTGATCGAATAAAAAGCTTCAAAGGAGCCATTTTAGTATACATAAAAAGAAAAAAACTGAAAAATATTATTTGACATAAATTTGTGTTTTGAACAGTGGTAGATCAATAGACTGTAATTTCGAAATTTGGTCCATAGAAAAAAGTTTGTGTGTAATGTTTTGTTATTTATTGATTATATAATCAGACAAAACAAAAATTAAAAGATTTCACTATGATTGTAAAACGTGAAAAAAACTATTCACTTTTACTAATTTATCTAAAGAAACGTGTGATAAAAAAGTAATGTTACATTATTAATAAAAATGTATTTTAAATAAAACTAGCAGAACCGGCAAATTTCGTTTTGCCAAAAAATAGGACGTTTTTTAATATAAGCGTTTTATCATCATAGATTTTTAATAAATTTAAATTTGCTTTATATGGGGATCTTATCCGTCCTGCGTTTTATCTAGTAAAACACTTCCTTGAGAAAATTGTTGGGACCAAATCTGAGAACTTTTGCGGTTATAGCTCTTTAGATATTCGATAAATTATATTTGCTTTATATGGGCGATACCACTCTCCCTGGTACTATCGGAATTTCAAATAGCCTATGTTACTTTCGGATATGTTGGAGTCATTATTTGAAAATTTCATAAAAATTGTCTAAGCGATACATATATACAAACATACATACAAACATAAATACATACATACATACATACATACATACATACATACATACATACATACAAACATAAATACATACATACATACATACATACATACATACATACATACATACATACATACAAACATACATACAGATTTATGTCAGATATCACAATATATTTATGCATTCTTATAGACCACTACTCGATCCCATTGAGTTTGGTGCCTAATTTATTATTTACGATATATAAACCTTTTTTATGACATTTCATAGACGTTTCTGACAACTTTACTCTACAAATACCATTTTAAATAAATTTAATCAACTTACGTCCTACATTTTGAAAACAAAATTAATGTGGACCAGCGTCGTTAAGTTACACAAATATCTGTTATTTGAAATATTTTTCAAATCTTAATTTAAAAAAAAATATAACAAAAGAATATTTAACTCACCGTATAAATAAAGTTGATTTTGTTGTGCGTCTTTTGGTTGTTTTCTATTTTGCACTTTAAAATAATTACACATTTAAACACTAATAATTTCGAAAAAAACACTTAATAAGAATTTTTATCAGATTTAATTATTTTATTAAAAGCACAACAACACTTTTATTTCTGATATTAAAACAGGACATATTTTGATTTTAATTTATAAATTTTTGATTTTTCTTTATTTTTTATTTCATATTTATTTACTTTTTTATCTTGCTTCTTCTTCATTTCCTCTTTAACTTGAAACAAAAAATAACGCTTTTTCCCTATTAAATTTCCTCTCAAAATACACTTTACTCTCTCATTGAACAAAATAACAGGGATCTAATAACAACAAAGAAAAACACTAACAAAAACAAAACACTCAAGCTAAAGCATCAACCGAATTTTGCAACAACAATAAACGAAACCGTTTGAAAAGCACAAACAACAAGAAAACTAAAATGTCTCCACTTGAAATTGGCCAAATTTTGACAGAAATTTTGCACTTTTTAAAACGATTTTTGCACTTTATTTCGCGAACTTTTAATAAATTAAACTTTTGATTTTAATAAAATAAATGTTTGTGAACATTTTTATATAAATTTTATTTTAATTTAAACACTTTTCAATAGAGTTTTTTATGATTAAAGTGGGAACTAAAAACAAACGCGTTTGTTGCAATTGACGTTTAGAATAAAACTAAAGAGAAGAATAGAAAGCGAAAGTGAAATTTATGCAAATGAGAGATGAAGTTAATAAAAAATTAGTAAAACAACAACTATTTAATGGTATTGTTTTTGTTATTATTAAAATTTCGCCGTCAAATGTAATAAAACGAAATTAATTAATGTTAATAATTAAAGTTTAATATTTGATGTTTTAAAATTATTAATTATAAATGTTATATTAAGTAGTGAGTTTTAATTTTTTTATTTGATATAATATTTATTTATATATTTAATCACTAGTGATGAAATTTTGAAACTTTTGCGCAAACCATTTCGTTAACGATATTTTAATGTTTTCTATCACTTTGCTCGAACAGGTAATACATCTCCGTTCGAAATCTACCGCACTTTTGAAAAACTTTTTCTTCGATTTCGCCTCTCTTGGTTCAAATACCACATTATTCTAGTACCAACTAAGGGCTTGTTTACCATAGTGAGAGGATGCCAAGTCAGGCCAAAAATGAATAGACACATTCCTTGATGTAAATTTCGGTATTTATAGAACCCGTTGTAACAAATGATTGGCAGCTGCATATTGCTTGTCATACAAAAAACTTTTTTTTTGGGAAATTTTGTCTGCTTTTGGGTTGTAAACTTTTCCTCAACATTCCAAAGAGCATTAGCAACATCAAATATTTGAAAACTAGACTTCAATTTCAGTGCCCTGTTTTTATCCTCTAATTTTTTAGCAGCGTTACTGAAAGGAACTTTTTTGAGTCTTGTATGTTCTTTAACCCACTTAAACTTTTATTATGAAATATTCCGAACACTAAGCTAACCTGGCTGCTTTCTTAGTGGATGTGTTAGGAGCTCTTCTAAAAAATGCTTTCTATTTTTTTTTGCTTTAGAAGCATCCTGTGGACCATTAAACTAAACTTGGTTTTCTATTAACGGACAAGTTCTTCCAGTATTATTGGAAACGCTTTGACAACAAACCTTTGATTGCTTGACCAACTTTTTGTAGGATCAAGTCGAATTTTCTTAATCAGATTAACAATATATTAATTTGTTTGATATCAGAGAAAAAGAGTCAAATAATACTTGAGTTAAAAAATTTTATAAAAAACGATTAAGAATTTCTCTCTCGATCTCAATCCTTATATATCCAACGACTTGAATGTTAATTTTCATGCAAATCTGACCGATCAAAAGTTGCAGATTTATAATAAAGTCGATTCTGTCCCACCGTGAACTGTATGAGTTTCACTATAATATAGGAAAAGAGCCATTAACTTAGACCCATCGGAGTGCCCAATTATTTAACATCTTTTGAACACCATTAAAGTTAACTTTGAATAAGGATTTGCATTTTAAGACTTAAAAGCTTTAATTCAAGATGATATATTTAAAATTATATTACCAACATAAAATCCTTTGTAAAAATAAAATAAAATAAAATAAACTCTTTCATTTGCAATTTTTTCGTTAAAATTTCACTCTTTTTTTAATATTTTTTTTCGCTTTTATTTCTCTTTTTTACTATAATTATTTGATATTCACACATAGTAGACAATAAATATTAAGAAATCTATTATTTTTATTTTATGAAAATAAATAAAGAACATACAATTATTTATATTTTATTGTTTTTTTATATCTTTTTTTTTTTTTTGCTTTTTTTTAAAGAACATTTTCTGAAAAAAATCAAAAGAATTCATTTGATTTAAGAAACTTTCTCTTATTTTTTTCCAATAAATCATGAAGAGTGAAAACTTATAAAGAATCCAAAAAAAAGGAATATATTATATAAAAGTTTATTTGTTTAAAATTACATTAAGTAGTGATTTTGTGAATTATATGAAGTGGGAAGCGTGGGAAAATTCTATATTTTATAATACACATTCTTAACTTAAAAATTATGTTTTATGTTTCTTAAAATCTCCTTTTTGTTTTTCTGATATCTCTTTCTTCTTTCTGAAATACTTTTAAAGTCAAATCTTAAAAAAAAACTTTTGGGGAGAATGTTAATGAATTTATAGTGACTTTTAAGTGTTTGGGTGGGTGTTGGGGGATGTTGTTAATAAAAGAACTAAAGAGAATGTTATGGAGTTCATCAACAAGAAAGATGTAAATAAAAAATACATTTAAATTAAATAAAATTAAAATAAACGCTATGTTAAATTAGGTTTAAATTTCGATGTACGTTTTATTGGTTTCTATAACCAATTACGGCCACCACGTCATATATTGTTCTCTTTTTTGGCATCCTCACTTTTAGCAGGTTCCTCACCTTCTGTTGTATCCACTAAAACCAAACAAAAGAAGAATTAATGTTAAAATATTTTTTAATATTTTTTAATTTTGTTGCTCACTTTTTTCTTTATCATCTTGAGCTTCGGAATTTTCTGGTACTTTACCGTCTTTTTCGAGACGTGGTCGTTTTCTTTGACCTTTGTAGGAACGATTGTCTCGTCGACCACCTTCGCCTTCATCTTCTGAATCGGAGAATTCATTATCGGGCACTATGCGTTTATCTTTATCGGCCTGTGTGATGCGTTCATCTTTGTCGGCCTTATCCTCATCATCAGTTTCATCATTGATGGCATCTTCGGGTATGGTTTGTATTTGAACACCGGGGGCATGAGGTAACATACGTAAGTTTTCAAAAAGTCTAAAAAACAATATTACAAACCAAAAATCAATTTATATTCCTTTTATAATTTTTCTCTTCCTCTTACCTATTTCTGATTTTTTCCAAATATTCGGTTGTATTTTGATTTGTCATATTACTGGGACTAATGTGTAATTTGAAATCGGGTCCAAAATATTCGAAATAATCATTATACGGCAATTCATTTGCTATTTCTACACCTAAAGCTACTGATGTTTCATATGTCCAGCAACGTGATACATTACGTATGGTGTAGCCACCACCTCCCACCATTAGGAAGGGTAAATTATATTTCTTAACGAAATCTACACAACGTCCATGACCTTTAACCGTCAAGTTAAAGCAACCCAAACGATCTCCCGTTAAGGAATCAGCACCACATTGTAGAACCACGGCTGCAGGTTGGAAAGTTTCCATAACTTTTGATATAATTGGTTGAAATATTGATTCATATGCCTCATCATCCATGCCATCTCTTAGTGGGATATTAACTGCATAATATTTTCCTTTGCCAGCTCCTATATCTCGTAAATCTCCAGTTCCTGGGAAATATTCACCATATTTATGGAAACTAACTGTCATTACACGATCTGTTGTATAGAAAGCTTCCTCAACACCATCACCATGATGTACATCAATATCGATATATAAAACACGTTGATGATACTTCAATAATTCCAAAATACCCAAAACAATATCGTTAACATAACAAAAACCAGATGCTTCTGATTTTTTGGCATGATGTAGACCACCTCCCCAATTAATGCAAATTTCGGAAGCTTGTTTATTAAGTTTAACGGCTGCCGCCACTGAACCACCGGCAGAAAGTTGACAGAATTCATAGAGACCATCAAAGACGGGACAATCTTCACCAACATTAAATCTTTGCATTTGTTTATTGTATTCTGTCATATTGTCGGGACGTATGGAACGTAAGAAACGAACATATTCATCTGAATGGAATTTGGTCATTTCATCGGCAGTGGCTTTATGGGGACGCTGGAAAAGGAAAAAAGATTAAATGAAATTATTAGAAAGAAAAAATAAAAAAAATAGATGCAACTTAATGGGAAACATGATTTTTTCTTAGTCTCGTTATGAGTGAGATTTAGATTGAAAAATTCTTAACACGCGTATTTCATTTGATCTTCCTAACGATATTTCAAAAGCAGAAAGCATTTTCAAAGAGCTCCTGGTTAACTCAATGCTAACTAAAATAGAGCCCAAAAACAGGGCAGCAAATCAAGTTTTCTATAAAAAATATTCTTGCTGCACAATGGATGATGAAACGTATTTGTTGCAACATCCTGGTCAAAATTTTATTTTGCTGATGCTCGATGGGAATCTTGAAGAAATTGTTTAGGACATAAAAGCAATCAAAAATTTCCATAAAGCTTTTTGTGTAGGAAGCAATTTGCAGTTGTGGCAAAATAGTAGAATTTACATAAAAAAATGTTTACATAAAAATCTGCTTCCATTCAAAAGACTTCAACATGTGAACACTTATTTTTGGCCTGACTTGGTATCCTGGCACCATGAAAAATAAGCCTTATATGGTACAGGAGCAATAATGTGGTATTTGTACTAAGAGCTGCTAACCTTCCAAAATGTTCGGAGCTAAGGCCAGTGCAGAGATATTGGACTCTTGTTCAAAGAGAATTGAAGAGCAAGAAAAAAAGGTGTCCCAAAGTGGAATAGCTTTTCGTGCAAAGTAATAGAAAGCATTATAAAATCGTTAATGGAAGGGCTTCTGAAAAAGGTTCAAATTTTCATCAATAGTGAATCTATATATATAAAATGGGAAGTGTGTATATATGTGTGAATGTCACGTATAGACTCTAAAACGTCTGGACCAAATTTAATGAAATTTTCACAGAAAGTAACAAAGGTTATACAAAAAATTCCGATAGGACCAGGGGAAGAGGTAAAACCCATACAAAGCAAATATTGTTTATCCATTATTTTAGGCACTATTACAACTAGAGTTCTCAAATTTGATCAAATTAGGAGGTAACCCCAATACAAAGCAAATATTGTATATCGAATATTTAAAGAACTATAACAACGAGAAGTCTCAAATTGGGTCAAGATCACTTACTGAATGAAATGTTTTTCTGGACAAAACGTAGGACAGATTAGACCAGGGAAGAGGTAAAACCCCATACAAAGCAAATATTGTTTATCCAATATTTTAGGAACTATAACAACAAGAATTCTCAAAATTGATCAAGACAACTTTCTCAAGGAACTGTGTTACTGGTCTAAAAGTAGCGCAGATAAAAGCAGGGTGAAGGCTATCGACCATACAAAACAACATATTTTACTAAGCAAAAATTGGAAAACTATAAAAATATTTATTATTGAAAACTGTAATAATAATTTCAATTAAAAGAAAGAATAATCAACGCTGATACAGCGCCTGATATCATCAGACAACATCAGAAGTAAAGCAGTACTAATAAAACCTCAACAAGAATCTTCTTGAAGCTCATAAATTTTAGAGGAAATTGATTCAAAAACATTCCAGGGAGAATCGAGATGGGACTGGAATCGAGAGATCTGGACTATGGACAAATAATTTTTAAAATGATTAACATTGTCTTCAACAAATAAATACTTTCTTAACTATTCTTTTATTACAATTCAAATTTCCAGTAAATGGTCATAGTGTCCAGAAACATTTTGACCAATTTTAGGAAGAAATAAATTCGATATAAATGAAAAGTCTTTTTTTAAATTTTAGCACGAATTTCGATTTACCACTCATTTCGAAGAATTTCACAAAATTTTAAAATTATTTTCACGAAAAATAATAATCGACATATTTTTCAAAAATAACCAGAAGAAAAATGTGTCTTAATTGCCTTCAAAAAGTTAAGTTAGTTAAGATTTCTTTGGTCTCATTCCATCAAATAACATAAGAATTTAAGAAAACTTTATAACCAAAACATAGAATGAACCCAACCAACTGAAATTCTACGAAATATGTATACACCTACTCCCACTTTAAAGCGTTGTTAACATCTGGAGTAGAGATAATAAAGTGTGCACCTTCTTTTTCAAAATGTTATATAATCAGTCTATTGAAAAATTAATTTAAAAAAAGTGCGTCTTTATACTCACATAAATTTCCATTTTCCTATAGAGACCATAATTAAGCAACAGATTATGGGTCATACGTATACGATGAGGTTTCATGGGATGTCCTTGGCCATAATAATAATTGCCAATGTCACCTAAAATAAAAGAAAATTTTGATGAAAATAATTAATTATTTGATTTGAATTAAATAATTAATTAATAGAAGATAAATAAACTTTAAATTTTTTTATTTCATAAATTTTATTTTTATTATTTTAAAACGAGAGACCCTTTAGCGTCACATTAAAATAAACACACACAGCACACTTTCTTTTTGCTGCCATATAGAAATAAGTGAAACAACCGTAGTTTTTGTTATCATACACGAAGACGTGCGCATTCCAACAACAACAACAACAACAACAACAGTATATGTATTTTGACGAAGACTTTATTGTTATTATTTAATATTGTTGTTGCTGTAGTTATTTTGTTGTATAGACATACGTGCAAATGAATGGTAAAGTTATTTCTAGTGTTAAAAAAATATCCACAAACATACACACGTACACACACAACAAAAGCACACGTCTTAATACGGTCGTTGATTAACAAAAAAAAAAAACTGAAAAAGTGTGCTGTGCAACAAAAGCCGATGGTACAGTCAATTTAAAATAAGAAAATTTAGAAGAAAAAAAAACTGGGAAATAATTTTTTTTCAATTTTAAACAATTTTCTATTAAAAGTCGAAATTTTAGATAAAATTTTTAAAAATTTATTTAATTTTTTAGAAAATACTCACTGTCATAATAGTAACAAACTCTTTTCTTAGTGGCTGTTTGCATTTTGATTTTATTTGATTTCTAAAAGAAAAAATTTGTTTTTGTTTACTTTTGTTATTTAAGCACTAAATACAATTGTTTTTGTTTAATAATGTAAATGTTGCTTTTTCTCTCTTTTAATAAATTTACTTAAAAAAACCCAAAAGTTTCACGTTTTCTTTATTTTTATTTTCAAGTCCTAAAGAAAAGCGCGTCTTTACTGGGCGAATTCTGTTTAGAAATATTCATTTAATTTCTTGGTCTCCTTTTCTTAGTATTTTGCGCGAATGGCGAGTTAAAATAGAGAATGCAATTAATCATATACAAAATGAAGTTGGCTGCAGTTGCATTTTTTAAATTATTTTTAGAACAGAGTTGTATTTTAGTGTATACATGAATAATTTTGCGTAGTTGGCAACTTGCTATGATGTCAAGAAATATTTTAACCGTTAGATTTAAATGAAAATTACAAAATGTTTAAAAAGTTAAATTATCCATCTCTACTCTCTCTTTATACTTTTTTATTTGCGAATTTTTTAAATTCGTAAAATATAAATTTAAGAAGTGCGATAGAAAAATTCTTAACATGCATATATGTAAATAAAAACAAAACCACTAAACTAAAAGTTTTAATTTTTTATTTGATAAAAGTATTATTTTAATATCTAGTGACGTTTTTATAGTACTTTCTGTCACTTTACCCACTGGCCTTACCTTTGGGCAGTTTGGAGGATTTGCCTCTGTTGGTAAAAATGTCCCATTCTTATATACCACTCGAGAGATTGTTTACCATGGTGACAGTTTGCCAGGCAAAAAATAAGTGGACACATAATGTTTTTGTGAACGTTCCTTCACATAAACTGTGGTTTTTGTAGAGCCGTTGAAACAACTGTGTAGCTGCTCTTGCCGCAACTGTATAATTATTATTTTTTTTTTTTTTGAAAATTTTGACTGCTCTTGGTCCTCAACTTTTCTTCAGTATTTCCTCGAGCTTTATCAACATAAAATTGTTTGACCAGAAAGAAGTTGCGAAAAATCTCTCAGAATTAGTATTTAGAAAACTTGACTTCAATTTCAGTGCTCTGGTTTTGGCCTCTAAATTTAAAGCAGCGTTGCTGTCACGAACATGATGTGGACCATTCCTTATACCTGAACCAGGACCGATTGTCGTTTAAATTGGCACATTATTTTATAATCAAATAATACTTAATTGTGCAAAACTTCGTAAATGTTCTTGCATTTAAGAATTATATGGGCTTAAAATTTTCTATGGGAGGAAAATTTGTATGGGGGCTAAGTGAAGTAATAATTCGACTATCATTAATTCGAGAAGACATCGTTTATTTTGTAATAAATTTAATTTTTATTAAAATTTTAAAATTACCTTTGTAAAACATGTCAATTATTATGATAATCGGATTAAAATGAGTGACTAGGGAAAAGTGCTGAGGAAAATTATAAAATATCTGCAACAAGACCTAACTTGGCTCTATATAAAGTTAGTTAATTTAGACCTCTGAATATCTACGTCTCACTATTTTCAATGTTATTAAACAATGTCGGGAGGTATTTTCCTGCTGATTGAAAATTTAAGTAGCTTGTTCACAGCTAAAACATCAGAGATACAGGCCGAAAACAGAGCATGGAATTCGAAGTCATGTTTTCTAAAAGAATATTTCTTATATGTACTGGATGACGCAATTGATATTTTTGCAGGTTTCTAGTCAAAAATTGTGATGAATAGTCTAGGACCAAAAAGGAATTAAAACTTCCCAAAAAGTTCTTGATATGACAAGGAATATGCAGTTGCGGCAAACGAAGACAATTATTTGTTACAATGGGCTCTAGAAATACTGAAATTTATATCAAGGAATATTTGCAAAAAATGCTGCTTTCATTCATGAGACCTCATAATCTTACTTGTGGCCTGTCTTGGCATTTCGTCATTATTGTAAATAAGCCATCGAACAACAAAGTGGCATTTGTACCAAGACAGGCAAATGCTCCAAAATGTTAAATGTAAATCGATGGGTTCAAAAAGGTGTCCAAAAAGCATGGAAAACTTTAAACGGAAAAGGAAAAATTACAGAAAGCTCCTTAATTTAACGTTAATTGAAGGGTTTCCGAAAAAGATTTAAAAAAATCATCGCCAGTGATAAAAGCTAAAGAATACATATTTTCTGTTAACTTTAATAAAAGTTTTAAGCAAATACAGAAAAATTAAAGTTGTAATTGTAGCTGTTTCGTTTTTTTAACACATATGTATGTTAAGAATTTTTCAATCTCACTCCTTATTAATTACTAAATATATTAAAATAATATTTAAGCAATAAAAAATTTGCATAAACACATAATTTGACGTGATTAAAATTGTTTAATAACAAATATTCCTGCTATTATATTTATTTATTTTTAAATAAACGGACTTGATCTGGCAACACTTCTTTTACACAGAGAGTGAGAGAGCGAAGAATAAACCCTCCTTGAAAAGAAAAAAACTATTGTTTACTTTATTTCGCCGCTTATAAACGAATTAGAAAACAAAACGAAATATTAATAAAAACACAAAATGGCCGGTGTAAAGAGAGGCGAAAAAATTCAACACAGAGTTGTTAAAATAAGTATTTGTTGATAAAATTTGTTAAAAATTACCTTTTTAATTATAAATTTTAATAATTTATTAAAAAAATCTAAAGAATTATATAATAATTTTTAAATTTATTCAAAATTTTATAATTTATATTACAAAATAACACCCACAGTTGCTTTCGTTTAGTATAATAGAGCAAAATAAAACAGAGTTGTTAAATGTTGTAACATTTACGGCGATTTTCTTTACTTTCGTTCAGTCTGGTTGGTGCGGTTCGTGTGTGAAGAATTTTTTCCTCTGATTTTTTTATTCAAGAAGGAATTTGTTTTTCTAATAGACGGTAGTTAATTAATTAATTAAAATATACAAAAAGATTTTTTTTATAAGGGACAATACTAACTGTTAATTAAAATTAATTAAATAAATTGAAAGAAAAGCAGCAAAATTTATTGAATAAAAAAAAACAACTAAAGTGGATTATTTTTTTAGGTGTTAAAAAAATACAAGAAATAAAAAAAAGAGTGTGTAAAATGAAGTAAGTGTTAAAGAAGAGCTTAATAAAAAGTAAAGAAAAATATAATAGTTTATTAAATTATGATAAATAATAAATGAAGTTAATAATAAAACATGTGAAAAAAAATTCAGAAAAGGGAAAATAAGAAATTTAATAAAAAATAATAATAAATAAAAAGAAATGAAAATTATTTGAAACTAAAAATATAAAAAAGAAATTGAAATTGAAAAATTAAATATGGATTAATAAAAAAATTACAAAAAAAAAATCATAAAAAAGCAAAACATAAAAAAATTAAATAAAGTTTAGTATTTCAGCTAAGAAAAAAATATTATTTGAGTGTGTATTTGTGTTATATTTTTTATGTGTGTAGAAGGGAGTGTGTGCGTGTAGGAAGGTGGAGACTTTAACGTGAATTTCAAAATTGTTTAAAATTTTCTTTAATAAATTTTTAATGTCTATTAAATTTTTTTCTAGTTAAAATTTCTATTAATCCCTTTTTCCTGGTTTCGAATTCTGTTTCTTTAGTCTGTTTAAGTGTTTTATTTGTCTTTTTTCTAAAATTTTCTTTGTCCTCTTGTTGACTTTTCTTTTTATCTGTTAAATGTTATTTTTTTGTGTATTTAGTTTGTCTGTTATGTTGCTGCTGCTGCTGTTTAAAGTGCGTTTTGTTGTTGTTGTTGGTATTTTCATTCTGTTATTCCTAGTTTTCTTTTATTCATTCCATTTATATATTTTTTCCTTATTTATTATTTTCTATCTATATAAAACAGGCCGAAATACACATGTTTGTATGTTTATGTTGAATTAGCAACATAGTTTTTTTCTTCTTCTCAGTTTATGCTATTTCCATTCTTTCTCTTTATTTTTGTTATTTTTTATGACCGTAGAGTCTTGTTCGTTAACATTTACTGCTGCTGTTTTGTTGTGCTCCTTTTTTTATAACCTCCACCACCACAAATGGTGGAGTGGGTATATTAATTTTGTCATTGCGTGCGTAACGCTATGAAGGAATCATCTCAGACCCAATAGTGTATACATTCTGAGCCGATTTAGAAATGTCCGTCTGTCTGTTATTTACACGCACACAACCTGAGAAGCTTCTTATTTGAAACCAGTAAAATCGGTTCATTATTTTAAATGATATAGATTGATATCGAAGGCAACATCCAAGTTCAAGCAAAAAAAAAAAAAAAAATACATAAAATTGCTATTTAAAAATCGATAAATAAATCATATTTATAACATTAAATTATGTTAACTTCATAACTATTCCAAAACCTTATCAAGTCGATTCAGTTGAAAAATAGAAATAGCAAAAATGTAAATAATTTTATGACTTATAAAGTGTTTCTGTGTTGTATTTAAGAAAAACTGTTAATTATATACGTTTGTGGCTGTACGTGTGAGTGTGTGTGTACGATACATAACGTATTTACTTCACAAGGATTTCGGAGGGTATTGAAGATTCGACATAGCCGAATATAGCATCCTTACTTGTTTCTGTATAAATTTTATTATTGGCGAGTTCCTTTTTTCCCATTTTTTTGCGTGTCGTCATCTTTGCCACCACAATTATCACCACCACCATTCGCCATCGTCATCCTTAACATCAACAAAAACAAAGACAACAATACATAGTTTAACTTACCGTTATTTATACTCACTAAAATATAGTTCTTTGTTAATGTTGAAAAATCTAGATTT
The DNA here is from genome assembly GCA_004302925.2 of Cochliomyia hominivorax. Classification (NCBI taxonomy): domain Eukaryota; kingdom Metazoa; phylum Arthropoda; class Insecta; order Diptera; family Calliphoridae; genus Cochliomyia; species Cochliomyia hominivorax. The sequence continues at coordinate 29,056,967 of PYHX02000413.1, forward strand.
TTTAAATTAATTAAACATAAATTTGTTTATTAATAAATAAAGTTAATTAATTAATTAATTAATTAATTGTAAATAACTTTTATTTATGAAATTTCCTTTCAATTTATGACAAATGTAAATACGAAACTCTTATTCACCTCTACAATCTTTTTCTCTCACTCTCACTCTCCTCTCTCTCTCTAACTCACCATTTATGTTTACCTTCTCTTATGCTTTTGCATTGAAGAACATAAAATATAAAGTAAACACAAACAATTTTTATAACTGTTCACCCCCACCCACTCATAAGTTTTTTTGTTATTTTTTGTTTTTGTTTTCTATTGTTATTTAGTATAACAAAAACAATAATATCAACAACAATAAACCACCATAATTCTTTAATGAATGTTCTGCAGCAGCAGTTTTCATTATTTATAAACTAAAAATTCTTCCTTTTTTTGATTCTCTCCTTTTACTCCGTTTTAACTGTAACTGAGATTTTTTGTTAATTTCTTTATATTTTTACCGGTGTGTCGCCGTTGTTTTTTTTACTTGTGTGTATACTGTTTTTTTTTTAAATTTGATTTTTCTTTGTCCTTTCTACCAATTAGTACTTTTTTATCTACTACATGCATTCACACCACATTTTCACTCAGAGAGATTTATCTCTAAATATTTGTTGTTTCTATTAATAAGTATTTTTTGTTATTGTTTCTCATTTTAAAGCTGTTATTCCTATTACAGATACATTTTCGAAAACTATTTTGGATTAATAAATTGAAAATAAAAAATAATAAATAAATAAAAAGTGTGTTCAATCAAAAAATACTTTTATAAAAATATGAAAATTATTCTTTTTAATATTATTAACAATTTATTAATAATAATTAAATAAAAAAGGAATAAAAGGATTAAATTTTTTATCATTGAAAATTCAAAACTAAAAGGTAAGTTTAACATAGAAAAAATAAAAATGGGCTATTTTTATGTACATTCTAGACCTCAAGAAAACATGTCTCATCTATCATCCTATAAAGACGACCTCAGAAAATAGAATAACATTGTTCTTAAAGGTCTAAAAGGGGGGGACAAATTAGCAGATAAACCACCTTCTATCTTTCATAAGTTTAAAAGCCATTCCGTACCGGGTAGAGCCTTATAGTTCCTTTTTGGATCTGATTTGCCATGTAAAAATTATTAGTAAGAAATTTTATGACCTTAAAATACTATTTCGGAACTTGAGTCCTATATAATCAAATATGAAAGAATGTTCATAAAGTTATATGCCTGAAAAATTCATATAAATATGTAATCATACCCTAAACTAGTGAATGGTAAATGAAATAAAAAATTTAATTCGTGATTTTTCAATCAACTATATTTATTTCGATTACTTTTGGTAATTTTAATCAATCTCTGTTATTGATATTTTAATCGACTAAAATATTCGAATTAATTTAAAAAAAATTTAATTGATTTATTTTTTTATACAAATTTTCATACAGAAATATTTAAAATTCCAAAAAAATTATATTAAGGTCACTAAGATGGATTTCACAATAAAGTTGGCTGGGTACATTCGATCGCAAAATAAACGTTTGTTACATAAAGAAACGTTTCCCTTCTATAATTGAAATCGATTCTTCCAGATTATGATTTTACGATTTGTGATTGTATAGAAAAGACTAAATAAAAATGTTTTCATGGTACTCATTTGCAATTCAAGGTGACTTTTGAGAGGGTGTTATGTGAGGCCAATCCTTCCAAAATTTGATCGTGATGTACTTAAAAGAGTTATGCTCTTTAAAGTGATTTTCTTAAATTTGTCTGTGTGTCTAGTAGCTAAGGTCATTTGTGGACCGATCTTCTTGATTTTTTATGATTTTTAATCCATTGGAATTATTATAGGGTGGGTTTTTCTGACATTTGTTAAAACTCAAAATACTCCAACTATTTAAAAGGATATAAAAATGGTACTTTCAAATTATACTGGGAGCGAGGATTTGTGTGGAAGGTAAAAAAGGTTACCCGCTGATAAATTTTGGAGCAATTGTGATATGAAGATTTCAAATATGTAATTTGCTTGCTACGAGATCGTCATAAGTCAGAAATGATATTTTCCCAAGAATATTTAAATCCCAAATATAGAAACTCTACAAAAGCAAGCAGAAGAAAAACAACATTGGTTTGAAGTGGAATAAGCGAGATTGGAGGCGGCTATTTAGCCGACTTTAAGCTGGTTAACATCGAAGTCTGAGATATATTGTTTGTTTTCAAGCGATTCCAATACAGTAAACTAAAGATAATAATAACACGAAATTAAGAATTGAGAAGAATTCAGTAGGTTAGTGCAGCTGAATTATTTGATTTACTATTTCTTCTCATGTCAAGATATGAATTGAGGTAAAATCGTATTATTTTCTATATTATTTGGAATTTTAAGATTTTGGAATAATATAGTTATTAAGAATTTCTTAATTAAATTAAATAGAAAATTATCTAAGACTAAAATTTCGAAATGGCAAATGTTACCAAACACTCACCCAAATATGTGTGTTTGAAGCGAGAACTTTTTAGATTTTTAATTTTTTAATTTTTTTTAATTTTTATCTTATATTTTCCATGAAATTTCATTTAAAATAAGAAAAATAATTCCTAATGTTTCCAATTCAAAACCAATTCAATTTCATACACTAATTCCACAATTTGTTGCATTTACCCCCTTAAGCATTCCATAAATAAATAAAAAAGACCCGAACTTCATTAATATAAAAAAAAATATTATTGATCAATCTTGTGTTATCAGCGCTGCTCTCTGATTATGTTTGTATTCATATATATACAACAACAATTTACAAATGAACCATTAAAGTTTATTACAACGCACTGGTTTGCTATAAACATTTTTCATAAATTTTTTTTTATTTTTATTTGATTTTTTATTACAACAATTTTTAAAGAAATAAATTTATTTGAATTGACATATGTTAAGTTTAGATTATGATAAATAATAAAAAAATGAAGTTAAAGAGTTATAGAAATAAAATTTTATTATTGTTTTTAAGAGTTAATAATATAGAGAAAATGTTTAAAGTTGTTTAGAAAACAAGTAACAAGAATGCTATATTCGTCTATGCCGAATCTTTAATACTCTACACCAAAAATGCGTTTGAATTAAATACGTTATGTTTTGTACATACACTCTTATATACGCTTCAAATAAATATGGATAAAAGTTTTTCTTAATAAAACCAAATTTTATTTTTAGCTATAAGTTTTCTTCTTCTAAACCGATTTTGATAATTTTGGAATGGTAATGAAGTGGTTAATTACTTACAATCAGATATCAGTATATAACTTTTAATATATTGAACCCATTTTGCTAGTTTTAAATAGGAAACTTCTCAGAGCTATAAGAAATACTCAAGCCTAATTTCATTATGCTCTGACAAGATGTTAGCGTGTCAACAACAGACAGAAAGAGATAGCTAAATCGACATTATAGGGTCTGAGATGATCCCTTCTTAGTGTTACACACGGAATGACAACCTTATTATGGCCATGTGTTGGTGGAGGGTTTAAAAATATAATTATAGTACAGTCGATGAATTTTGGTAGCAAAGAGTTTTGAAAAAAAAAAATAATAATAATAATTGAGATAATAAAGTGAGTAAATAAAAGATTTCGCTGATAAAGTTAAAAATGAACTAATAAAATAAAATAAAATAAAATAAAATAAAATAAAATAAAATAATAACAATAGAATTCGAAAAAGAAAACAATTTCAATACAGAAGGCAAGTCAAATATTTCGATGAGGAAGAGCAATTTGAAGATCGTATTGTCAATGATAAAATAGTTAATTCTACATTAAAGCTCTCATGTAGACATGTACTAACCTGGTCACTCCGTTACACGCAAAATATCATATCGATAACATATTTAAATAAGATCATCATTTTGTTTCTACTGAAAAAATCTTATACTTGATATTTTAAGGAGTCATATTTAGAGTCTCTACATAGTTTTTGTAGATAAAGGCATTTGTGCGTAAAAGTTAATCTCAAATTTTTTAAATCATCCAAAACTTTGCTTTTATTTCTTCCTCCAATCTTTTAACGAATTCGACTCTATATACACCAATATATTGCCTAAAAGGTTGAAAACTAAAACAGGTGCATTTAAAAAAGTGGGTTAACAGATCTATACATTATCAAGGAACCAGTAACCAGTAATTAATTGTTATTGTAACAGTTTGGCTCTTTCTGATAATTTTTTCTTGGGGAAAAAACTTCCGATTCATATAGCTTTGCTGGGTTGACAATCTTTGGCTTGGATCGTTCTGAAACCGAGATCCTATTGTCGTGGTAAAGTCCAGTAATTGATCTTCTGCTGAGGTGTTACTTTGGAGATAATTTTTTTAAAATCTTCAGCTGGTATTTCTGAATACCATAATTTCTGGATTACGGTGTTCATCAAGTTCATTGCGAGAACTCTAAAAAGTTTGTGGAGCTTTAAGTAAAGAAAATAAGCCGTAGTATGTTTAATCGATTCCCCCTGAAAGAAAGTTAAAAAACCAGTCTTGGGTTCCTTATGATGTTAAAGTTGTAATGGATTGAAAATCCCAGCTCTAGAGAAAGAAATGTTTCTCCTACCCATCGACAGATACTGTGAATTTGACTTATTACAGATTGAAATGATAAGAAAATCCAGGGAACTGATAAATTAAGTAACTATATATAATCTGATACGAATATTTCGATTGTGAAATTAATCATGGGGTTTCATTTGTCAGGGTTAAATTTTTTAATTTTAATTTAAATCCTGATTGATCGATTATGCTTAAAGAATTTGATGGATTGAAAATTACATCTCGAGAGAAAGAAGTGGATTTTGAAACCATCGACAGGTACAGTAATATTAAGTTTTTAAAGTAACGGTGAAAAAGACGCACTGAACAGATCAGTTACGGAATTATATATCATCCTAAGATTATAATTGACCAGAATTTTATTGACCTAACTTCCAGAAAAAGGACATTTATCATGTACCTTGTTTTGGTATATATCATGAATCTTGCATTTTCCGATTATACCAAATCAAATGAAAGAAAGTCATGATAAATTATAGAACCATACTTCTTTGCCTTTGTATCTCAGGCTGTTATTGCTATTTAGAGTATTTATTCTGGAAGAGAAGAGACTTCATCAAGTTATTGCACAAAAATAGCCAAATATAGCTCTTCTTCAAAACTTATGATCCTAATGTGAAGACATATGGCAACATCAAAAATTAAGATATAAATAACATATTCCACTGCCACTGCTGATAAGTATCGAGTCTGCCACACTTCGTCTATCTATGGCGTAAATTCATGCATGATCCATTCAATTCTAACACATATCAACAGTTCTCTACTTTAAAAAATCATTTAAGATCCAAAACAATCGCAAACCGCGAATATTTTAAAAAAGTTGGAAAATATTGTTCTTTAAATAATTTATTTTTGAACGATTTCTTTCATTCCATATTCGAACAATTAAAGTTCTCATTGCAGCACAACGTTTAAAAGAGGCTTTTGGTACATAATTTCAAATATGCGACATAATTTTTTTTACTAATTAATATTCTTTTAGTCCAGTTGATAAAAAAACGTTTTTAGATTCTTCTCTACTTTTTGTAAATTCATAAAAAGATTGTAAAAAGAAAAAAAATTAATGAACTTATTAGGATCCATTAATCTATGAGATATTTCTCAATTAGTAAGAAAACGCTAGAGAATACTAATTATTTTCAATTAAATGCAACAAACGTATTGTAATTTCAATACACTTGTATTCCATTACGAATGGGGATAAAAAAGAGGAAAAACGAACTTTATAAAATAAAATTTTATTAAATTATTTTTTGTTCTTTATATTTGTAGAGCGAAACAAAAAAAAAACGTGCTTTAATAATTGAAAAAAATCTAGGGTGAATGCTTTTTACAAAGTAAATAAATGGGAAAATATAAATACAGAAAAAATATAAAGATATTAAGATTAGGAAAGATAAATAAATAAATACACGAAAATAGTGCAACAAAGTAATGCTAATTTAGAGGTTTTTTTCGAAGAATATTTATTAAAATGTTTATCGATCAGATACATAATAGTAGTATAGTAATGAAAATGGGAAAGTCTCAAGAAATGTCTGGACATTAAATGAGTTTAGCAATCGGAGAATGAGAATGGATATACAGTCTCGAACAAAAATTTAGAAAGATATTATTCTTCAATTCTGTATTGAGCTAGAATGCCCAATATATATAATGCGAAATATATCTAAATTTGCTTTCATGGGAGACTTTTAAACTCTTGTGCATTCTCTAAACGGTTAATTTGATTTATTCAAGAGATTTGTGTTTTAGGTTTAGCTAATCGAAGATACAACCAGTTTTATGCAGCACTTTACGAACAGTATTGGAATGAATAGTTTTTGTTATATTCCTCTTGAACTTCAGCAGCAAATACAGTAGATGTTTAATTTTTTAGACAATTCGGTCAGTTTTGCCGGGAGGTAAAATATAGATCATCCGGTTCAATTCGCACTTTGGAAACCTGACTGTGCTTTAAAATGATTAACTATACCTCTTAAATTGAAACGACTTGGTTCCATTATTTGACCTATAATTCACATGCACGAATTAGTGTGCCAATATTTGTTTGGCAAATTGATGACTTTTTTTAACAAATTATCTTACTTAACTTATTTTTTCGTTTATTTATTAAAATAAGAATTTTTATAAGACAAACCACTTCTGGTTATATTCAGTATTAACGATTTTTCTTCTAAAATTTAGTTATAATAAAATAAAAATTAGGATAAAACCTAAAAGGCTTGCTGTGCCAATAGTTTTCATCATGACTGTAAATGAAAACAATTTATTAGGGGATTTTGCAGTAACCGATTAAATAGCTTTTTTTGTGTTAAGTTTCCACAATGACTGATGCTAAAATGCAACTCTGCTTCAAAATGTTTTTAATCATTTATTTCAAAATAAAAACGTTTTCTTGTCCTTCTCTTTTCCCCTTATCATTTGACAATACTGATTATATTCAGTAAGAAAAGAAAAGAAAAAATATTGAAATAAAGTTAAACAAGTGGGTTTGACAGACTGACTGATAGACAAATATTCTTATGCTCTTGCTGCAACTACTATTTTTCCTACTGTTGCTACCAAAGTATTTTAAAGTGTTAAATATTAATAAATGTGGAGGTTGCAACTAAAGTTCATTATGAAAAAAAATGAAAAATAAAAATGAGGTTATCTAGAATTAATTAATAATAATAAAGTAAATAAATGTTATATATAATATTATTTTCTAGATTAATTATAAAAAAGGAATCTAAATTTAATCAAAGTGTATAAATATGACAAAATGTTATATTTGGGGAATAATTTTAAAAGATTAAATAATAGAAAAATATGGTAAATGAAATTTTTAACTGAAATAAAGAAAAGTTCTTAGAAGATAAGAGTGAAATTAAATTGAAAGTTACTGAAAATTTGGTTAGACAGCAGGAGACGTGGCACGTGCTGGAGGTATATAACTGTCAAAAGTGTTAACAAGGCTCTTTAGTAAGAAGTTGATAGTAATGATGTGATTCAATACGTTCAACACAAGCTCCTTCAGAGGAAAACTGCAAATAGGTTTTTAAATGATTTAGATGCAGAACTAGAACAACGAATCGTGTTCAGTTTACAAATGAAAGTTTTCATCCAAAACAGTTAAAACTGATTTGAATATCGATCATGTCTGAAGGGACTTCTTAAGATGTAATGCAATAATAGAGAGTTACTGAGCCCCTGGTTATGCAAAAGATGATAACTGTATGCAGTATAACTACCATATGTTGTTCCAAATTAGTTATCGATTGTAAAGTTGTACATCTGAGTTTTAACCACTGCTCCTCTAAAGCCACATTGGCTCGCGGTACATTAACTTTTGTAAGCAAGGCGAATTTCAGGAGGGATTTTTTAAGAAGACGTGCCGACGGTCTAGCAGGAGGTAAATGTGCTCCCAAATGGGGGATTTACTTTAATGACGAGCCTTTGAGTATCTACACAAAATCCTTCATAGCTGATTTGGTTCAGTGGCTGGTGTAAAGGAGAAAACTGAAAATACATATTTTTAAAAATTAAAGTTCCCAGTCAAAACAGCATATTGCTTTTGACAGGAGTTACTTTTTAAGAAGACGTGGCATCGAAAATTTCATAGAAACTTCTTGTGGAGTTAGAACCTACTTTACAGAATATTTTTTGTATAATTTGGAGCAAACCGTATTTTATTTGTGTTCAAATCTGCTTCTAAACTAACATTGAAAGAAACTTCTATACGGCAAGTTTCGGAGCCAGAGCCAGCATTCGAAGATCTCTGTCCATTAATCTTCGAATACTTTAAATGAACTGGTCAAAAACTAAATCATTCGTACTATTGTTCATTAAAGTGGATTGGAATGTTTCTAGAGTCCTTGAGTAAAATTTTATGATATTGATTTGACCGTTTCAAATTATACCCAAACAAGTGATTTGTAGTACTTTAAAACAAGCAATCGCTTATATGAATGGCGTTTAGGAAGGTTCGAATAGATTTCCTTTAAAAGATAATGTTCATAACAATATAAAATATCGGATTAATTCGCTTCAATTGGTTTGCGGGATTAACTCTAGAAACTGAAGTATGTAGATTCAAATGTATATACTTTACATTCGAATGTGTCTGTTTATTAAAACAATTTCAACCTCACTCCCTCTTATTCATGATGAAGTTTTGGCAATCCCTTCTTTGGGAGTTTCCATCTCCTAGTCCAAGCTAATGCTAAAGTAGTCGCTAACCATCCATCCAAGAGAATGATCAATTCATCCTCATTTACGTCTTTATATTTTAATCGGTTTTATAAACATACTTTTCGAATGTTCTTTGATCATATTTAATACTAATGTTGTCCAGAATATAGGAATTATAGTAAAAAAAGAAGTTCACGGATTTCGAGTATTTGCATTTTCACTGGTTTCAGTGGCTTAATTCCATTTATGTTACCATTTTTGAAATATTTAGGTCTTAAATTTTGATATTTGTACCGATTTAAAACTAATTGGACATTTGCATTCCATTTCAATTACTGTGTTATAAGTTCCCACACAAAATCGAAATGTGGACTATGTAGAATTTGCGTTCATTGTCATCTCTTTCGTAAGATATTATTATTTTTATTTGATTCCTTGCATTTGTTACTTCTAAAAATGCATTCATTATATCAGTTCTATCAACCACAATCTTTATTCTAATCATTATTATCTACTGCAATGCTGTAGTCCAGCCACAACTATTTTAATGGCCACCACTGTATGTCTTCCACAACTCTAGTATATTCATATGTCTGTAATAACTAAAACAACTCTATTGACATTAACCAGAAAAACCAAGAGAAGACAAAACATTTTCAAGCCGACAGACACATAAAGACCTACAGAGAACATACGTACATCTAAATTCAGCTAAAGGATGAATGAATAGATGGACGTTGTTTTCATAGACAACGACTACAACGACACAATAATGTAGAAGAAGAAAAACCAGAGAGAAGGAAGTAAAAAAAATTGTTTTTATATTTAAAATAAATGTTGCCATTGGCAATTGAAATTTATAAATATTTAACAATAAATAAAAACTAAAAGAAAACTAAAATGTGTTAACTGAGGAGAAAGGAAAAAATAAACAAACACACACACACACACTCAGAATTTGTATATAAAACTAAAGTAGTTACAAATAACAAAATTTATATAAAATAAAATAGAATAAATAACAGTAATAAAAGAATCTCTAAATATCTCGATATGTAAATGTAAACAATAAGTAAATTTACTTGTAACAAAAGAGTACTTAAATATATATATGTATGTATATAATTATATACCAACATATAAGTATATACATATTTCAAATCTATATAAAATCTATATTATTTGTTTTTACAATTTTCCATACAGATACACGGAGTCTGTTACAAAAATCCTCTTAAAACAAATTTTAAATAAATACACTCACACACATATACATACAGACACACACACACACAAATTGTAACAAAATATTTGCTTTTTGTTCTTACATTATGCCACCAAAAGGTGTTAAATGTAAATAGTTGGAGAAAATTCAGAAACCATTATAGATACAAATAGTTTCGCTGGAAAGAATTACAAATGGAAAAATAATGTTATGAAGTTTTGTTTTTATAAAAACAAAAAGAAAATTTAACAAAAATTTTCTATTGTTTTAAGGACAAATTTATTTATAGATTTTATATAATTTTGTTAGTAATTTATAAATAAAATTGGGGATTAAGATCGTAAAAGCTTCACTTTTGATTGTCCTTGTCTAGTAAGATCTAGTTCATTTTCAGTTTAGTCCTATGTCAGTTCTAGGTTAATTCTGTCATTGTTTTGATCCCACTGGATCTTAATTTAGATTATATAGATCTGGCAACATCAAGTCCAAGACTATGAACATTCCTCCGCTAATTAAAGTCCAGTTCAAACATTTCAAATTTATCATATTTATTTTTGTTAAAAAAATAATTTCAAATTTTGTATTTCCGCATCCAAAACATATAAATTCAGATCAGGGAACATTCCCGTAACCCTTCCAATTCTATATCTAACTTTCACTAGTTGTATTTATATATTTTAATTCTTTACTGATTTTTTAATCTGTATTTTTGGAACCATATTGGACTCAGATGAAACTTTTATAAAGCGACTACTTTTCTGTGTTGCCAGATAATATGTACGAAAAATCCCACAAAATGTTTTAAAAAATCTCTTTTCTTTTTTTTCTGTTGTGAAATTTGTATATCCTCCATCATAATCGATTTAGGAATTATTGTGGGAACATATTAACAACTCTCAATTATCCTCCATTGCTGATATTATTTTAAGCGCTAAATATTATAAAATTTCTTCTAACATTTTCAAGGATTTCATTTTCAAGGATCATTAGTTAGGGGAATACTACTCCCCAGTGCCCTTTCCGTAAATAGTGTAGTCTGCAACTCTACTATTTGTGTGCCAAATTTCGTGAGACTTCGATTGTTAAAATATATATTCTTTTTAGGATCTTAGATGATACCTTCTTTATGTAACGTATACAATGACAATCATCACTACTTGTGTTGGTGGACGGTATAAAAGATAATTTTCAGGAATAATTAATGAAGAAAATAAAATTTCCTTCCCTTTCTTTCTCTGAGTGAAATTTTTGTTGAAAGTTCCCTCGAAAAAAGGAAAATACCCTCCATCTGACATCACTGTTACTTGTATATAATTTAGTGTATATTTTTCCTTGTCTGGATCTTGACTTAGAACATGTGTTTTTTTGTGCTTTTTGTTGTTCTTTTTAAAAATCATATAATTTTGATTATTGATAATATTCGCTCGAAAATGTTAATTTTTTTAACTGTCATAAAATAAAAACCTATTTGACCCATTTAAAAAAACTGTCTGATACCACTGGATCTGAAAAGCCTTCATTCCTTTTTAGGCAATTGATTGTCCTTCCCTAGTTAAAGTTTTGATTGTCCTTCTCTAGTTAGTCTGAATCAGCCCTAGTTCATTTTCAGTTTAGTTCTAATTTTGTTTTAGTTCACCTACACCAGTTCTAAATCAGTTCTTGTTCAGTTCTTATTAAGCTTTAGTTCAGTTCTATTTCAGTTCCAGTTCAGTTCTAGTTCAGTTCTATCAAAGTTCTAGTTCATTTCTAGTTTAGTTCTAGTACAGTTCTATTTCAGTTCTAGTTCAGTTTTAGTTCAGTTATAGTACATTTCTATTTCAGTTCTAGTTCAGTTCTAGTTCAGTTTTAGTTCAGTTCTAGTTTAGTTCTATTTCAGTTCCAGTTCAGTTCTAGTTCAGTTCTATTTCAGTTCTAGTTCAGTTCTTTTTGATGTTCCAGTTCAGTTCCAGTTCATTTCTAGTTCAGTTCTATTTCAGTTCTAGTTCAGTTCTATTTTAGTTCCAGTTCAGTTCTAGTTTAGTTCTTTTTCAGTTCTATTTCGGTTCTATTTCAGTTACAGTTCAGTTCTAATTCAGTTCTATTTCAGATCCAGTTCAGTTCTAGTTTAGTTCTTTTTCAGTTCTGGTTCAGTTGAAGTGCAGTTCTAGTTCAATTCATGATGTATTTACTTTTTCATTACTGTCTATCCTTTTAATTAAGGTCGTTTCAAGTGTCCGTCTGTCTGATGCTTTATTTTATTACAGTTTTTTTTATTATTATTTTACCATTAAGAAAAAAAGTGCAATTTTATTACAATTGCAAAAACTGTAGTTGTGTGCATACAATTTTTTTTCTAGAAATATAAAAAAACCAACATGTAAATTATTTTATTCTAGTTAGTCTTTAGTCCGTTTTATTATTAGTTTTTGTTGTTTTTATTGTATTATTGTCAAATGTTTATATAGTTAAATGTATATAAAAAATAACCAAATGATATATTTATATATAGATTTATATGTATTTGATACATATATATGTATTTATATATCCTGAATGGTTTGGGCATATAAGTGCCTTTTTTTGTTCGTTTGTTGGTAGAAATGTAGCAGTTATTTTGAATGGAGAGAGAAAGAGAAAAGAGTGTATTTTAATGCAGTAAATACAAAATTTTGAGTTCAATGTTCTGTGAAAATTTTTCATTCGATTATATATTTTTTATATATATTTGTGATGCCAGAACAGAAAAAGGATTTCTTTTTTATGAATACTAATACCCTACACTAATATTAGTTTTTTACATGAGAAGCTTGTTGTATAATGCCCTGAACTATTAGTTCTTGTTTTAGCACAAAATGAAGTAATGTAAACTTTGTGTTGTACAATTGTTATAGAGTCGGTGTTGCTCATCTTTAATTTTCTTCCTTTTTTTGTTCTATTTATTATTATTTTTTTTTTGTAAATTATGATTGTTCAATTTGAATTGTATATGAATTGGCGTGTAGTATTTCGAGTGTATTTTTTTCAAAATAAATCTGGATTTATTTTATTATATTTTCTTTTAGCTTTGATTTCAATGTTTTCAAAACAAAGGTTATTTACCTAATAAACTTTAAAAGTTTATTTTAAACAGAGAAATCACAAAAAAGAGTTCAATAAAGTTTGGAAAAAATTAAGGGCATTAACTTTTGTTTTTTTTTCAGTGTATTTGAAATAATAAATTTCAAAAGTTTAAATCTTATAATTTTTAAGATTTCAAAAATCTGTAAATCTAAATTATTTTCTTTCCTCAGTAATTTCCCAATTTAATCCTTATTTCCTCACCTTAAGTTCAAATTTCCACTTCAATTAACTTGTTGTGTTAAAATTGTGAAGTTTTCTAATTTCTCTTGTTATTTTTTCCTCTCCAAAAGCTTATTTATCTTTGTTATTGTTTGCCAAACAATAAATGTCAATGTATATAGGGATTTTTTGGAAATTGTTTGGAATGAAACAAAAATACAACAAATGATATCCTAAAATTAACTTTTGTTATAGTTTCTATTTGTAACTCCTTTCCGTTTAGATTGGGTTCTCCTCCCTAAAACATGATTATTAACTTTCTATCATTTGTCAAACAGTTTAATTGCTTTAGAGTCCTCGTTTTTTTTTGCATTTACAGTTCCTTCTATATATAAATGCCAAAGTCAAATCAATTTATTGTAATCCTGTTGATTTTTTATTTTTTTTTCACTCAATGTTGGTGAAATAGGAGAAGGATGCCTTAGGGAAATTGGTAATTAATATTGATTGAAATAAATCTAGGTTGATCTATGTCTACACTATATATGGTTTATTGTCATTCTAAAACGTTTTCGTTTTCGTTTTCCTTTTCCAAAATTTATAATAAATGGATTCAAAATTTTATATATATCCGATCTAGATGCAACAGTTGTTCTTAGGTTACTAAAGATCATTTCCGGTTTATACCAATAGGAGTCACTCTTTCTTCTTAATTCTTTTTAAGAAACTTTAATCATTGGGATCATCCATTCTTGCTCTAATTGAATCAAGCTCTCAAAAATACATTGGACTAATTTAATTTAATTTGGATCCAATTAAATTTTTTTTAGTTTTCATTATTTATTTTTGTTTAAAAAATAATTCCGATTGGAAATTCTATCTGTTCACTGTATTTATTTGATTGGAAGGGACTTTTTTTCAGGATTCACCCCATCATAGACACATTTGATTATTTAATCTGTTTAGTAAAGAATATTTTTTTCTAAATTTTTAATACGAAAACCAAGAATATTATCAAGATTTAAGTGGGAATCTGTTGTGTTGTGGCCTGTTCCCAACATGGCTGGTACCTATGATGTTAGTTTAAACCAATACAATGTTGGCCTCACCAACAATCAGTCCGATAAGACAATACTGAGTAAGTCATGCCCTATCAGGGGCCACTGGTTCCCCTACTACCAGACCTAATTCTCTTATGAAACTTGAAGGTTTCTATCTCCCAGTTTCGTATTTGAATACTGTCTAGGTATTTGTTAAACTTACCTATATCTCTTTTACTTCAACAATTAGACCACAATAGAGGTCTAAAAGATCCGTTACAAAGTCTTCCACGTATGGCTATTGTTCAAGGAGGATCATTATCACCATGAATGTCAAGCCCCGTGGGAGTACGGGAACCAAATTTACCACTTCTAGACTGTTTTCGTTTTCTTCATTTTAATCCAAATTTAAAAATTGAAAATATCCGATCTCAGTTAATCATTTCTCATAGCCGATCCAGGACTTGTTTTTAGTTTTGCTAGGCCTATTTAAATATTTCATCATGTCTTTGTTTAAATATATATTTGTTTTCATATGTCTATATTTTCGATACCGTATTTGAAATGATCTGGACTATTTTCCAACATTTTATATGTTGAAGCACAAAAATATCTATTCAGATGAATAAAAAATGTATATTTTGGATTCGATTTAAAATTTGGAAACTTTTTTTTGGTATTTCTAAACATTTTTCTCACTATAATCTTAATCGTGAAATTGGAACCAATTGAAAATTATTTTTTCTCACATTGAAGAAGAGTAACGGAATTATCAACATGTTTTAATAATCTCATCTAATGACACTCCCCTTTTAAATCTGAAATTTACTTAATACATTTGAATGACCTCATTTGGGATATGAAACCAAATATTCTATATTATTTTATTTAACTTCTTTAATACATAGGACACCTTCCCACAATGCATTACGTCCATTAAGCTCTAAGCCATTATACTCTTGCTTCCTTTCTCTCTATCTCTCTCTTCGCCTCTTTGTGTTTCTCCTTATAATATTGACTTTCCATTACTTGTTGTTTACGTTTTAACGATTTGAGAGAAATGTCCTTCCATTATATGCACATTGATTAAAGGATTCCTTTCATTTCTAAAAGTCAATTGTCTTTCTAATCCCTCAATTCATTTTCTCTATTATTTATTTCAACAAAAGATGAGATTTAACTTTTAAGTATTTCTTTTTCTCTCTCTCTCTCTCTCTCTCTCACAATAATGGTATTATTTAAGCAAAAACTAACCTTTAAAAAATAAGAAAAATAAATGGGTATAATTCCTCTTTTTAAGACCCCTCGATACACATTTATATTATTCTATATTTGCAATATCATTTCTACCACAAACACAAATACAGTTCATTACAAATTAATAAAGAAAATCCTTTTTTCTTTTGTTTTTGAGAGAAATTTTTAAATTTTTTCATATTTTTATAATTTTTTAATTAATTGAAATTTTGAATAATTGAAGAATAATTTTTTTAACAAAAATTCACAAATAAAAGAAGAGAAAAACTTTTAATAAAATTAAAAGTTACAAATTGTTTTCATTCAAATGCTTCAGTGTACAAGAGTCACATTGTTTCAGAATTACTCTCCAACACCATGAATGCATGTGGGATTTTTTTTTATTCCATAAAACCAAAGTACAAGAGCACTACAGAATTTAACTTATTGCATTGTGAATTGTGTATTAAAATTTCAGGAAAAACTAAGGGGCAGAACACAGGTTTATTTTATTATAAGAAAATTTATACATGTTTTTTAAGTTGGTCAAGAGCAAAAGAGTTCAGTGAACTTTATTTGAAATTTTAAATAATTTTAGTTGATTTTATTTAATTAAAACAAATTATCATAGGAGTTCAGTTCTGGTTCAGTAGTCGTTCTGTTCACGTTCTCGTTTGTTCTAGTTCTGTTAAGTTCTAATTATGTTCTAGTTCTAGTTCTATCATAATTCTGTTCTAGTTATATTCTAGTTCTGTTCTAGTTCTATTCTAGTTTTGTTCTAATTCTCTTCTAATTCTGTTCTAGTTCTGCTCTAGTTCTGTTCTAATTCTCTTCTAGTTCTGTTCTAATTCTGTTCTAGTTTTATTCTAGTTCTGCTCTAGTTCTATTGTAGTTCTATTCTAATTCTTTTCTAGTTCTATTCTAGTTCTGTTCTAGTTCTTTTCTAGTGCTGTTCTATTTCTCTTCTAGTTCTGATCTAGATCTATTCTAGTTCTGATCTAGTTCTATTCTTGTTCTCTTCTAGTTCTGTTCTAGTTCTGCTCTAGTTCTATTGTAGTTCTATTCTAATTCTTTTCTAGTTCTCTTCTAATTCTGCTCTAGTTCTATTCTGGTTCAGTTCTAGTTCTGCTCTAGTTCTATTCTAGTTCTCTTCTAATTCTGTTCCTGTTATATTCTAGTTCTGATCTAGTTCTATTCTTGTTCTCTTCTAGTTCTAGTTCTATTCTAGTTCTGTTCTAGTTCTGCTCTAGTTCTATTCTAATTCTCTTTTAGTTCTATTCTAGTTCTCTTCTAATTATGTTCTAGTTATATTATAGTTTTGTTCTAGTTATCTAACTCTGTTCTAGTTCTGTTCTAGTTTTGTTCTAGTTCTGTTCTAGTTCTGTTCTAGTTCTGTTCTAGTTCTATTTTAGTTCTATTCCAGTTCTGTTCTAGTTCGCTTCTAGTTCTCTTCTAATTCTATTCTAGTTCTATTCTAGTTCTCTTCTAATTCTGTTCTAGTTCTGCTCTAGTTCTCTTCTAATTCTGTTCTAGTTCTATTCTAGTTCTGTTCTAATTCTGTTCTAGTTCTATTCTAGTTTTGTTCTAATTATGTTCTAGTTATCTAACTCTGTTCTGTTGTAGTTAATTTCAGTTACATAATATTCTTCAATATCCATCCTCC
Organism: Cochliomyia hominivorax; assembly: GCA_004302925.2. Lineage (NCBI taxonomy): Eukaryota > Metazoa > Arthropoda > Insecta > Diptera > Calliphoridae > Cochliomyia > Cochliomyia hominivorax. Next base: position 29,074,197 of record PYHX02000413.1, read on the forward strand.
TCTTACATGAATTTCATCAAAATCATTTTATTTAATAAATTTTTAAACGATTATAATATCACTAATTTTAAGTGAATTACAATTACATTAAATGATTTGCCTGCTGCTAAATATAAAAATTAAATAAGAATAATAAAACAAGTAGAAATTTTATAGCAAAAATTTTCTTCCAAAAATATAAATAATAAAAACTGACAATCATCGTCATCCAGTAAAATTAAGTGACTGTGAAAATCTTCATACGCTTTTCCCCCTTTCCGTTTCGAGACAAGAGCTACAAACTGGAAACTGTAAGAAGAAAATTTCGTTTGTAACGTTAAATATAAAATTCCATTATCAAGACATGACGATAAAGAAGACAACAAAATATTGAAATTTTACTTAAGAATTTAGAACATAAATTTACAAAAATAGTTACATGGATATGAAAGCAAAGTAATATGAACACCAGCTCTCACAAACACACACACACATACACATATAAGTTATAAAAATTTCCTCACTTCGTAATAGACATTTTTTTCTTACATCTTCTTCGTTTTGTTGTTGGTATTGCTGCTGGTTCATTTTCAGTTTTTCAGCATTCAAAAACAAATTACTTCAAAATCTCATCTAGAGGAATTCTGTTATTTCTTGTTTTTAGGGGTTTCTTTCCTTTTCTATCTGAATTATACACTTAAACACACATCCACACTCGGTTATGCTCTCACATCTATGGTTTTTTGCGAAATCTTTCATTTCCCTGTAGTTCATTCATAAATTTTATGCAACATATTTTCATTAACACCCCAGACATGCTCAAACCTTTTTTCCCCAGAAACATAACGAAAATATAATGGAAGAAGGGAATGAAGATTGGCAAAAAGTAGGAAAAAAACAATAACAACAAACTCCTCAACTGCATGCATGCAAAATAACATATGTTCGAGATATAGAGGGTTGAAAATGTTTTCGTTCCAAAAAAGAAAAAAACCTCTAAGATATATTTTGCAAATGGAAGGCAGGAAGAGAACTAGACTGTAGGCTGTATTTTTTTTAGGAAATATTGCCAAATGCGAAAAAAAAATTAGTTTAAAAATTAATTTTAAATTAGTTTTAAGGAATTTGTACATTAGGAACGAGCTGGGCTTATTGCAAGATAAATTCCACATCAGCTCTATATCGATAATAGTTCGCTTCGAATTCAGTTGATTTCCATTTTAGTTCTAAATTAAGTTCCAGTTCAGTTCAGTTCTAAATCAGTTCTAAATCAGTTCTAGTGTAGTTCTGTTTCAGTTCTTTTTCAGTTCTAGTTCAATTCCACTTTAGTTCTGTTTCAGTTCTAGTTCTAGATCAGATATAGTTCAATTCCAGTTCCAGTTCTTGTTCAGTTCTAGTTCAATTCCACTTTATTTCAGTTTCAGTTCTATTTAAATTCTATTTTAGTTCTAAATTAAGTTCCAGTTCAGTTCAGTTCTAAATCAGTTCTGTTTCAGTTCCATTTCAGTTTTAATTCAATTTCAGTTCAGTTCTAGTTCAATTCTAATACAGTTCTAGATCAGTTCTAGTTCAATTCCACTTCAGTTCTGGTTCAGTTCCAATTCTTGTTCAGTTCTAGTTCAATTCCACTTCAGTTCTGTTTCAGTTCTAGTTCAGATCTATTTTCGTATTAGTTCAGTTCTTGTTCTGTTCCAGTTAAGTTATATTTCAGTTCTAGTTCAGTTTAAGTTAATTTCAATTTCAGTTCTATTTCTACATCGACTCTATCTTCTCTTCAAAAGTGAGAAGTTTATTCTCAGAAAAAAATTTTGACAAATTTAATCATAAATGTTCCTGCTTCTCTCCTCTCTTCCAATATTAGATTTAGTTTTATTGATAAAATTGTTTCCTATTTTTTTTCTTCATAGAAAATTTTTCATCATGTTCAATTTATTTACACAACACAAGGACTTCTTGTGTCAATATGTAAAAAAATTTTGTTTACAAAGATCCTTTTCCTGTCAATAATTCTTCAAGCATCTCTGAACATTCTCTTCCCAGAAAAAAAGAAATAAAACCAACAAGAAGCAGAAAGAAACACAGATTCAAACACACACATTTGGCAACTCTTGGAAACATCAAAATATCATGAAAACGTTGTCTTTGTCCTTGTTTATTGTTTTCCTTACAATTTTTTTCATGTTGTTATTTTCACTCTGTACTGTTATTTTTATTGTTGTTGTTGCTTTTGCAAATGTTTATTATTAAAAAGAAGAAGAAGGAAATTTCGTCAACAACCCTCTTTTTGGCTTTTGAGGTTTTTTGTTTATTTGTTTGTGAGATGACAACAAAAAAAAGTATGTGAATGTGTTTGCATGAGAGTGTGAGAGAATGTTTGGAGTAGTATTATGTAAACTTGTGTATTTGTATAACTGTAAATGAGTCTCATATGTTTATATTAAAATAACAGTGATGTCAATTTGTTTTAAACAAATAAAGAGTAATTTTCAAAAAGTGTAGAGAATTTCAATTAAAAATTTTGTGAGTTATTAAATAAGTGCTGAGGTGCTTTTGAGTTGGTTAGGTAGATCAAGCTCCTATTTGATCAGGGGCATAATAAGTGATCCTCCAACTATGGGAAATAGTTCAATTTTACTAGAGGAAACATAGTTTAGGGTGGGTTTTCAGCCATGGAAAAGTTTGAATATGAAAATGTCGAATTAAAAGATGATTCCAGTTTTGCGATTTAAAAACTAAACAAAAACAGTTAAACTTTTGTCCAAAATTGACCAAATTGAGAAGGGTCACTGACTACGCCCCTAACCATAAAGGCCCTTGTATTCCTCCAGATCAACTTAAAAGCACCTCTGCAGCTCTGATTTGTTAAATTTTATTTAGATATCTCTATCACACACACTTTATAACGTCCATATTATTTTTAGTTCAGTTCAAGAACCATCTAGAGCACCATTTCAGAGAATAATCCCTAGAAAAGGATCTGAAAAATTAGGAACATTTTTTAAAAATTGGCATCACTTTTAAAAAGTAATCTACATTAAGAGACTTTACTTCTAGAGTAGAGTCTGTATGGAACATCACTTAAAAATCATGTACCATTTTATGTTCACATATTTCAATTTTTTTGTTGTTTTTTTTTTTAATTTGTTTGTCATGTTATGTTGTTGTTGTTGTTGTTGATGATGTTCATCACATATTCATATCCATGAGTTACAAGTTGAAATGTTATATTTAAAATTTAACTACAATAAAAACCAACCAACAACAACAACATCAATTCCCATATATAATAAAGAAACCAACAAAAAATAAAATAAAAGAAATTAAGTTTAAGTTCGAGTATTGCAGCATTTTTGTCCCAACTGTCTGTTTGTTTATTCATATTCATTCATTCGTCCGTCTGTCCATCCATCCCTTCATCTGTCTGTCTTATGTCTCTTAGACTCCCTAATGAAATTTATCCCAAAACCAAGTACGAGTTAAGTTTTAAGCACTTGCAACAATTATTATCATTATTGCTTTAGTCTACTAAATACTAAATGTAAAAATGCTCTCTTCTCTACTCTTTAAGAGCCAAAACCACAACAACAAAACCCTAAACTAAAATAAAAAAAATATGACAATAGAAGAGCAAAAAAAAAAAAAAAATGAAAACCAACAACAAAAAGCAAAATATCATTTTGCAGTTTCATTTCAAGTATTACTGCAGCAAGTAGAAAATTATTCTATTGTATATTATAAATTGACCATAAAATCACAATTGGCATAGATTGCCAGAAACCAAATAACCGAATACCAACACTAACACCAACAAAAAGCCAACAACAAAAACTACTCTTAACACCAGCATCATCCTCTTCATCTTCATCATCCTCATCGTCATTGTTGGCAACACCAACAAAATAGGGAACCCTGAAAACAACAGAGCTGCATTTAGCTACACAATGGCTGACATTTTGAAAATAAAATTTACATTTTCATTTTTGTAAAGATGACAACAACAAAAAGAGGTGAAAATTTTTATATTACAAAAATAATAGTTAAAAAGAGGAAAAAAAACGAGAATTGTTGTGCATTTTTTTAACCTCATTTTTTTAAGGAAAATATTTTTTAATAAAATAAAGTGTTTAAAATGCAGAAATAATATCGATTTTATTGAATAAAATGGTGGATTGAAATATTTAATAAACAAAAAAACTGAACTAATTTTTCATAAAAAAATTATTTTTTCACTAAAAAATTCAATTTTTCACTAAAAAATTCAATTTTTCACTAAAAATTATATTTTTCACCAAAAAATTCAATTTTTCACTAAAAATTCAATTTTTCACTAAAAATTCAATTTTTCACTAAAAATTCAATTAAAATGAATTTTTCACTAAAAGTTCAATTTTTCACTAAAAAATTAAATTTTTCACTAAAAATTCAATTTTTCACTAAAAATTCAATTTTTCTCTAAAAAATTCAATTTTTCACTAAAAATTCAATTTTCTCTAAAAAATTAAATTTTTCACTAAAAATTCAATTTTTCTCTAAAAAATTAAATTTTTCACTAAAAATTCAATTTTTCTCTAAAAAATTAAATTTTTCACTAAAAATTCAATTTTTCTGTAAAAAATTAAATTTTTCACTAAAAATTCAATTTTTCTGTAAAAAATTAAATTTTTCACTAAAAATTCAATTTTTCTGTAAAAAATTAAATTTTTCACTAAAAATTCAATTTTTCTCTAAAAATTAAATTTTTCACTAAAAATTCAATTTTTCTCTAAAAAATTAAATTTTTCACTAAAAATTCAATTTTTCTCTAAAAAATTAAATTTTTCACTAAAAATTCAATTTTTCTCTAAAAAATTAAATTTTTCACTAAAAATTCAATTTTTCTCTAAAAAATTAAATTTTTCACTAAAAATTCAATTTTTCTCTAAAAAATTAAATTTTTCACTAAAAATTCAATTTTTCTCTAAAAATTAAATTTTTCACTAAAAATTCAATTTTTCTCTAAAAAATTAAATTTTTCACTAAAAATTCAATTTTTCTCTAAAAAATTCAATTTGTCACTAAAAATTCAATTTTTCACTAAAAATTCAATTTTTCACTAAAAATTGAATTTTTCACTAAAAATTCAATTTTTCACTAAAAATTGAATTTTTCACTAAAAATTCAATTTTTCACTAAAAATTGAATTTTTCACTAAAAATTGAATTTTTCACTAAAAATTGAATTTTTCACTAAAAATTCAATTTTCACTAAAAAATTCAATTTTTCACTAAAAATTCAATTTTTCACTAAAAATTCAATTTTTCACAAAAAATTCAATTTTTCACAAAAAATTCAATTTTTCACAAAAAATTCAATTTTTCACAAAAATTCAATTTTTCACAAAAATTCAATTTGTCACTAAAAATTCAATTTGTCACTAAAAATTCAATTTGTCAATAAAAATTCAATTTTTCACAAAAAATTCAATTTTTCACAAAAAATTCAATTTTTCACAAAAAATTCAATTTTTCACAAAAAATTCAATTTTTCACAAAAAATTCAATTTTTCACTAAAAATTCAATTTTTCACTAAAAATTAAATTTTTCACTAAAAATTAAATTTTTCACTAAAAATTCAATTTTTCACTAAAAAATTCAATTTTTCACTAAAAATTCAATTTTTCACTAAAAAATTCAATTTTTCACTAAAAATTCAATTTTTCACTAAAAATTCAATTTTTCACTAAAAATTCAATTTTTCACTAAAAATTCAATTTTTCACTAAAAATTCAATTTTTCACTAAAAATTCAATTTTTCACTAAAAATTAAATTTTTTACTAAAAATTCAATTTTTTACTAAAAATTTAAGTTTTACTAAAAAATGAATTTTTACTAAAAATCTAAAATCTTAATTATTTTGCCAAAAAAATATTATTCTGATATAAAAAAGTGGGTGGAAACTGAAAGTGAAATAATCTATTTTGTAAAAAGGAGAACATATGTTTGTATGTTTTTTTGGTGCAAAATTATCATTTAAATGACAGCATCATTATCATCACTTTCATTATGATCATTATTTTTATTAAAAATATGTTTAGAAATAACAATTTTTCCCTTTTGCATAATAAAATGTGAATTTTCTAAATTTTGGTATGAAATAAAAATTCATAATTTGGAACACAATGAATATTTAATGAAATAAAATTTTTATAAAAATTCTAAAATGTTTAGATTATGATGACGATTTTAAGGTTTTTTTCCGATATTTTTCTTTAGGAAGTTTTCATTTCTTCAGTTCATTTGTAAACATGTCACGTGAATTGAGTGTTGGCGTTTTGTTATTTACTATTTATCATTTTCGTTGTTGTTGTTGTTGGGTTTTTTGTTATTCTAAAATTGTTATTTAACATTTGTTTAGTGTTGAAGATTTTAAAATATTACAGGGATATAGAAACAGTGTGACGATAAAATAATAAAATTAAAAATAAAAATTAAAAAATTAAAAAATTAAAAATAACTGAAACCGCTATAATTCAAGTTTTTTTCAGTTCCCCTCCCCCTGATCCTACTGAAATTGTTTATAGATTATATTATTATTATTTATCAAGTTTAAATTCCTGTTATAATAAAATAAATATGAATAAGTTTGATTTAACTTTTACTTTAACTTATATAACACAATAAAGTATTGTGAAATCACCATCGTTGAAATTAACATATTTGGAAGATAATTTTACTACGTGTTTTTTCTCTATGTGTACAGATAATAGATTTTCTCAGGTAAATTGTTATGTTTTCATAATTACAAAATGAAATAATTTGAAGTTTCAAGTTTCAATTGGGTTATAAGAACTATAAATATTGAAATTAAAATTTCTACCGATTTTAAAATATTTGGATACTTTGAACTTTCTAAGAGGACTCACTTTTTTATTTAAAAAAGTTTGCCTTTTTTGATCGAAAAAAATATTTCTTTCCATTTTTATTTGCTTGTTTTCTTTATTATTTTTATTTAGTTATGAAGTGTTCCTATATAATTGGCCATGACTGTTAATACATTTATCTTATTTACTTCAAATGTAAAGTTTTTACTTGTCTGCGAGAATTTATTGTAATTCATGAAGTAAGACTGAAAAGTGATTTTAATCGTTAATGGAGGATGTCACGAAAATATTAGTTAAAATCTATTGGAACTACTGTGCTAAAAAATTACACAAAAATGGTACTAAAACTTAGTTTTAGTTACAGAAATCTTTAATTATTTTTTAGTACAATATAGTTTTAAAGATAATTTTAATAAAAAAGTACTAAAACCAACCAAATTCAATTTGAAATAAGTACAATGATATCGAAAAGGTACTAAACTAAATACAAATTTATTTCGTTATATTTTTGTAAGCTATGATTTAAGCAGTTCGCGATCACTTTATGTACTAAAAATTATTTTAATATATAAAAATTTATTAAATTTTTATGGTACTAAAAATATCGGAAATAAATTTAATATTATTTGTACTAAATTTATCTTATAATGCTAATTGGTACTAAAAAATATATTTCGACAAAAGAACCTTTGTACTAAATTTTGATATGGAAACTAAATAGAACTAAAATATTAATTTAGATTTTCTTTTTAGATTGCAAGCTTAAAAACTTATTTTGCATAAAAATATAAAAAGTTAAAGTACTTCTATTTTCAATTTTTTTTATATAAAAAGTACTAAAACCTAAAATTATAATTTTGTACTAAAAATATCGTTGCAATGAAAATATTTCTTATATTCTTTGTCAAAATTTTTTCTAGATTACTAAATATATAAATTCTAATACAAAAATTTTTGTACTAAATACTAGAAAGATCTACTTTTTAAATATATTCACATAGTTTCTTTTAGTACTAATGTGTTCTTAACACTATTTATACAAATATTTTTAGTTCGAAAACGAAAATAACAAAATCCTGAACTAAAAGTTTACTTCAGCATTAACGTGTACTGAAATGATGGGTACACGAAAGAATGAAAGACAAATTTTTTGTGCCAAAAATTTTGAAAATTTCATCTTTAAAATTGTCAAAAAAATTGGAATTTGATAAGTACTAAAATATTTTTTTAGTACTCAAAATATGTAAAGAAATTTACAGTTCGAAAAAGTTAATCGAAAACTGGATTAAAAAATTTATAAAGATGATATTAATATACTAAACATAATTTAGTACTAAAAATTTCCTTGAAGTATATTATTCGTAAAGTTTGGTACTCAAATATGTTTAAAAATAATTGTTAGTGCTAAAAAAAATCAGTAAAGTACTAAAAAGTACCATAAAGAGGAATTTTACTAATTAATAGTAAAAAAAATAATTTAACGTTAATTTTAGTACTAAAAAATTGCATAACAAATTCTTAACTTAAGAAATAAATTTAATTAATTTTTATATTAAAAACGATGTGCTCCGGGTTTAATAATTAATTTTGTAAACATTTAATCGGAACTTTAGAACTTTCTTACCAAACGATTTTCGAGATACCCCTCGTTTTAGTTTTTAGATTTTTATGTCCTCCACCATTACAAGTGGTGAAGAAGGTATATGAACTTTGTCATTCTGTGTGTAAGGCTAAGAAGAATCCATCTTAGACTCCATAATGTATATATTCTTGCATCATATCAACATCTAAGTAGATTTATCTATGTTCGTCTGTCTGTCCATCCACAATAATTGACAGAGCTCAATGAAATTTAAGTTCAAGCAAAACAACTTTCGTAAATATAAATCAACGAATTATAATAAAAATATGCCAAAAATTATCAAAATCGGTTCAGTAGTAAAATAGTTATAGCCTAAAATAGAACTAATTGTATCGCTCATTATGTGTACCTTGTTATGTAACGTATTTTTCACACGCATTGTGGTGAAGAAAGGTACTGAGAATCGTCATAGCTTGAATATAGCATTCTTATTTTTTATTTTATTTTTTATTTTTATTTTTTTTTGTAAAATCATAAATTATGTCTGTTGTATTTTTTATATAAATAAAAATAACGAAGTAAAATATTAAAGTTTACATACACATTTTATTTACATCTATACCATTCATCAACACACTTTCTCTCTCTTTTTCTGTCTCTCTTTTTAATATCACATTTATAGATACTTTTTTATTTTAAATTTATGTTTTTAAGTTCAAGATAAGAAACAAATCCAAACTGTTCAATACTTTTCGTTCTATGTTTTTCGTTCAGTTTTAGTTGTTTTCAGTTTTCATATTTTTCTTGTGTTGTCGGCGTATTAAAAAACGATATAAAATTTTACAGATGTTTGCATTTATTTCTGCCTTTTTGTTATTATTCATCTTCACACACATACATTCATACACACATAAATGTAATTCTTTTCGTTTTTAGTTTCATTGTTTTTGTTATAAACATTTGTTTTGTTTTGATTCTTGTAGTTTTTTTTTCACTGTTTATTATTTTTCAACATTTGTTTTGTTTATTCTTCCTTATGTGTTTGATATGATTCTTCTTTTAGATGCTTTTGATTCTCTTTTTTCCTGCTTTGTTTTGATATCTGTTTTATCTTCATTGTATTTATTACAAGTATTGTTTTGAATTTTTTTTTCAAGTTTTTGTTTATAAAAATTAATAGTTGCATAAATGCACATACACACATGCTCCTGTCATTTAATGGGGTGAGAGGAGTAAAAGATTTCAAGAGAGGGAAATATCAGATCTTCTAGAGAGGCCTATATTATAATAAACTTCCTTACAAAAAATATTTCTTGATGTGAAAGCTCTCAAAGGAGTTATATCAGAATTTTCCCCAAAAGATTCTGAAGCTTTTTCAAGATCGGTCATACTTTCAAAAATATTTTTTATTCAGTTATTTTGGTGGAAGGATTTCAAAAAGTTTCTTGAAGACTAATTTTCTTTATATTTACTCTCAGATTTCTCTTCTTTATTCTCCATCTGAAACCTTATGCTGAAGAATTTCTGCCATACCTTTCTGCTGTCCTCTATAAACAAATTTTAATGCTTTAATGTGGCTCCAATTATTCTTATAAAATATCTCTTAGAGAGGCCTTTAAGAGAAGTTAAAAAGAAAATGATGAGCGGGTATTGCTTTGAGAGGCAACATTTAGGCAACCCTATAGTTTTGTATGAATTATTTTTTGATTTGATTATTTTGGGAGTTACTTTTAAAGAGTCCTTAGAAATTCTACTTTCTTTTCTCTTAGTTTTCAGAATAACTTCTAAAATAATTGTATTTGAAATAGAAAGAGCTTAAAATTCTAGTTCTTCCTCTCTTTTACCTCACTCTCTCTTTTAAAAATAATTATTTTGGAGTCTTTTGAAATTCCCTTTTCTTTTCTCTTAATTGTTCGTCCTTCAAAATCCATTTGAAAGCGGTTCTTTTACAAGATCTTTTCAAAAAATTACAATATCTTTATTTATTCGGATTTAATAAAGCTCGCAAAAAGTCTAGAAAGGAATATTAAAGTCTATTTAAAGCTTTGTATTATATTCCCGATTCTCCATTCTCATTTTATAAAAATAAATATTCCTAATTAATAGTATTTTAAAGTTTTGGAAGAGTTCTCTACTTCAGTATTTTATACACCATTTTGTTTGAAAGATTTCAGCTTTCATTTCTTCCATATGAAAGTGCTGTGGAAGTTATTCTGCAAATCGTTTTATAAGCTTTTGAATATCCTTTAAAGCCCCCGTATTAAAAGTCCTCTTTTCATATTCTTTTCATTCTATCAATATTTCTATATAATTTTTATGTTGATTAACTTAAATTTCATTATATTAACAAGCACTAAATGAGAGAATCTTATGTTACAGAGAAAGAGAGCGAGAGGGGCGGGTTTGTTGTTGGTCCTTTAAAGCAAAAACATAAATTGTATAATAAAATTGTATAATAAAATCATATAAAAATAAGAAATAAAATAAAAAATCAATAATTATTTATTTTATTTTTATCATTTTGATCGAATCTTTTTTGTTGTTGTTTTATTTATTTTATTTATTTATACCTTCTGGTGGTACAAATGTCATATTGAATTTACATTAAAAATCCATTTTTATAGGATTTTTTTTACATATATTTTGTTATTGTTCCAGAGACAGACTAACCAGTTGTTTATGTCGCATATTTTTATCGCTTTATTTATCGTATGTTTATGTACTTTAACTGTATAGTGAATTTAATTATTTATGTAGGTAAAGAGATGATTTTATGTATATTTGATTGTAAATATTAGTACAATTAGTGAAAACGATGGTTGGCAGGGAATATAGTTTGAAATTTGCTGGACTTTTTGAATAAAATTATTTTCATGTAAGTTAATTTCATTCCAGGCTTCTGTCATTGGAATTGATGACTTTTATTACAATCATACATGGAGTGTTGAACCTTTCACTACCAGCACATGATTCCTAAAATTATATTTTATCAGAACCGAGCAGCGTTTGTCATACAATTGGTTTTTGGTTTCGTACTTCAAGTCTGTTCAAAATTGGAACGTTGACATCTTCCAAAATGTCTGACTATTGAATCATTTTAGAGCACAAATGATATCTGAGGAAAATATAAGGAGATTTCTAGCTATTCCACTTGCAATTAATGTAAAGGAGGGGAAAGTGTACGAAACATCATACTTGCTGGTCTTACACTCAAGCAGTTTATTTGGTTTATGATAATTCAAATTCCTTTCAAATGGGGGAACCAACACCCCATTAATCTTATGTAGAAAAACGCCCTTTTTGGTTATATGAGCTCAAATCAGCTCTTTAAAGAAAATAATATTTCAGGTTTGAAAACGGGGTTGATAGGTTGGACCTACCTACTCCGTAGGCTGACCACTATGTCGACCTACAATTGAGCCAGTATGTTAAACTATAGTGTGCACTTTATTAACAGGAAAACAAACTTTATTAGGAATTTCGCATCATTAACATACTTCTTCAGTTACTTCCAATTTTTTGAAATTATAAAATCTGGATTCAATTATTCATACATCGTAGACTTCATCAGTTGCTTCAAAATCAGAGACGTTGATTATTCTATTCTGCTCAATTTTTTTATTTTCGAAATATTTTCAAACTTTTCCTCCTCTTTTTCAATCCAAAGTGTCGTTAATATTCTTCCCAATATTTCACTGTTCTTAGAGTGCACAGCATGTTGTTTCAGCCCATTCTGAAGATTTTGATAGATTTTCCAAACTTATGTCTTTTGACCCTCCAGATTTAATGACTTGATAGTACGCTTTTTCATTATCCAGATACGTACACTTTCTTGAAGTCCAGAAATCCATACCTTAAATGCGTATTAATTGCTGTTATAGCTGTAAGTAGTGAGATAAATGGTGAAGTTAATGTAGGTATAGAAGATAAAAACGTAGGATCGTATCAAAATAAGAATAAAAGATGGCGATAATTTTGCAGCTTTCGAAATTGTTCGCTTTTTAATGTCATTCGTGCAAGTTTAAGACTCAATCCACTTTAGTTAAAGATTTCCCATTTAAGATTGTACCAAACTCATAACTTTAGGTTTTATACAAAGAATGGGCAGTCCTCCCAATTTCCCGAAGCAAAGACCATTGAATAGATATCGATCCATTGTGATACAGTAAATATTAAGCACAAACAATTTTTCCCTTAATTTGAAAGATTTAAAAGGCTGAAACAATTTTCTATTCTCTAATGGAAGAAATATCCTGATCCTAAATTGTTCATATGTTAAGATTTTTTGTCATTTTCTTTTCCTACTTCTTGAATTATTGTAATTTTAAATTTCTAAAAGTTTAGATTTCTCAAATTTTTCAATTTCCCTCGTATCTAGCTGGTACCATATGATACAATAATTGAAGTATTCACTTTAATAAAATTACTTTTAATGTTTCAACTTGTACTAGGAAACGTTTGGACTACAGACAGATCTGATAGATACACACACACACTCACTCATCAGCTCTTTTTATATAATAAAACCTGAAAACATGCGTGTGTATGTGCAAATGTGGGTGCGTGTATATTTTGTCGGATTGTGACTATTAAATGTGTGTGTATATAATTTGTTCTAGATTTAAGGTGGTCTATTTTATTGTTATTATTGTTGTTGTTGTATAAACTGTAATTTAATTAAAATTATGTGCTGCATTTTATATAAATGTTTTCATTGGTATTTTTTCTCTATCTGTATATATTTATTAATGTATTATTGTCTATATACACACACAAATACAAACAAACAATCATACATAGATACATAGTTAAATATGTGGGTGTGTATAAATACTTTTTGTTTTTTTTTTTGTTTTTTTTATCATCAATACTCCTTCATTTTCATTCATGTGTTGGTGGTAAATAAAAGCGCACACACATAATTGGTAATTAGCATTGTTATTTATAATATATATAGTCGAATTCTCTCTATTTCATTTGTTGTTTGTTTATAAAATAAACATAAAATAAGGAAAAAAATAACTCAGTAAAATATCCTAAAATAAAGTTAAATTTATCAATATTTACAAAATTTTTGTTGGTTTAATTAAAGGTTTTTATACCCTCCACCACCACAAGTGGTGAAGAGGGTATATTAACTTTGTCATTCCGTGTGTAACGCTAAAAAGGAATCATCTCAGACCCCATAATGAATACATATACTTGCATCAAATTAAAATCTGAGTCGACACACAAAGTTGCCAGTCCGTCTGCCTGTTCTGTGTTTGGTTTTGATATTTGACAGAGATTAATTAAATTTGGCCTGAGTATTTATTGTTATCCTAAGAAATTTCCTCATTGCAACCATTAAAATCGGTTCAGTATGCTAAAATATATAGAATGATATCTGTTTTCAAGCGAAAACCTTTCGTGAGATTGCTAATAAAAAATCGATAAATTAGAATGAAATTGTCATTATATAAAGCTACATGTATTTCATTGCCATTCAAAATCGGTTCAGTAGAAAAAAGTTATACTCAAAAATATTACCAATTTTAGGACTCATCAAATGTTCTTGTGTTATATTTAAGAAAAAACATTTATTGTGTACGTTTGTAAATGTATGTGTGAGGAGTATGTATGTATGTATGTATGTATGTATGTATGTATGTATGTATGTATGTATGTATGTATGTATGTATGTATTTGTATCTATGTATGAATGTATGTATGTATGTATGTATGTATGTATGTATGTATGTATGTATGTATGTATGTATTTGTATCTATGTATGAATGTATATATGTATGTATGTATGTATGTATGTACGTATGTATGTATGTATGTATGTATGTATGTATGTATGTATGTATGTATGTATGTATGTATGTATGTATGAATGTATGCATGTGTGTGAATGTATGCGTGTATCTATATATATGTATGTATGTATATATGTATGTATATATGTATGTATGTATGTATGTATGTATGTATGTATGTATGTATGTATGTATGTATGTATGCATAAATGTTTGTAGGTACTTATGAATGTATGTAGGTATGTATGTATGTATGTATGTATGTATGTATGTATGTATGTATGTATGTATGTATGTATGTATGTATGTATGTATTTGAATTTACTTCATTTATGAATTTGTGGTGGAGGGTATTGATAATTCGGCATAGCCGATTCTTGTTTTCGTATTGAAAATTGAGGAGCAAATATTTTTGAATACATTTTTAGTTCAAATTTTTACTGAGATTATTGATGTTAGTATTTTCTGTTATTTTTAACTATTTCTACTTTATTTCCGAAAGGAATTTAATTTGTATAAAAATGTTTAAATTAAAATTTAAATATTGAGGATAATAATAAAAATAGATTTGAAAACGTTTTACAGTTCATAATTTTGAAAATCCGTAAAATAGTAATTTTAGTTTTAAATAGCTTTTCACAGAAATTAAGTTTTTTTTGTAGTTTAGAGAATTTAATGCTTTTAGCTTAATGACTTTGAATTCAATTACTTAAATTCGTTAAAAAAACATTAGTCGAACAATAAAAGTTGTTTTCTCATAAACCCCTTTACCCATCTAATATTTGTTGAATAAAAATAGTTCAGAGTATATAAAAAATATTCCTGGTAAGCAGTATGAATCGAAAGACGAATCGTTATGCAATAAATCATTATAAAGGAATAGAACAGTCGATGGAATAAATAAGGTTAAGTTTGTCATTTAAACTATTTATTATAGTTTTCAAAACTATATGATCCAAGTCTTATCTTCGATGTCCTCGCGTCTCCTGATGTTAAGAAATCTTTTCTTAAGGTTATAATTCGATGAATAAGAATGATTTAATGCACCAAATATTTTTGCAACTTTCTTAAAATAACATGATTAGAATAATATACTTTAATGGCTCAAAAAATTGTAGTTTAAATGCTTTTTTAACGTTTGCAGAAATTTAAATAAAATTTTATACGAGGAGTGAGGTCAAAAATTCTAAACATACATATATGTTAATAAAAACGATACCATTAAACATACAATTTTAATATTTTTTCTTTTATTACAATTACAAAATAATATTTTCATAGTTTTAATCACAAGTGGTGAAATTTTGAACCTTTTTCGGAAACTCTTGTATTAACGTTTATATAGTGCTATTTGTCACTTTGGTTGAACAGGTAGTTCATTACATTTTTAGACACCTTTTTGTGCTCCTAAATTCTGTTTTAACAAGAGCCCAATATCTCTTCACTGGCCTTAGCTCCGGGCAGTTTGGAGGATTTGCCTTTCTTGGTAGAAAAACCACATTATGGTGTTATTTGTACCATTTTACGTCTTGTTTATCATTACAACAAGATGTCAAGTCAGACCAAAAAAAGAATACACATTATGGAGTCTTATGAATGGAAGCAAAAAATTTGACTGCACCAAATAGTCTGGTCTCTGAGCCAACCGGGCTGCTTTCTTACTGGATGTGTTGGGAGCTCTTGTGAAAATGTTTTTTATTTTTTGGCTAAGAAACATCATGTTGACCATTCCTTCTACCTGAAACAGGTTTTATATCGACGGCCAAGTTCTCCTGGAGCTTTTTAATAACATTTGAAACAGTTTAACTTCAGACGTTTGAATGATAATATAACTTTTTGAAGGATCAAGTTTGGTTTTGTTAAAAATGTTTAATAAGTTTAGTGCACAGTTCTTCCTGGTCACTCATTTTGATCAGATATTAATTTTAATGAAAAACCTGTGTTAAGAATTTTTCCATCTCAGTCCTTATGTCTAGTGAGGTGATCCAAAAATGATTTTTTTAATAATTCCGTCATTTTAGAGCTGTTAGAGTTTTCTCAATTAAATTTCAAGTAGTTTGTGTTGACTTCTTTGGAGTGGATTTGGGTGATGTCCCGGCCCTTTATGGAGCGTAGCGGTTGGATTCTACAAAATTATATGTCTCGGGTTTTTATTTTTTTTAATTGACAAAAATTAATTTATGACATACTGAAAAACACCTTTCGTTAAGATTTTTCCCTTCTCAGTCCTTGGATTTGACAAATTTTTTCTATAAAACAAGAGTTCATTTCTCTTAAATGTTTAAAAATTATTTCCCTTAAACTAGAACTAAAAATTAGTACAAAAACTGAATCATTAAAATATTTTAAAACTTTTCCACTCACTTACACCACTTAAAGGGTCAATTAATCCCTAACACCCAATTACACACACTTATACATATTTATAAACATTCTACTCCCTGAAACTTATTAAAACACTCTGTTAAATTTTACCCCACGAATTAAATAATTTTTACGCTTAGAATTTCTATATAATTTTCCTTTCTTTCTTCTAATAAGTAACACGATTCTTAATACACATTTATTTTCTAATGTTTCCTTTTCTTTTTTGCTTTTTGTTGTTCCATTTCAGCATTCAAGGATAAAAAGAAAACAGTATATAACACGTGGACTTATCAAACCAAGAAGAAAAAATCTAAAATAAACTAAAACTCAGCAGAAATAAAAATTTATACACATAAAAAGTGTTGTGGAACGTAAGAGGAAGGAAAACAGCAACCAGATGGTAAGTTAAGTTAATAACAATAATAAGTTGCCCCTAATCCATATAATCAACATTTTTATACCCTACACCATCATAGTTGGTTGGGATATAATACGTTTGTGCTTATGTTTGTAACGTACAGTAAAAATTTTGCTATCAACATTTTTAAGAATCATTTTCTGAGTCGATTTAGCGATGTCTCTCCGTTCATCTGGCTTTCTGTCCATGTAAACCTAGTGAACAAAATGAAGGTCGCAATTTTAGCGATACCTGAGCATGTGTCATAATTTTGGTCCAACTAAGATACCTATTGAAATTGGTGAACCATTATTATTTCACCTCGCCCCCACCCCCTCCCGGAATGGGGTTTTATGGTCATAAAAATAGCACTTTGAAGGTCTTAAATCTCATATATACGCAAGTATTGTGATAAGAAGCCATATACGAAATTTTACGAGGGTCAGTACAAAATTTCATCTAGCTCCTGTATTATCTCCTAGCAGTCCCAGTCCTTTTAAAAGCGCATAAATCATAAAAATATATTATCACCATAATATACTGCACTAGAAAATATATTTATACGAGGATCGGCCATTAATTTTTAATAGCTACCATTAATAACCAACAATGTGGTGTAGAGTATTAAATAGTCTGGCTTGACTGACTGTAACTTTTACTTTTTTGCACCACCAAAAGTGGTGAAGAGGGTATATCAACTTTGTCATTCCGTATGTAACGCTAAGAAGGAATCATCTCAGACCCAATAACGTTTATACATCAAATCAAAATCTGAGTTAATTAAGCTATGCCCGTCCTTCTGTCTATCTATCTGATTTTGACGGATCTCAATGAAATTTGGGCTGAGTATTTGTTCAAGTCCTGTGAAGTTTCCTATTTAAAATTAAAATCTAAGTCGATTTAGATATGTCCATATGTCTGATATTGGCACGTTCACAACCATAAAAATTGGTAGAGATAAATGAAATTTGGCCTAAGTATTTGTTAGTTCAAAATATTAAAATATATAGACCGATATCTGAGGCAACCTCTGAGTTCAAGCGAAGAACTTTCGAAAAGTTGTCAATTATAAGTTGATAACTAGCAATAACATTTTGCCACAATATTAAGTTATGTAAAAAGTTTTTCAAAATCGGTTCAGTAGAATAAAAAGTTATAGCTAAAAATTTAACTAATTTTATGACTCATTAAGTGCTCCAGTGTTATATTTAAGGAAAACATACAATTAATACATTTTTGAGTATATGTATGAGTGTGATGTGCGAAACATAATGTATTTAATTCGCATGAATTTGTGATGGAGGGTATTGAAGATTCGGCATAGTCAAATATATCTTTCTTACGTGTTTTCTCTCACTCTTTGTTTGTCCGAACCTTAAGAGGTGACTTCTGGTAAGTAGTAAACAGAGTAAAGGCAGGAGAGGGAACTCTCTGAAGTAAAGAAAGAAATTAGAAAAAATCAAATAAAATCTTGTTCCATAAAATCATGTCAAAGGTTTATTTTTATGTAACAATTTTTTTTAATTCCACTCTTTTTGTTGTGATCTCTGGGTAATAATTTTTGGGTCGGTTTTGTTGTTGCTAATTCAGATTGCTCTGCTGCTGGTGGCGGTAGCGAAGGCGTTTGGTGTCATTGCTGCCGGTAGCAATTTATTACATGAATGAATAATAAAAAAAAGAAATGTTCTAAAAATGATTTCAAAAAATATTGTAGATTTTCACAAAAATGGTTTTTTGAATGTTTATTTGTGTGTTTTTTTTGTGTGTGTGTTATGTGTTATAATGATGATGATGGGTTTTTTAAAGAAATTATTTAAAGGAATGTAATCATTATAGTGAAGTGAATATAAATCTAGCACAAGCTATTCATGTTTCTTTTTCTTTAGTTGTAATTATATAACTTAACAAATAATGTGCACCTTTTCTGTATTTTGTTAAGTATCAGAAAAAAGCAAGAGCTGACATGCCAATTTTTTTTGTATACAAAAAAAGTTAAGTACTTTATATTATTATGAGGGAGGTTCAGATAATCTATACAAGCAGAGAAAATATGGTAATCTTAACCGAGAAATTCTTTTCTGATCACAATGTTATCGTTGTGTCCCAATATTATGATTGTTATTAACTAAACATGTTTATGTTACTAACCATAATATGGCTGTGCTACAATCATAGTTTTCTTTTTAAACAACTATAGTATTTTTATCTTGGTAATGGTTGTCATAAAAATATTTTTCTTTTGTGTATGTTCCATATGTGAAACTTATCTGCGTAGATGTTCTGGACAGATTCTCTTTAAATTTTCACAGGGAGATCTTAATATCTCGAGAAGCAACATAGGCAAGACAATTTTTCACTAGCATCAATATGAGTACCTTCATTACAAACATGTTATTAAAGTTATTAAATTTAGATCCATTTGCATTTGCTTGGATAGGACCACGGGAAAAGACGTCCCCCATAGATTAATTTTTCATTACATATATAAGGACGATCTAAAATGATAAAAGATATGGAATTGGTGTTATAAAGTTGTATATACTGGGGATTAAGATCATTATAGGCAGCTTATTTGGAAACGAATTTAATCTTAGTAGAATCTTAGTTGATCCTGGTCTTGGAAAGAATCAAATTTACCGAATGAAATGACAAAGTGTATGATATGGTATGGTCAATACGCAGCTGTACGGCCTATGACCCATAGGATATTGTGTGATTCACTTGAACCGAAAAGATTGTTTCTCTTATGGTACGTAGATTGAGAGGTTCGCTAAGGTCTAGGAAAAATTTTGATATAAAATCAGATCTGAATCAAAAATAAGCTCAGTGTTTTGATTATTTATCTCGATAAAGTTGAAGCCAATTTATTCGGCAGAGTATATTAAGTCCAAACATTTTTGGAGCTCTAGAAGCTTAAAAAATGCGAGCTTTGTTATAGATCTTGGTCCATGCTACAATTAAACTAACCAAATGCAATGACGAAGTAAATAGTCTCACCAACGTCAGTGTTCTGCAGTGATGCCAAGTCATGCTGAACGGATTTCCAAACAAGGAGTTTCTGAAGATGGAGCGTCTGAGCATTTGTATGTATCATACAACGAACTGTTGTCACTGAGGTTGGTCAAGTGCTGTTCGCAGTTATTCGTACACAAAAAGACAGTGTCCTCCAGATGTTATCGCATTATCATGTCTTGTTTTTAAATCTTATGCTGTTTTGTACATTCTGGAACACTTCAACCGTTTAAAATTTTTGAATTTATTACATTTCGTATCAATATTTTATTCTTGAAAGTAATGCATATTTGATATAACTATCAGAAATGCTCGTTGTAATTAGACGTTGCGATGTTTCACTATGTATGAACCCTCAATTCCCGATCAAATAGAATATAACTAATTTATCTTGAAGACTTCTCTTACATATTTAATTTTTAAATCCTTTAGTATGATTCACTACATATCTGAATATCGAATATCAGACAGTTTCCTGTGTATAATAAAACACATATATATGTGTCATATATCCTGATATTGAAATTATCGTTTTACTACATACAAATCACTATAATACTTGACAAATATAAACTTTTGTCTCATTTAAATTTAACACTTTATGTTATTTTTAAAGAAAAAACCACTTGTGTTATAAATGTCTCTGCTCCATAACCTCAAAATAAGTACACTTCGCCTGTAGTTTGTCGCTCCAATTGTAATAACAAACCATCACACTAATACACACACAAACAAAAGCATTAGAAGAAAAGAAGAAAAAAATAACAACATGAGATGAAATCCACTAAACTTGTTCTACTTTATGCTTTAGGGTACTTATGGTAGTTATCTCATCTGACACACACACACACATACACACACACATTTTCTCTATATAAAATACATGGCTGCAACCAACACTCATAAATAGAAGAACTAATACTAACAAAGAATAAAATTATTCCTCTATGAATTTTTAGTACATTTTTGCTTTGACTAACTGGCTTTGAATGGGGCCTGAATAGGGGGCTTGTGACTGACTGTGTGACCAAGTGGCGTCCAAAGAATTTTCTTTAGTAGTTTTAAAGTTTTTTTCGTTTGTTTTTTTTTCGTTTGTTTTTTGTTGTTGTAGTGTTGTTTTTCTATTTTATGTTTTCTTTAGTATTTGTAACACTTTTGCTTTAATAGAGTGAGTGTATGTGTCTCACTGCTGCTGCTGTTGTGTGTGTGAATGAGTGTCTGTTTGATGTTAGAAAAAAAAGAATAGAAAATTGTTCACGTTTTTTTATGACTTAATAACGCCCTCCAGAGGAGGAAATTGTAATCAAAAAGTTGATATTATTTTCAATTTTATGCTTTAAAAAAAAATAAATAAATAAAAAATAAAAATAAAAATAAAAAGTAAAAACAATAGTCCATAACTGAGTTTATTAAGGATTTTCTTAACGATTCTTTTATTCTATAAATTTTCAATGTCCTTTTAATAGTTTAAGGCTAAATAGAGGAACTATTCAATTGTCTTAATAACACATATGTTTTAAAGTTTTAGATTAACTTAAGTTTTTAAATTAATTAAGAATGTTTTTCATAATTTATTATTTAAGTGTGAAATTCTAAAGTTTTTTAAAAACTTTATATCCTCCACCATCGCTAGTGGTGAAGAGGGTGGTGAAGAGGGTATATTAATTTTGTCATTCTGTGTGTTACGCCTAGAAGGAAACATCTCAGAACCCATAATGTACATTTATTCTTGTATTAAATCAAAAACTTGGTCGATTTAACTATGTTCGTCCGTCTGTCCTTCTGTCTGTCTCTCTGTCAATCTGTCTTCTTGGCACGCTCACATCCACAATAATTGACAGGACTCAATGAAATTTGTCGTCAGTATTTGTTATAGTTGTGAGAAGTTTCCTATTTAAAACCAGTAAAATTGGTGTATTAGAAAGATATAGACCGATATCTGAAGCAACCTCTTAGTTCATCTTTCATAAGATTGTCAATTATAAATGAAATTTCGCCATAATATTAAGTTTTATGTAATTCACGTCCATTCCAAAAATTATCGAAATTGCTTCAGTAGAAAATGTGAACGTACGAAACATAACGTATATTCTTCGCATGTATTTGTAATGCAGGGTATAAAAGATTCGGCATAGTTTACATCTTGTCCTAAAATCAATATAAATATTTGCCAAAAAACAATCTAAATCTATAAATCTTTAAGCCTTAATGATTAACAGATTATATTTATACATGTGAAATAAATATAAATTATATTTATATGACTTTTAACCTTTTTGAACCTTTCAAAAAAAGGATAACAAATTAAAAATGTATTAAAATTAAACCAAAACTCTGGGGGTTTTTAAATATTAAATATTTCGTTAAAAAGGTTAAATGGCAATAATATTTAAATGGAATTATTATACATAATGAGATTAAATTATTATTAGGGTAGTTACCATTTTGAGGGAAAAAGGAAAAATATTTTTTTACAAAAATTTGAATTTTGAAATAATTTTTATTTTTATGTATATCGCATATGTATTAAAGCCAATAATTAAAAAATCCTTAAATAATCAAAGAAAAGGATCATTGCAGAACTGTGTTAGAAATGGAGTTATATGGACTTAAAGTTGCGCTTAGTATACCTTGTCTAAATTCATTCAAAGTATGATTTGTTGAATAATATGAAAATATGATTTAAAATACTTAATAACATGTTATATCATATCTTCTGCCTTAAACAATCGATGTAGAATTTTTTTCTAATATTATTTTTTTATGTCCGTCCTTCTGTCTGTCCCTTACCTTGTTTGTATACAGTGCATCATAAAATTATTATTATCAAATAAACTACTCCATTGTATTGTTTTGGATAATTACAGATTTTTTGATCAACAGAAATAAAACTCATGAATCTAATAAAAATTACAAAAAAAATCGATTCATTCCTATATCATGATTTGATTTAATCATATCCATCCATTCGACTGTCCTTAACATATAATTATAACAAAAAATCCGATTGAAGTGATTTAAGGAATTTTAGTAATTGTAATGTTTGGTTTATTTGAGTGAAATTTAGGTCACCAATAGGCTAGATTTTCAGCTTATTTAATATTGCAGCCTGGTCTCTTAAGTGGCTCAGAGTTGGGCACCATGAACGTTACAAATTTTTAATTTAAAATTTTTTGGTGGAAAGAAAATTATGGTCGCCCTTGAAAAAACATACATATTTGTTGATTTCCTTTAATGCAAAGAAAAAATACCCTTTGCTCCTCTCTAAATTGCAACAACCCACTAAGTATTATATTTCGATTCGATGCCATTGTGTCCGTTCTTCCGTTTTTCTTTGTAGTTCTTAGAGCAAATGAAAATATTTCTTAAACAAACTTTGAACAAACTATTTCGCACAATGGGAAATAGTTTGTTAATACTAAGCGAAAAAATACCCTTTGCTCCTCTGTAAATTACAACAACCCACTTAGTATTATATTTCGATTCGATGTCACTGTGTCCGTCCTTCCGTCTTTCTTTGTCATTTTTAAAGCAAATAAAAATATTTCTTAAACAAATTTTGAATAAACTTTTTCGCACAATGGGAAATAGTTTGTTAATACTAAGCGAATGGGTGTAATTTCTCTCTCTCTCTCACTTAGTATTATTTTCTGTTTTAGTTTAATCTTGTCCGTCCATCCCTCTGTCCTTATCAATTTAAAATAATAAATGAATTTTGCACAGTGGACTAATTATAATGAAATTTCGGTCATTAATAGAGGTAAAGTTGATGTTTTTTAAAATTTATGTCAGGTCCATATAATGGCTCAAAGATAAACTTAAAAAAATGATAGTTGTGTGTAAAATACAATCAAGTTTGATTATAGTTTTTTTTTACTTCATAAATACTTGCTAATACTTTAACCATAGAAGAAATAGGTCTTGGCCGAACCTTTAATTATACCAATTTACTTAAAATTATGTTCGGGTTTGATTTTATTATGTTTGCCCTTCCGTCTGAACGGGATTAGTTCCTCATATGGGAGCTATAGGACTGATGTGATTTTGTTAAATACTTTAAAATACTTCCCTATTCAAGAAAAGAGTGTTATGTCGGACCTATAACCAAATATTGATCGATATTCCTCAAATCAGTTACTTATATTGGAAAGAGCTTGAAATTTTGCCGAACTTCAAGCGAACCATAAGCACTTACTCCTATTCCGAGAGAGGAACCTATATATGGAGGCTTAAATCCAGAATACATATAATATAAAATAAGAAAAATTATTGCGCCGAATTATACAAGCTAAAAAACCTAAGTACCCTAAAACCCTATTACGAAAAGGTGGCTTTATTGCGGATCAAATATTGTCCCAGCCTAAGCAGATTTTTCGGAGTTATTTTTTATACTTCAATATGTGTAAGGAAATTTTCATAAAAGTATCTTTGAAATTGCAACCTAAATGACACACTGACTTTGGGATGTATAACAATTTTGCATAGTTTTGTCTATAACTCTTTTTTTATTAATCTGATTTCGATGATTTATGACACAATAATTGAGTACTTATAGCAGTTAAACTCTGTAACAGTAAAGTTCTGTCTTAAACCAGACACTGTCTGTTCAAAGATTTAAACAAGTTTTTCGTCTAACTTTCGATGTTATTTCAGATTTCGGTCTATTAACTAGTTTGTTATTGAAATGCTATAGCTGATGTAAAATAGGAAACTTCTTAGGACAATAATAAGTAATCAGGGCATTTTTCTTTGAGTTTTGAAAATTAGTCTTGCGAGAGATTGTTTCCAACAGGTGGAAATAGCTAAATCGATTCAGATTTTGATTTGATATTTATATACTTTATAAGGCCTTAGATGACTCCTTCTTGGCGTTATACGCAGAATGTTAAAGTTCATAAACTTTTCCCACATAAGTTTATGGACTTTATTTATAAACAAAAGTTTATAAACAAATTTTTAAGTAATTAAGTTATTTATATATCATTGGATAGTAGAACATATTTTCATCTATCCATTGAGATATATTTATAAATTTAAAGTAAGTTTGAAGGAATACTTTGCTTAAACCATGAGCCATTCAAAATTTTTACTTAAAATATAATAAATTATTCTCATGACATTAAGTAATTTATATATCATTTGAAAGTGAATGTGATTTCCTATCCCCTAAGGTTTTATATTTCTTATCAAACTGAATAGAGTTTAAAATAACCTTAGTAGTTCATAACAATGTATTAAAGAGGACACTTGAAGGATTCGCTCTATATAGTTTTTGAAATTTTTATTAAAACATAAACAATAAATAATTTTTACTAAATTTTATCCTTAATTAATCTTAAAGTTTTCATATGTTTTTATCCTTTTTATATCGCCCTATAAACAGGTCCTTTATATTATGAAAGTCATAACAATAATGTTTTCAAGAAAAAGTTTCCTCTACAGAAAACCAAAGATAAAACCAAAAAAATGTGTTGTCAAATAAAAATAAATTAGTTTCCCTTGTCATTTTATAGTCATAATAATATTTTGTTAAAAAGATCATAATCATGGTTATATTTCGCTTATTTTTTCATAATCATAATTTTATGAAATTTTAATTTTTAATATTCTCTTTAACTTCTGTTTTTCACTTTTTATGTATATTTTTTTTAGTTATGTAATACAATTTAGCCTTAAATGACATTTTGACATACTTTTCATGTTTCGTACTTTTTTTGTTTTTTTTTTATTTTTAGTCATTTTCATTTATGTTTTTACGGTTATTTTTTCGGTTACAAAATACTGTTTTAGAATATTAAAATTAATATTATTTGTGTAACAAAATATTAGGAGAATTTTAAAACTCCTTGAATTTATATTAAAGTGATAAACGTTTGTTATGGATCCATTTTTCATTACATAGTAATGGTATTTGCCAGCAGATAGCATTACTATAGCTAACTTTTTCAATTCTTATGGAAAGTTTTGTTATTAAGTTATATCAGTTATTATTTCTAAGATAAGGAGTGAGATCGAAAAGATCTCATAATATAAGTTAATTAAAACGAAAATAATAATAATAATAATAATAATAATAATAATAATAATAATAACAATAACAATAATAATAACAATAATAATAATAATAATAATAATAATAATAATAATAATAATAATAATAATAATAATAACAATAATAATTATTATTATTATTATTATTATTATTATTATTATTATTATTATTATTATTATTATAATTTGCAGGGAAAAATATAGATTTATTCATTAGTAATAACATTTTGAACCTTTGTTTTAAACCCTTTCATTTACTCCAACATGTAGTCTATATCTTTTTAAAGTCTACCGCACTTTTGAACAGCTTTTTGTGATCTTCAATTCTCTTTAACAAAAACCCAATATCTTCACTGGTCTTAGCTCCATGCAGTTTTTTTGTCTCTATCTTGGTATAAATGCCACTCAAGGATTTGTTGCCAAATCGTATCAAAAATAAGTGGGCACATTATGAAGTCTTGTGGGTGGATGCAGACTTTTTTGTAATGTAAATTTAAATTTTGACTGCATCCAAATTTTGAATTTTATTAACATTCTTTAATATTTCCTCGAGCATCTGCAACATAAAATTTGTGATTAGTTAGTTAGATGCTTTCTTCCCGGATGTGTTGGGAGCTCTTTTGTAAATGCTTTTATTTTTTTAGAAACATCATCATGTGGACCCTCCTTTCTAACTGAAAAAGGTTTTTGTGTGTTATAATATTGGAAACAGTTTGTTGTCAGAATACTTGACCTACTTTTTGTAGTCACTCATTTTAGTCAGGTTAAAAATTTATTGATTTGTTTGATATTAAACATGAAAAAATACTTTGCTTAAAATTTTCAATGAAAAAAGTATGTTAAGATCCTTACGATCTCACTCTTTACTTGAATAAAACTTTGCTTAAAATGCGATCTAAACTAAGATACTTTCAACGATGCAAAAGTTACAGAATTATAAAAAAATTGTTTTGGAATCATTGTGTGTGTGGCAAAAATTGCATTTATGCAACACTCGTGCAAAATGCTCTTTAATTGTATTAAAAATCATACATTAAACTACTGAAGACAATAATAAGCAATAACCTTTATGAAGAAGTGACGTAATTTGCGTCGTCCCGTTTTGCGTCGCTTTTTAAAAACTAAAAAATTCGATTTGCACCGTTATAATTTCAAGTTGTGTCGGTACGATTTGTATTATATTGACTCTGAATGACGTCGTTTTGATTTCGATTTGCGTCGCTATAAATAGATCATTTTTTCAGACGTAATTAAATGCTTTAAATCGAAAGAAAAGGCTGTTAATATGGAAACATCTTTTTTACTAGCAACTACAACAGTAAGAACACATTGCAAGTCACTGAGCAAGAACGTAAGGATTCGATTTACGTCGCGTTTCTCCGGACCCCATTAAAGACGCAAGTCGGGGCTTTAGTGTATATAATTTAATATTATGTTAATAAAAACAAGGACTCATAAGCCTCCCACGGAATTATTATAATTATAGAAAGGACAGTGTGAAATTTACCACCATTAAATAAATAAAAATTAACGCGATTAGAATCTTCCTAAATCACTTTGCAACACCATTGCAAAAATTCAAACTCCCAAACATTTTCCAGAAACCCTTCATGCATTACACAGTACTGGATTCAGAAAATTCCAAATTTATTAATTTTAATAAATTTCTAAGTTTCTTATCTTAAAACTTTTTTAAAATATTTTGTAGTTAATGAATATTTAATGATATTTTTCCCTTATTATAATATTCTCTTCTTCTATCAACTCGAAATATATATTTACGTGAATGTGAACATTTTTGTACGTTAATACTTGAATTACAAAATTTACATATAAACATTATTTTTATTCATAAAACTTAAAATGTTTTTGGAATTTGTTTTTAAAATTATTAAAATAAGAAAATTGTAGTTGTTGTTGTTTTAGTTTTGATGTCAAAATATGACATAAGATGAGATAGTCTCTTCTTCCTCGTAGTGTGGGCAATTTGATAATTTCCATTAACCTTGAATGTAATTGAAAAAAGAAGTGATGGAAGGAAGAGGCTAATGTGAGATTTAAAGCATAAAGAGAAAAGGTAAGATTATATTCAGCTGTATGGTAATGAGTTGTTATTACACTAGTAATTATAGAAAATATTTATTCATGTATAGAACACTATGAACATAAAACTGTATTACATTGAAATATTTTCAGATTTTTTTCAAATCGGTTGAGATTTTATTTTAAGTGAAGGTGTATGATACATGACTCAATATGACTAGAGGACGCTTATTTAGGCTCATTTTGAGATAAATCTATACACGTTTTACAATAGTATTTGATATCTAAGAAATCGGTAGAACATAAAGATTCAAATTTTTGAGGCATAAAATGGAACGTCAGTTGATTTCAGAATAAAATTAAAAGTTTAAAATTGAAAATGAACCGATTCTCATATAATTTGTCATATCGATTTTGATTAAACTCGTTTTATATATATGAATATTACGGACTAAATATCCCATTCCGGGGATTATTAGTATGGGATTATTATATCGGTTAATAATGGTGCGATCATAATCAATTTCAGTATTTCGTGCTAAATTTCATTAAGATATTTTCAAAGCTGCCAGCCAGACGGACGGATATCGTGAAATCGAATCAGATTGTGATTAAGAACGGTATACTTAAAAGTGCTGGTAGGACTATTTTTTCTGCCCGTTACAAACATCGACACTTACGCTTAATACCTCTACCATCTATAGTGGTGTAGGGTATTAAAAGGACGTTTAAAATAAGTTAAATTTCTGTGCCTTAATATCTTTGAAAATATATTTTTTAGGGATCTATAGGGACTATATATACACAACTTTTTTCATCTCATATAATAAACGGATTTTTGGGGAATTAAAAAATCAACACCTGAAAACACACAAAATGACTGAATCGATTTTTATGAAATTTACCATACAGATATTTCATATACAATGGTTCTGATATACCGTTCATTTGCTGTAAAAACGTCATAACTCAAGAAATGCAAGTTTCTTGTTAATATAAGTAACTAATAAGATGTTTTTGAACTAAAATATTTTTCTGACTTAAGTATTCATATATCAGAGAAGATCCCGGTATTTAAAGAGTTATTGGTTTAAAATGGCATTTCTGTCGTTCATCAACTAAAGAGTAGTTTATTTTCCACCACGAGTGGTTATAGAGGTTATACGAAATTTTTTATTTCGTATGTAAAGTCAAAAAGGAATCATTTAAGACATCATTAAGTATATATGTCCTTGCATCATATCAAAATATGAATCGATTTAGTCGTGTTCGAGAATGAAAGCATTCTCACGTTCAAAATGTTAATCCAATTTCAATTAAATTTGATCAGATTGCCTGTTAGTTTCTTGAACTTTATTTACAATCATAGAAATCGGTTCAGTAACAATTAAGTTATAGACCGATAAAAGTTGCGATAGGCTGAATAGGTTCAGTGGTTATTTTTCTCCATATGAATGAAAATTTCGTTGAGAAATTGTCTAATTACAATAAAATTGTTTATTGGGTTTTTAACACTAATTTATCACGTCAAAGTCCTCCGAGAATCTAATCCAATTATCAATAATAATCTATTTTTAGATATTTCAAAAATTCTCACTTTGTTGTTTCATAAATATTTCTCTCCTCCCATTTGAATTTTATGTCACATTTCCAATTGGAATTTTATTTAACAAAACTAAGACCCCCAAAAAGTAATAGTTTTGTATTTTTTTCAAATGTCTAGTAAAAATAAACATAAAAAACTTTAAAAACGAAAAATTTGTATAATTTAGGACATGTCACGTTTAACACATGTATGTAAAATCTACAACAGAAAAACAAATACAAATACATAAAATGGCAAAAAAAATTTTGTATGCAACAAAACTAAAAATTAAATGCAACACGACAAGTTTGTCATATTGCAAAGTGTAGTTTTATTATCTAAAATAATATAACACAAAAGAGGAATTATGGTCGGTAAAGCCCGACTATTTCATAACCTACACCATATTGTTGGTTATAAGTGTTAGCTACCAAAAATAAATGAACCACCCTCGTATAAAGGTATTTTTTTTAATTTATAATTAAGAGTGCGGGGTATTATAATGTTACTAACATTCATATGGGATTTGTGCGTTCTAGAATGAATTTTTTCTGTGGGCATTATATGTGAGCTAAAAGAAATTATGGACCGAACTTAGTAAAATTTCACATATCGGTTTTTGCTTATATTTGTCTTTATTCTTATTGCAAAATCAACTAATATATGAGATTTGAGCACGTCAACGTATATATCATAAGACTAATTTGTGCCAAATTTCATTAAAATCGCTTTATATTTAGGACTTTTATTACCTTAAGTCCTTATTTCGAAAAGTACATTATTATTGGGACTAAGTGAAAAAAATGGACCCATCATCATCAATTTCAATAGGGATCGTATTTGGGCCAAAATAATAACATATGAAAATTTCATTAGGATATTTTTAATATTGCATTTTGTTCACAAGGTATACATAGACAGTCAGCCAGCCAGACGGACGGGACATCGTTCAATCGACTCAGAAAGTCAACCTGAGTCGAAGGATATACTTAAAAATAGAGGTAGAACAAAATTTTCTGTCCGTTACAATTGTTGCATGAACGCATAATACTCTAACCACCTATGCTGGTGTAGGGTATAAAAACAAGGGTGAACAGAATTTAACAAATTATTAAAAAAAAATTTATTAAAAAATTTTTAATTTTAAATTCAGTTTTATTTTTATTGAAAAAAATATTTAATAATATTTTAAGATTTTTCTTTTTATAAAGGCGCACCCTAAACGGTCTCTAGTTGGATTGCCCAACATCACAAAAACAACAGCAATACAAACAAAAAACGACCACATGCAGTAAAACTGCATAAGAGTACAAACAAGGTGTTTTACATACTTGTAAAGTCTGATATCTAAATAAAAGTATTTGTGTATGTTTGTATGTGTGTATATGTGTGCGTACATGTGTCAGTGTATGCATTTGTACTTTACAATAAAACCAAACCAAACAAAATATACATAATTTTAGAAGAAGCAGCAGCAGCACCAGCATTAGTACTAAAACAAAAAAACAAAAAACTCTATTTTTACGTACTTGTTGTCATTGTTGTTGTACTCTTGTTGTAATATTTGCTAGAGGTACTTGTTAATTCTTCTTCTTTTTCTTATTT
The DNA here is from genome assembly GCA_004302925.2 of Cochliomyia hominivorax. Taxonomy (NCBI): domain Eukaryota; kingdom Metazoa; phylum Arthropoda; class Insecta; order Diptera; family Calliphoridae; genus Cochliomyia; species Cochliomyia hominivorax. The sequence continues at coordinate 29,105,481 of PYHX02000413.1, forward strand.
TTGATATGTTTGGGTCTCGTTTTTTTTTCGTAGGGGTACAAACTGGGTTATTTTTAGATATTAATCCACAGAAATACAACATAAAACATAAAATATTTTCATGTAATTTAGTTTTTTATTTTCTACATTTTCTTACACTTTAAAATAGTTTATAATGACGTATTTTTTGATATATAAATATTTGACACTTGATGGTATAGGGAGTGAGAGAAAGGGAGAGGGAGAGGGAGAGGGAGAGAAAACAACAGTTTTGAAATTTCTTATGTTCAAGAATCAATTGAATTAATGTTAATGTCTTTTCCCCCTTTTGTTTGATTTAAAAATAATTGAAATAAATGGAACATATTTCTCTTAAGAGGGTACAGTGGGACAGAACTACGTCTTGTATGCATTTGTGCAGATGTTTCTAACGGGCAGAAAATGTCGATTTAACCATGACTCGCTGTCCCTGTAAAGCAGTCGCAAAGTACAGATGGCAGTTTTGAAAATATCTTAATGAAATTTGTTACGTAGTATTAGTTTGGCCCAAAGACGAAGCCTATTGCAACTGGTTATGATTGGTACATTATTTTATATGGTCCCCATACAAATGTAGTATGAGTTTTTGGTCAATAAAATTCCTAAATACGAAAACTGATATCAAAAAGTTTTCTGATATTCTTAATTAGTGCCAATTTTATGGGGATCGGTCCACTGTTAGCAACTTCCTCTGAAATTCAGAAAATTTCTCAAAAATTTGCTATAAAAAGAAAATTTTCGAAAATTTGCTATAAAAAGAAAATTTTCTATAAAAATGAAATTTTTTCGAAAATTTTCTATAAAAAGAAAATTTTTTCGAAAATTTTCTATAAAAAGAAAATTTTTTCGAAAATTTTCTATAAAAAGAAAATTTTTTCGAAAATTTTCTATAAAAAGAAAATTTTTTTTCGAAAATTTTCTATAAAAAGAAATTTTTTTTCGAAAATTTTCTATAAAAAGAAAATTTTTTCGAAAATTTTCTATAAAAAGAATTTTTTTCGAAAATTTTCTATAGAAAGAAAATTTTTTCGAAAATTTTCTATAAAAAGAATTTTTTTTCGAAAATTTTCTATAGAAAGAAAATTTTTTCGAAAATTTTCTATAAAAAGAAATTTTCTCGAAAATTTTCTAGAAAAAGAAAATTTCTCGAAAATTTTCTAGAAAAAGATAATTTTTCGAAAATTTTCTAGAAAAAGAAAATTTCTCGAAAATTTTCTAGAAACAGAAAATTTTTCGAAAATTTTCTAGAAACAGAAAATTTTTCGAAAATTTTCTGGAAACAGAAAATTTTTCGAAAATTTTCTGGAAAAAGAAAATTTTTCGAAAATTTTCTAGAAAAAGAAAATTTTTCGAAAATTTTCTAGAAAAAGAAAATTTCTCGAAAATTTTCTAGGAAAAAATTGATCGAAAATTTTCTAGAAAACTTTTTTTTATTATTCATTTACTCACTTACTTCCCCCTCTCTATTGCCTTGTGTCACATATCTTTTAGGTCTAGATTTAAATATTTAAAAAATTTCCATTAAAATATTTATGAACTGCAATTCTTTGAATGGATATTTTTTCTGTTGTTTCTGTTTTGTTGTTGTTGTAGTTTATATCATTTTTAGTTTTACAGTTTTTAATTTACTCGACATGCAAAATACAATTACAATAGTATTTAAAAAACAACAAAAAAAAAAAAAAAAAAAAAAAAACAAAAAATGAAAAAGTTTCAGGTTGTTGGTGAATTGAAATGAAATGAAATACGTGACAATTATTATTTATTTATTTTTTGTTTTTAACTATAAATTTTCTATTTGTTTTTATGTATTCATTCTACCAAAAAAGGAACAAAAACGAAAAAAGTTAAACCCCCCTCTCATGTAGAAATGTAAAAAATATATATTTATATCCGCTTTTATTTGTTTTATGTATTTAATGCAAGAAAATTTAAACTTTTTAATTCGAACTCTCTTACAAGAGAACATGAATAAGTTGGTTGGTGGGTTTATTAGGGTGTGAAATGATTTCAAGATTTTTTTTTTTGAAATTGGGATAATTGTTTTGTTTTCTAGGAAGAAAAAATTTACTTGACCGTTTCCTGTATAGAGAAAATGTCGAGAATAGTGTGTAAAAGAGAAAGTTTTATATGAAGAGAAAATGTTTGAAATTTCTTTTATCAGAAAGTTTCTCTAAATTTTTTATAAAGAGAATATTTTTTTCAATTGTTTGTTAAATTTTTATTAAGAGAAAGTTTTTCTAAAATTTTCCTATAAAAAGTTTTCTCTCTCTTCCTTAATTTTTTTAATGGATGGATTTCTCTTCAATTTTCTGATAAAAGAAATATTTTTTATTAACAGATCTTTTTAGCAACATTTTCAAAACAATGAAACAATTATGAGAAAATTTATTAATATTTTATTGCTTTTTTATTCTTTAATTTTTTTATAAAGAGAAAAATAAATTAAAATTTTAAAAAAAAAATTCTATAAGCAGAAAATTTTGTTTAAATTTTCTATATAGAACAGATTAAATAAGTTAAAATTTGTGCAGAGTGATTTTATTTGAAGAGATACTTCGTTAAGTCTTCATGCCAAAAAGTGAAAAGTTTTTTATTCTGTAAAAAGATTATATCAAAAATTTTTGTAAAGAGAAAATTTTTCAGAAATTTGCCATGAAAAGAAAAGTTCTCTTAAATTTTCCATAATGAAAAAATCTCTTAAATTTGCATTAATTTCTCATAATTTGCCACATTCATTAGGAAGAAAAAATTCATAAAAAATTTCTATAAAAAACATTTTTATAAAATTTTCTTTAAAGGAAACATTTTTTATAAATAGAATTTTTCTCTGAAATTTGTAAATAACATTTCTTTTAAATTTACATAAAGAGAAAAATTCTCTTAAATTTTCAATAAAGAAAAAATGTTCTGAAAGTTTCCTTATAGAATAAATTTCACTTAAATTTTCTGTAAAGAGAGAAAATGTTATAAATTGTTCTTAAATTTTCTTTAAGTGAATTTTTCCTTTTATAAAATATTCTCTTAAATTTTTTATTGATTTATAAATTATCTTTTAAGCTCTCTTTATACTTTTAAATTTTCTTTAAAAAGAAAAAACCTCTTAAGTTTTATTTAAAGTAAATTTTTTTATAATCTTAAGTTCAGGTGCTGAAAAATATACTCCACCTTAATCCTCCCTATTTGATCGTGTGCCTCATGGTTAAAAATTATTTACAAACTGATGAAAAAACTGACATTTTGTCAATGTTATTTCGTCTGTCTGTTGCTTGCAACATTGAATGACTACGACTGAAGGTGGTAGACGATTAACGATTGACGGTTTTTGTTTGTTTGTTTTTTTCACGTTTTATACTTGATTGATTTCAATACTTATGAACTTTATTGTTATTATACTAAGAGGAGATACACACACACACATATATATACAAACACACGTGTATATGTAAACATAAAAATCAAGTAAAATGATCATAATAATGTTATAACAATTTACAACAACAACAATGACAACAATGGTGGCAATAATAAAAATAATAATCGTGATAATAATGATGAGAGCAACAACAACAATAAATATTAAATGTGACAACAAAACTTACAAACGAACAGACTAAATGATGAGTATGAAAATACAATTAAAAAAGAATAATTAAATGTGTAAAATAAATACACATACATATACACTTAAGGAGTGAGATCGAAAAATTCTTAACATACATATATGTTAATAAAAACGAAACCCCAGTTTTTTCTCCATTTAAAATCTATCACACTTTTGGTCACTTTATTGTGATCTATTTTAATAAGAGCATAAAATCTTTCCATTGGCCTTAGTTCCAGGCAGTTTTGAGGATTTTCCTCTTTTGATACCACTCAAGGGCTTGTTTACAATAGTGCCAGAATGCCAATTGAGGCCAAAAATAAGTGGCCTCAATTCCCGTTCTCTGTTTTTGGTCTCCAGTTTTTTTTTTTTTTTTTTTTTTTTTTTTTTCAAATTTCCTGTCAGGAACTTTTTGAGCCTTATATATTTTTAACCCTGCATTAGCTTTAACTTTTTGTACAAATAGTCAGAGCACTCAGCCAACCGGCTGCTTTCCCACCCGATGTGTTGGGAGCTCCTTTTCTTCATATTTTTGGGCTTTAGAAACATTATGTGGACCATTCCTTTTATTGGTTAAGGTAGAAGAAATGGTCCACCGTAATGTTTAATAACATTGGAAATAGTTTGACCTTTGAATGCTTGATCAACTTTTTGTAGGACCAAGTTGGTCTTTTTTGTCACTCATTTTAATCAGATTAACATAAAATTCATTTCACTGACATGTTTTACGAAGATAACATGATCAGAGAAAATCAAATAATACTTGTTTTAAAAGTTTTAATGAGAAATGTGTGTTAAGATTTTTTCAATCTCACTTCTACAAATAAAAATACATAATGTAAAGAGAGTTCATATGGATCTCTCATTCATAATGATGATGATGACATTGAAAAAGTTTAATAACTGTTGTCCACTCTCCGTCTGTCATTAACATTTATACAAATAATAAATATAAAAATGCAACACAGAAAAAATTTATGTTGTTGCACACACATGCATTCAATGGACGCACTCACACACTTATATACACATACATGTTTATATATAGTTTAATGGGTGGCTGGCGGACGTTTAATATTTGTTTTATTATTGTACTTTTTTATTTATTTCTTTTTATTCTTTATGTATTTTGTTGGGTGTAGTTACTTTTTGTTGTTGTTATTGTTAATATTTTTTATAATTGTTTTTGGAGTTTTATGTCATAAATTAAATAAAGTCGAATGGAGGAACAGAAAATTACAATTATTTTTATTACTTTTTCTCAATACCTACTATATTTTATATGAAAATAAATTTCCGTTAATATTTCTACCTGACATGTTTACGAAAAACGCTTTAAATAATTTTCTTATTATTGTTATACCCTCCACTCCTACAAGTGGTGAAGAGGGTATATTAACATTGTCATTACGTGTGTAACGCTAGGAAGGAATCATTTTAGACCCCATAATGTATATATATTCTTATATCAAATCCGTCTATATATTTTTTTATCTGTCTGTCTATCTATCTATCTATCTATCTATCTATCTATCTATCTATCTATCTATCTATCTATCTATCTATCTATCTATCTATTTATCTATCCATTGTTGACAGAGCTCAATGAAATTTAAGTATTTGTTCTAGTCCTGCGAAGTTTCCTATTTACAATGAAAATCTGAGTCGATTTAGCTATGTCCGCCCGTCCGTCTGTCACGCTCATGTCTACAATAATTGACAGCGCTCAATGATATTTGGTCTAACTATTTGTTCTAGTCCTGCGAAGTTTCCTATTTACAATCAAAATCTGAGTCGATTTAGCTATGTCCGCCCGTCCGTCTGTCACGCTCATGTCTACAATAATTGACAGCGCTGAATGATATTTGGTCTAAGTATTTGTTATAGTCCTGAGAAGTTTCCTGTTTAAAACCAGCAAAATCGGTTTAGTTTATTAAAAAATATATACCGATACCTGAGAGAACCTCTAAGTTCAAGCAAGGAACTTTCGTAAAATTTTCTATTATAAATCGACAAATTATAATCAGTTTAATATTAATTCATTACCATTCCAAGCATTATCAAAATCGGTTCAATAGAGGAAATGTCATAGCCAAAAATATAGCTAATTTCGTGACTTATAAAATATTTCTGTGTTACATTTATATACTTTGCACGCATTTGCGATGGAGGGTAATAAAGATTCGTCTTAGCCGAATATAGCGTTCTTACTTGTTTTTTATTATTATTTTCAATATTTTATTTAAATAATTTTTTAACAGAAAATTAATTTATAATTTTTTGTTGTTTAATTTTCATTTTCATTTCTAATTGAAATTTCTTTTGTTAAAATTCATGAAATTTAATTTCAAAGATTTTTTAACAAGATTATAGCAATTATTATAGCTAATTATTGAATAATATTTGTTTTGAAAAATAAATAAATAACTGTTTTATAATCTGATGTTTACTTCAGAATCTATAATTAATTTTTAATTATAAATTTTATTATTTTTAATTGAAGTATTATTTTCTAATTAAGAAGGATTTTAAGTAAATTTGTCATAATATTGCGTAATTGAAAATTTCTATAAATTTTCTTTTTTATGAAATTTTTGATAATGTACCATTTTATAAGAAATAATTTTCTTTTAATAGAATTTTTTTTAGAAAAATTTTAAAAAGTTTTTATTTTTATAGAATTTTTTTGAGAAATTTATCTTTATATAGAAAATGTTCTTTTTATAGAATTTCCAGAAGATTTTCTATTATAGAATATTTTCGATAAATTTTCCTTTTTATAAAATATTTTCGCGAAAATTTTCTTTTTATAGAATATTTTCGATAAATTTTCCCTTTTATAGAAAAATTTCGAGAAATTGTTTTTTTTTTATAGAAAATTTTCGAGAAATTTTTCTTTTTTTAGAAAATTTTCGAGAAATTTTTCTTTTTATAAAAAATTTTCTTTTATCTTTTAATAGAAAATTTCTCACAAATTTTCTTTTAATAGAAAATTTCTCACAAATTTTCTTTTAATAGAAAATTTCTCACAAATTTTCTTTTAATAGAAAATTTCTCACAAATTTTCTTTTAATAGAAAATTTCTCACAAATTTTCTTTTAATAGAAAATTTCTCACAAATTTTCTTTTAATAGAAAATTTCTCACAAATTTTCTTTTAATAGAAAATTTCTCACAAATTTTCTTTTAATAGAAAATTTCTCACAAATTTTCTTTAATAGAAAATTTCTCACAAATTTTCTTTTAATAGAAAATTTCTCACAAATTTTTTTAATAGAAAATTTCTCACAAATTTTTTTAATAGAAAATTTCTCACAAATTTTCTTTTAATATAAAATTTCTCAAAAATTTTCTTTTAATAGAAAATTTCTCACAAATTTTCTTTTAATAGAAAATTTCTCACAAATTTTCTTTTAATAGAAAATTTCTCACAATTTTTCTTTTAGTAGGAAATTTCTCTCAAATTTTCCTTTAATAAAAAATTCCTCACAAATTTTTTTAAATAGAAAATTTCTCACAATTTTTCTTTTAGTAGGAAATTTCTCTCAAATTTTCCTTTAATAAAAAATTCCTCACAAATTTTCTTTAAATAGAAAATTTCTCAAAAATGGAAAATGTCTCACAATTTTTATTTTTAGAAAATTTTTCAAAATTTTTTATTAGAAAATATTTAGAAATTTTCCTATGAATTTTCTTTAAAAAAATTCGTGAAAAAAGTTTAGTTTTATATTAAAAAGCTTTTAGAAATAAAAATATCATAAAGTGATATTTTACCTAAAAATACATTTTTTTTCTTAAAAGGACGAAAAAAAATCCCCAGATAAAACTTTAAATATTCATTCTCCTCATTTCCCTCCTTTAATCATTAATAAATTCATATTAAAATATATTTCAAAATCTTAAAGAATAAAAAGCAGCAGCAAAAAAAAAAACAAGAACTTTTACTTAAATATGACCATAAATCATGGTCTTTACTTTAGGGATTCTTCTTTTTTCTTTCTTCTCTTTTGGCTTCCCTTTGCCACGTTTTATTCATGCATTTCATTCCAGTTCTTTATTATTATATGCGCTTAGGGAGGATTTCCTTCCTGATTTTATATTTTTGTTTCATTTTTTCGGTTTCAATTTTAGACAGCAAAACAATATTTATCCTTCATTCAATAAAACCTAAAAAGGAACTTTAATGTTTGCCAATAATTTGTTTATACTCAACTTATGTGATGACGAGTGTTTCATTTCATATGAAGAAGAAAACAAAACATTTTTGCAACAAAGAAAAAACAAATTTTATTTGTGTTTTTTATATTTTTCCCATTTTTATTTTGTAAATAGTAAGAGTGTGTGTGTGTTCTAAATTGGAGTGTTAATATTTAGGTGTGAGTATGTTTGTGGTCATATTGTATAACAAAAACTCACACATGTGCAAATTAGCCCCCCTGCAGACAACCATAAATGTTTTGTTAATAGAAAAGGGGGAACGAAACATAAAAACCTAAAAATCCACCACTAAACATTAAAACTAAAATAAATCGAATTTCGATTTCGTTTAAAATCACACATAAAATTATCAATAATATGAAACGACTTAATAAAGTATTTAATTATTATTTTCTATAAAAATCAAATTTAACGATTTTTTTATAAAATTTAAATTTAACGCAAATTTTTTGTAAAATTCGAATTTTAACGAAATTTTTTTTAAATTTCAAACTTAACGAAAATTTTCTAAGAAATTAAAATTTAACGAAAATTTTCTATAAAATTCAAATTTAATGAAAGTTTACTATAAAATTCAAATTTAATGAAAGTTTACTATAAAATTCGACAGTACCGGAAAAGAAAACCTGGTTCAGGCAGAAGCAATGGTGGTTCATGTTTCTAAAACCAAAGAAAAAAATAGAAAGTAGCTAAGTCCTCGAATTGTTTAGTACGAAAAGTTAAAGCTAATTCAGATTTAAAAACATAGAACGTTTAAAAAGTTCCTAAGAGAAACGTTGCTGAAAAGGTAGAGGTCAAAAACAGAGCACAGAAATTCAAGCAAAAATTTCCAAAAAAAATGGCTGCATAATGGATGACAAAACGTATGTCCTGGCAAATTTTTCGAAATTTCCTGGTCAGAAATTGTATGCTACTGATGCCCGAGGGAATGTGGAAGGAAAGCTAAGAACCCAAAAGCAGTCAACATTTGTTACAACGGAATCTATAAATACCGAAATTTACATCAAGAAATGTTTACAAAAAAAGACTGCTTAAACTCATAGGACTTCATTATGTGTCCAATTATTATTGGTCTTGACATACTGTCGCTATTATAAACAAGCCCTTGAGTGGTACAAAAACAATAATGTAGTATTTGTACCAAATGGGGAAATTCTTCCAAGCTGCCAGCTGGTAAGGCCAGTAGGGAGATATTGAGCTTTTGTTGAAAGAGAATTGAAGTGTACAAAAAAGGTGTCCAAAAGTGAGGTAAATTTTGAACAGAGATAGACTTCTATTTCAGCAAAGTAACAGAAAACGTTTCAAAATATTATCACTATTGATTAAAATTATGAAAAAAAAACTTGTTTCTTAATTTTAATAATTTAAACCAAATGAAAGAAATAAAACTGTAACTGTAGTGATTTCGGTTTTATTAACACATATGTATGTTAAGAATTTTTCGATCTCACTCCTTAATAAAAACGTTTTCTTTAATTTTTTCTTCCTTAAAATTAAGTAAATTTTATTTCGTGTTAAATTTTTTCGTTAATTTTAGTATAAAATAATTAAAAAAAATGTTAATTTTTTAAATATAATTTTCTTTCCTTGACACCACTGTACTTCATTCAGGTTATTGTAAATTCTACCCCTATCTTTTCTTATCTTTTCTTAATGTATTCATTCATTCAATATTTTGTAACTTTAGCACTTCCTATGTAAATTTTGAGTTCAAATTATATTTAATTAAAAAAAGAAACGAATAACTAAATTTACACATTTTTTTGTTTTCCTTTTTAAGCATAAATTCTTAGCTTTTCGTTTTGGTTCTGTTTCTTCTATTTATTTTTTTGTTGATTTTCAAAAACAAAGTGTCGATGTCAAAGTTTTAATAATTGTCTTCCTTCTTTATTCTGTTTAGACTGATGTTTTCTACAGTTAAAGTGTATTTATTAGCAAACAAATAAATACATATTTACAAATACACAAACACATAGATATTATGTATTTATATTTGTATGTGTGCATGTATGAATGTATGTATGTATGTATGTATGTATGTATGTATGTATGTATGTATGTATGTATGTATAACATGTTTCAAAAATAAAAGTGAGGGTGGTTGTGGTGGTGTTTAACTATCAATACATTACATACAAAAATGTATGTATGTTGTGTGTGTGTGTTTGTTGAACTTTTTTTTCTGCAAAACTTAGTTTTTTTTTTGAAACCCACTTTAAGACTCGTCTGTTTAAGTGGTTGTTAACATCTGCATATACAAACAAACAAACATAAATATTCACTTCTATATTTTCTCTGTTAGACATTCAGTCGTTCACCTTTAAGACTCACGTGCTATCGATTAATGTTTTCTTTATACTTTGCCTAAGTGTCAGTTTGTTTCTATAAATGTATGTGTATTTATAAGGATGTGTCTGTCTGTTGAGTATAAAATTCATCCAATATGTATCCAAACTATGTATGTAAACAATCTATGTAAACATTATGTTTAAGTAAAATACATACACATTTATTCACATGCCCCGTAACCCAGCAAATGTTGTGATTAAAATTTTGAAGAAATAAATCCTTTAAATTCAAATCTAAATCATTTTTTTAAGTAAAAATTAAATTTTATAAACAAAATTAATTTGTGGAATATTTTACATAAAATTTAAATTTAACAAAAATTTTCTAAAAAAAAATAAAATTTTACCTAAATTTTTTTGATTACAATCTTCAACAAAAAACGAAGTTTAATAAAAATTTTTGTTAATTTTGATTTTTATTTAATTTAAAGTTTTTTAGAAAATTTTTGTTAATATTTAAATTTATAAAATTTTCGTTAAATTTTACTTTTATTAAATAAATCATTAAATTTTAATTTGTAAGAAAATTTTCGTTGAATTTGAATTTTATTGAAAGTTTTCTTTACATTTTAATATCAAATTTTCAAATTTCTTCTTATAGAAAATTTACGATAAATTTTGTTTTCATAAAAAAAAATTCGTTAAATTTGAATTTAATAGAAAATTCTAAATTTTGCATAAATTGAACTTTAAAAAAAACTGTTCGGTACACATTTGAATTTCATGCTCATAAAATTTGAATTTTATATAAAATTTTCGTTCATTTTGAATTTCATAGAAAACTTTCGTTAAAATTAAAAAAAAAAATATAATTTGAATTTTATAGAAAATTGTCGTTAAATTTGAATTTTATAGAAAATTGTCGTTTAATTTGAATTTTATATAAAATTTTCGTTAAATTTGAATTTTATAAAAAAAATTCATTAAATTTGACTTTTATAGAAAATTTTCGTTAAATTTGAATTTTATAGAAAATTTTCGTTAAATTTGAATTTTATAGAAAATTTTCGTTAAATTTGAATTTTATAGAAAATTTTCGTTAAATTTGAATTTTATAGAAAATTTTCGTTAAATTTGAATTTTATAGAAAATTTTCGTTAAATTTTAGTTTTATAGAAAGTTTTCGTTAAATTTGAATTTTATAAAAAATTTTCATTAAATTTGAATTTTATAGAAAATTTTGGTTAAATTTGAATTTTATAGAAAATTTTGGTTAAATTTGATTTTTATAGAAAATTTTCGTTAAATCCGAATTTCAGCCACTGCTCTGCTCTGGGCAGTTTGTTTATCATAATAATTCAATGCCATGAAACTAAAAATAAGTGGACACATTATGAATGGAAGCAAGCTTTTTTGAAAACATTCCATGATATATCAAATTATAGGCTGCTTTTGCCACAACTGGATATTGTTTATCATACCAAGAATGTTTTGGGGAATTTTTGCTTTTGAGTCCTAAACTTTACTTTAACATTCCCTCAAGCATTAGCAATTTGTTGAAAATCCGCCATAACAAACGATTTGTAATCCTTTATGCAGCACAATTTTTTCTTCCTACCGATTTTTTTTGGGTTTAGAAACATTATTATTGGTTAAGGTAGAAAAAATGGTCCACATGATGTTTTCTATCAACGAATAAGTTCTGCCGGTATTGGAAACAGTTTGACGGCAGACCTTTGAATGGTTGGCCAATTTTTTGTATGTTCAAGTTGGGTTTTGTTTTAAATATTTAATAATTTTAACTTTTTAGTCACTCATTTTAATCAGATTTCTATATATTCAATCTAAAATCAACTATGTTCAAGGTTGATTTTGATTCAAGTTTTTTTTATTTTCATGTGTATATGTTAAATACTCCTTTTAAATGAGTCTTCAGTAAAATTATTTTTAAAGAAAGATTCGTTATATTTTCATTTTTTATTAAATTTCATAATTGTTTTATTGAAATTTTATTTTTTTAATATTTTTTATATCACATTTTTGGCTTAATTTCGTTTTTCGTCATTTACAAAATTTCTTAATAATTTCTTTTTTTTTTTAATATATCTCCCTTTTGTAAATTATTCCACTTTCCGATCAGGAAACTTTTGTTTTTGATAAAATTCAAATGAATATTTATAAGTAAAATCCCTTAATATTCTCCAAAACAAACTAAAACCAATAGAAGCAGAAATAACTAGAAATAATCAATTTGTATGCGAAAAATACTTAAATACACGCAATATTCAAATATCGTTTATAATTTTCATAAAAGAAGTAAAAAACAACAAAAATTAAAACTGAAAATCTACAAAACTAAACTAGAACAAACAATAACAACAACAGGACGACTAAATGACTGAATTCCTGTACTTTTTTTTGCAACAAAAGAAATTTGTTTGCCTACATTTAAATTGTGTTACAGATTTTCAGTTGATGGGGAAAAAACGACTTAAATATAAAATTTATTCACACTTCATAAGCGTTACGACAACAACAGAGTCACAAAATAATGGCAAAAGTGTTAAAAGAAAGTCAAAGATATAAATGTCATCATATTATTCATTGAATTCATGTACATACATACATACATACATACATACATACATACATACATACATACATACATACAAACATAACTATATATATATTTGTGTTATGTATGTATGAATGTATGTAATTAATGTTATTTTTTTACATTTTTATGTTTGTTTCATAAAAAATTTTTTCTTTTACGCAACACAATTTTTATGAATATTTTTTTATGTAAAGAAAACATAATAAAACAAAGCAACAACATCAACAACAAGAAGCCCTTGTAAGTGTGTAATTATGATAATTATTTTATTTCTTTTCGGTTTTTCTTAGTTCTTTTTCTCTGAAATACAACAACAGAAAAATTACAAAAATAAAAAAATGCTAAAAATTTCTGCCAACATCAATGTTCTCTGAGGAATTATTTTCACAAAGTTATTTTTCTTCTTCTTATTTTAGTTTTATTCAAAATTAAAATAAACATGTTTTCTATTAAAAATATATTAAAACTTAAGAAAAAGACGAAAATAAAGCTTTGACAAATGACAATATAAAACTGAAACTTATTTTGTAGATATTAAATATTCCATGGAAAATAAATCATAAATTGTTTAAAATAAGAAAATTTAACGAAAATTTAATGAAAATGTAACGAAAATTTAACAAATTTTTCTATAAAACGAAAGTTGATAAAAATGTAAAAAAACTAAAATTCAAATTAAACGAATTTGTTCTATAAAATTCGAATATAACGAAAATTTCTATATAATTCAAATTTAACGAAAATTTCATAAATAATTTCATAAAAAAAATATAAAATTCAATTTAACGACAATTTTCTTTAACTTTAAATTTAACGAATATCTTTTATGAAATTGAAATTTAACGGAAAATTTCTATAAAATTTAAATTAAACTTTAAAATTAAAATTTAACGAAAATCTTTTATAAAATTCAAATTTAACGGAAATTTTCTATAATTTCAAATTAACGGAAAATTTTAAATTCTGTAAATTCAATAAACGAAATTTCTATAAAATCGAATTTTCTTTAAAATTTAAATTTAACGAAAATCTTTTTTAAAATTCAAATTTAACGAAAGTTTCCTAAATTTTCTATAAAATTCGAATTTAACGAACATTTTCGATAAATTTTAAAATTTCATGAAAATTTTCTATAAAATTGAAATTTACGGCAAATTTTCTATAAAATTCTAATTTAATGAAAAATTTTCTATAAAATTAAAATTTAACGAAATCAAAAGAAAAATTAAAAATAATTTTCTATAAAAAGAAAAAATTTTAACAAAAATTTTGTTAAAAAAGAAAATGTAATGAAATTTTGTAAAAAAAAAATCGATCGAAAATTTCTTATGAAAATGCTTAACTGCGAAATTTTTTGTGAAAATAAAATTTAACAAAGATTTTTTATGAAAACAAAATTAAATGAAAATTTTTTGTTAAAAAGAAGTTTGACGTAAATTTATCTTAAAACGAAATTTATAGAAAAATTCCTATGAAAACTAAATTTATAGAAAGTTTCCCATAAACACAAAATGTATAAAAATTTTCTAAAAACACGAAAATTATAGAAAATTTCTAAAAAAAAAAACAAACTTATAAAAATAATATTTATGAGAAACTATATTGGGCTATTCCGAATCTTCAATACCCTCCATCAAAATGCATGTGAAGTAAATACATTATGTTACATGCATACACACTCACACATACACACATAAACATATCTGTTTTTCTTAAATACAACGCAGGAACACTTGTTGAGTCTAAAAAGTAGTTTTATATTTTGTTATAACTTTTTTCTACTGAACCGATTTTCATAATAATAGTGAAGCACATACAACTTAATATTATAGCAAAATTTAATTCTAATTTGTCAATTTATTATTGATAATTTTGTAAGAGTTCTTCGCTTGAACTTACCGGTAGCCGTAGATATCGGTCTATATATTTTAATGCACTGAATTGATTTTGTTTGCTTTTAAATAGGAAACTTCTTAGGACTAACAATATCAGGCTAATTTTGATCTCTGTCAATTATTGTAGATGTGAGCATGTCAACAATAGACAGGCAAACGATGGAGGATATAAAATGATATCAAATTATCGCTTCACAATTTTATAGTCTGACTTCATCAGATTTTTATTATTTTAATTTATTTCCTGTTATAACAAATTTAATCTCATTAATTGTAATATTAATTAGTTTTTCTCCCCAGTTATTACCCAACTTTTAAAATTACCTCAAAATCAATTTCTTTCATGACTTTAACATCAATAAAGTTAAGATTTTAATACGTTTTTAATAACATTTTTACACCGACATAAACAACATTTGTGCCATTTTTTCGGTTTCTTAAGAGATAAAAACAACAACATTGAAACTTTAGAGACAAAGAAAAAGAGAAGAAAAAACTAATATTAAAAGTCAATAAACTAAGACAAGTACATCAATACATATACATACACCAACACATTAACAATAAAACAAAAAACTCATTACACACACATAAATACGAACAAAGATTTTCAAAACGTGAAAATTATGTCAAAGTGGGGTTTTGATTAATAAAAAAATTTTATATAGACAGATAAATGTGTTAAACATTTATAAGGAAAGAAGGATATGTGGCTAAAAAGATGTAAATGTATTAGGGAGGTTTCAAAATAGGATAAGTGGGATATTTTCGCTAATATTATTTCGCTTTATATTTTCTCTACCAATTTGTTATATAAAAGACATCCATTCACGATGTAGAACAAAATCTTATGCCCAATTTTTTCGGAAGAACATTCTCTCATATCAACTTCCTGCTAAGACATTTTTAAATTATACTTATACACTATTTTTTTAACAGCAAAAAACAAACTCATTAGAAAAACATTTATACCCAATTCACTCTAAGGAAAAGCTCTTATACAAAACTGTAATACAAATTTTTTCTTATAGAAACAACTTTAATCGTTATAGAGAAAATGCTTTTGACAGCTCTTGTCATAGAAAAATCTCTTATATAAAACTCTTATATTCTTTACACTATTCAATGTATACTCATCTCTATTAATCAATTCTACTTATAAAAGTAATCCTTTCACGATGTAGAACAAACTCCTATGCCAATTTTACTTAAGAAAATACTCTTATACAAACTTCCTGCTATGACAAAACTGTTATACACTGTTATAATTAATAATTATAAACTAGACTTATAAAATACTTTTATTATCAAAAAAACAAAACTCATATAGAAAAACCATTATATCCAATTCACTCTAAGGAAAAACTTGTATACTAAATTGTGATTCAAATTTGTTCTTATAGAAACAATATTAAAACAAAATTATTTTTATAGACAAAACTCTTTTGGCAATCCTTGTCATAGAAAAAATCTCTTATACTCAATTCTTACAATTCCAATTGGAATCCCTCTAATATACATTTTTGTGTGTATTTGACGACATGAGGAAATAAATGATATTTCAAAATTCAACCATATGTTTGTGTATTTGTCTTAATATGCGATAATATGTGTGTCATATACAACAACATTATTTCTATGAAAAACATGTAGAACATTACAACAACATTAAATTATCATCACCAACGTCATCATAGTTATTCATATATTTTATATCTGGTTACTTACACATGTATCTATTTAATATATGATGACGGTGGTGTTGGTAAACTCCTAAAGTTTGTAAGGACTGTAATGAAACCAGCTTGATAGTTAGAATATTTATATAATTTCCTTAAATTAACCTTTTCAATGGATTTTGTCCTTAACTAAGGATTCACATTTTTATTCGAAATACTTTATTTGGAGGGGAAGGAAAAACAGGATAAAATTAAATTTGTTAACTAAATGAAAATTAACTTAAGTTTTCTTATTTCTACTTCAACAAACACATGTTTATATTACACACATATACTTACTGGTTTATTATATTTTAGTATTTTATTTATGTGTGTTGTGTGTGTGTGTGTGTGTTTGTGTATTTTATTGGATGAGTTAAATTATAACAAATCAACTTAAATATTCATTCAGGTGTTTTTATCTTGTTTTTAGCAAGTGACCTGTAATTGTATTAATTTTAATATTTAAACACTTTAATATCACGAGTGTATCAGAGGAAAATATCTGACCTAATTTTTGTCAAAAAACTGAATGAATGAATAAAAGAGATAAGAAGGAAGTTTTTCTTATTTAATTATTATTACTCAGGTGTAAGAAAATATTTGGTTAAATAAGTAATATCAGGTATTTTTGGTAAAGTTTATTTGACTTTAATGAAAAAACAACTTTAATTTAAAGGTAATAAATTAATAAAAATATAAACTCATTTGTATAGACTAAAACTAATTCAAAGACGAGACTATAAATTAATGAAGAGAATCTATAGATTTATCTACAGACGAATGTAGAAACTTTTGAGACTAATCTATAGGCGGGACTAGAGTAGTCATAGACGACTCTATGATCTAATATACATACGAGTCTATATACTTATCTATAGAGGAGTCTATTGTTTAAATTATAGAGGAGTCTAAGCCTTATATGATTCTATATTCTGATTTTTAAAGAGGTCTAATCTATCAATTAAACAGCCTTAAGTCTAAGCTGCAGACGAATATAGAGGAGTTCATAATCTGATCTAAAAAGGAGTTTATATATAGTATGATCTATAGACAGGGCAATGATCCTCCCTTTTCTAACATACGAGTCTATCTTTCGGTCTACACCAAACTCCATAGTATGATCTCTAGACGAGTCTAAGTAGTGAGATCGAATAATCTTAACAAAAATATAAGTTAAAACCACTAAACTTACACTTTTCATTTTTTATCACTTTGCTCGAACAGGTTGACCATCTCCGAATAAAATCTACTACACATTGTACGAGGTCTTCAATTCTCTTTATGTGCTCTTCAATTCTCTTTAAACAAGATCATATTACCTTTGGCCTTAGCTTTGGGCAGTTTAGAGGATTTGACTGTCTTGGTACAAATACTACATTTTTCTTCTTGTAGCACTAAAAGGCTTGTTTACAATTGTGATAGGGTGCCAAATCAAGTCAAAAATATGTGGATAGAGTTTGCTTTTTTGTAAATATTGCTTTTAGTAATTTTCGGCATTTATAGAGCCCGTTGTAAGAAGAGATTGGCTACTTTTTTCGCAACTGCATATTGCTTGCCATACCAAGAATATTCTAGGACATTCTGACTGATTTTGGGCCCTAAACTTTTCCGCAACTTTCCTTTAAATATCAGCAATATAAAATTTAGTGATCAGAAAATTGCTAAAATTGCCAGAATTTACTTTACGTCATCCATTATGCAGTTGACTTCAATTTCCGTGCTCTGTTTTTGGCCTCTAAATTTTTTTAGCAGTGTTCCTGTCAGGAACGTTTTGACCGTTGTTTAACGCATTTGCGTTAACGTTTCGTGCAAATTAGTCCGACACCGAGCTTATCAGTCTGCTCTCTTCCACCGGATGTGTTGGGAGATCTTTTGAAAGTTCTTACTATTTTTTGGTTTTAGAAACATCTTCTAACTGAATCAGGTTTTATATCGACGCACAAGTTCTTCGGGTACTATTGAATAACATTGAAATCATGTGTTGCATGTCATTTTTTGTAATAAATATTTGTTTACATATTTTACAACAACTGTAAGAATGTTTCCACAGTTGAGTTTTTCACTTCTTTTATTTTACACCATATTTTCAAGAATGTCATCCTCTTTATTGTTGTGTATTCTTTCTTATCGCCAACCAACATCTCATCATATACACTGCCTTCGTTATTGTATAAAAAATTGCGATCCTTTGTTAAGTTCTTTGGGGCGTTTACATTTTTCATACATTCTATGGCCCCATTTGTTCCTGTTCGCGCCTGATTGTGTGTCAGCGTGAGTATGTGTGTGTGTGTTTGTGTTTTAAATATAGTGTCACTTGCATAAAGGTCAAACATTCTCGCAGGAATAAAGGAAATATTTGTATTGTTGTGTGTTTTGTTATTATTAAAATGCTTCAATTTAATGTTTAGAATTAATATTTATTTTTGCCATATCATTTGTTGCAATTACACTGATTCTAAGAGAAAATGAGTGAAATTTGTGAATTTGCTTAATTTTGTTTTTACCTACCATACCATTAATTTCGTGTTCCTTATTAAAATAAAATTTTTTCTTAAAAAGCGTATGAGTTATATTAATCAAAAATATTAAGTATACGTTTTTGTTTATTCATTGAAATATTGATATATTGAAAGTTTTAATTTCAATAAATTTTTGTACAAAAAGGCCAATCCCAAGTCAAATAACTCCTTAAAATTTCCTTAACTTAATGAGGTCATCATTTGTGTTCTTTTCCAAATATTTGAATATATTTTGTGATAATCATATGTTAATTTTCTCTTTAGTGGGGAAATGGTGTAATTCATCAGAGTTAAAAGTTTAGCATTCATAACATTCTTTATGTGCTGTCGACACCAAAGGCGGCGCCATATTGTCCGTTAAAAGGAATGAATTTAAGTTGTTTTCCCCCTTTTCCTCTTGGGTGTTTTATGGCAAAACAAAATATAACATAAACATTTAGAAGAGCAACAGCAGCAATAACAACAATAATACAAAGGAAAAAAGTGAGAGAGAACAAAAAAAAATGTAAACGAAATGAAACGTAATGACATTTCTCAATTTAAGCATGACCAACAACAACAACAGCAACAAAAACGAGAACAACTTCTCCAGGCGTATCATAATTGTAAAGTAGAGAGAAATGAATAACAACAACAATAATTGAACATTTTGACAAGCTGACACCATAAGAACAAATTTATTCATGGCAGTTGTTCTTGTTGACATTGTTGTTGTTGCTGGAATGCATGCGAACTGTTTTTATTGCTGTTGTTCGTATTGTTGCAAACTAAAGTTAAGTTGCAATAAAAATGAAGAACTTTAACGACTGTTTCGGTAACAGGATAATAATGATGAGTTCATAAATCAAAATAAATAAAATTAATACAAAATTTTTGTAACGAAATGATGAAACTAAAGAAAGAATGACATTGACGATGACGATATGATTTTTATAACGACTACGGAAAAAGCGAAAGTAATTTTGGTCATAAAAATATATTACAAATACTCACACAATATGTGTGTTAAATTTGTTAAGTTTCCAATGTTTCACACATACAAAGTAATTAGAAATTTTTATAGGGATTTAAGGGCCAAGAGGTGTAACTTTCAAATAAAGTTTATATATAAGAAAAGACTGTGGGCGAATTTAACAAATGTACGTTTGTTAGTAATTTTATGAATTTTCCAGGTTTTAATTTAATCGGTTACTTTAATTATAATTTTTATATACTTGTATTGGAATATTTATTAAGAGGAAATAAAGGAAAAATGTTGCATAATTTTAGGTCAAATTAAAATACAGGTATTTTGTCATGAAAATATGATGAATGCCAGGAGATAAAAAAGAAAAACAAAAAATATTACATTTTTGTAAAAGTGGTATTTGTTAACCAAATATAGTCCAGACTTTAGACCAGTTAATATTCTAAATTATAGTTCAGTTTGTAGTCTCGATTTTTGATTGGCCTATAATATCGTCAATAGACTAGTTAATAGTATCGACATGGGATAAGAGGTGAGATCGATTTTTGATTAAAACTTTTTGAGAGGAGATGGACTATCTGTTCAAACAAAGTGACAGAAAGAACTATAAAAATATAAATGGAGGGATTTTCAAAAAAATGTTGAAAATTTCATAACTAAACTTTATTTTATAAATTTTAACAATGATTTCAACAAAAAATAAAAATGTAAGTTTGGAGGTTTCGTTTTTATAACATATTTGTGTGTTAAGAATTTCTCGATCTCATTTCTTACATCTAAAATTCGAAATTTAATTTGATTTGTTTACTTTTCGAAAATATAATCTAAGAGTTTATATTTATTTTAAATTTTAAAGTTTTTTGAATTCAAATTTATGTTCGAAAATTTTGGAAATAACGTTTTTATGGAGAAAATTTATTTACATTTAAATATATATTTTTTAAAATATGTTTAAGATTTTGTTCGAAAATCATGTTCTTTTAATTTCGGAATGTATAGTTATGTTATATTATAAAATTTTTGGAATTTTGAACTTAACTTCGAAAATTTTCGAAATTCATATATTTTTTAGAAAATGTTTATTTTACATTTACGTACATTAGTTTAAAAATATCTTCAAGATTTGGTAATTTTATGCTATATTTTGCGATTGCAATTCAAGTTCAAACTTGATTTTTATTTCGTGAAATTTATATTTTTATCTAAGAATTTTTAAAATCAAACTTACTTTCGGAATTTTTCGAAATTTTCATTTTTAATAAGAACTAGTAGATCTATCAAACTTCGTTTCGCCAAAAAAAAATGTTGGGACATTTCTGGTCCGAAGCAAATATAAGTATTGCACTATCATATGATTAAAATAGATTTTAAGAAAGAAAAGCAGTGTAAATTTGCTTTGTATTGGGGGTTGACTTCCCTTGATCCTATCAGCCTATATTTTTTTCAGTGATGGTATCTCATGGTAGCATAATAGCTGCAAAATTTTAAGACTCTCACTGTTATAACTCCTTCGATATTCGATAATGAATATTTGCTTTATATGGGGGATACCCGTCAATCTGGCCTTATCCGTCAAGCATTTATCAAGTAAAACAGTTCCTTAAGGAGGTAGTTGGGACCAAATTTGAGTACTTTCACTTTTCTAATTCTTTAGATGTTCGAAAAACAATATTTCCTTTCTAAAGGGGATATCTCTACCCTGGTCCCATCCTTTTTACGTTTTTTCCAGGATGGATGTCGTTGGTACGAAATGTTCGTCGTTTTCTATGTATGGGCGGTACCCCTCCCCCTTGTCCTATCGGAATTTTTTATATGGCTTAGTTACTATATACATACTTACTATATACATACTATTTTATTTTTTTAAGAATTTGTAATGATATTAAACTTTGAACTTTTTTTGAATTTCGAACTTAAGTTCGAAAATTTTCGAAATTCATATTTTTGTTGGAAAATAGTTTAATTTAAATTTAAGACATAATTTTAAAATATTTTCAAGATTTTATGATAGTTTTTGTAATTATTAAAGACCTTATATATTTTCTAGGAGTTATTTTTCTTATAAGTTTGATATGGTCTGTGAATGAAAGAGAAAGTAACATGATTACAAAATTGTTGTTCATATTTTTTGTTTACATCCTTTTCATGATTTTAAGAAACATTTATTTATTTTCTATTCTTTTTCCAATAGTTTTTATATTTATATGTTATTAATGTTATTTTATCCTTTTCCTTTCTATTTCATTACAGTTTTGCATTAAACCAACAACAGCAAAAACAATCCTACCACTAAACAATTGTAGTTAATGTAAAATTACTTTTGTACTGAAGGATTTCTTAACAATTTGTGTGTACGTGTAAATAACGATAAGTAGCAGCAGCGGCCGCAGCAGCAATGACATCATTTATATCGGAAAAAATCAAAATATACTTAAATAAGACATCAGCAAAAATCACATAATTTTCTTCTTTTTTTTTGCCAAATATATATATATATTTTATATTTTTATAATTTTTCATTTTTCTGCTGTGATTTATCATCTCTCTCACACACTCTGTGACTCTCAATCAACAAGCCATTGAAGCGTAAGCGGAATTGGAAAAAAATAAGAAAAAGAAAATTTAACAAGAGCTGAGCTATAACTGGAAGGAAAAAAGAAAATCGAAACGAATCGAAGTGAAATAACAACATAACCTTAATTTAATTGAGGTTATGTTGAAAACTCACTTGTAACGAATTATTCTTTTACTCTTTTTTTAAAACAACAACTTTAACTCATTAACTTTTTTCGACTCTTAAGGAATAAATTTATGGAGTAAAAGAAAATTATAAGGAAAAAAGTAATATTTTAATGATTAACATATTTTTGGAGACGACGATTGCATAAACATCACTCCCACTGCCTGACAGGCCAAACTTAATTAAAAACATCACCAGTAAATGCGTCATCAATTAAATGTAGTGATTCATATGTTGTAACGTCGTGAAACTACAATTTTTGGCATAAATAAAAAAATATCACAAATTAAAAATCTAAAGAATAAAACGTTAACAAAATAAATTACTTGAATTATACGCTTTTCTCCTTAAGCCCTCCAGAAACAACAAGTTATTTTCTTCTTGGCACTTTTTTTATAAAGAAAAATTTTCCTTGAAAAGCGGAAAACACAACCTACAAATCTTTAAATAAAAAAAAAACTAAAGGTTTTCTCTTTTTTATGGCTTAATTATAATAACAACAACAAAAACAAAAAAGAATAAATAAAAACTTGACTGATAGTTTATATTATTAATTAATTAAAATTAACTTTTTTTATAATAAGCTTAAGCCTAACGAAACAATTACGAAATCGCAATTTTCAAAATTTAAGAGAACATTTTTTTACAAAAATTTTGAATCCTCCTTTTTTACAAAACTCTTGAAACCAGTGATCTCCAGTCTATAAACAACTAAACAACTACCGAAAAAAGGATATAAAAACCTAACATTTTTGTCAAAAATGCTTAAGAAAATAATTATTTTATAAAAATTGCTTTTTTGTTAAAAAAGAATAAACAACCTTAATATTAAATGCAGCTTTTTCTACTTCAAACTGTCTACTTCCTTTTACAAAAATACTGAGCAAAATAAATAAAAAACAAAAACAAAAAAACGAGCATTTAAATTTTCCAACTTTATCATAAATAATTTTTTATAAAAATTAAAATAATAAAATCCAGTATTAAATCCTCGCTTCCCTCCTGTCAACTCTAATAGAGGATTTTAAAACAAAACAATCAAATATCCTCTTCTCATCACCATCATCATCATCATCTTCAAGAAGAAAAGAAACTGTCTCAAGTTATAATTACAATTTTTGCCACTACATTTGTCCATTGTGAGTGTGTGTGTGTGTGCTGCTGGTTTCCGTTTTTAAGGTGTGTGTGTGTAATTACATCTTTTAACTTGTTGTTGTTGTCGTTGCACAAACAATGGGGAATAAATGTTGCAGCAAACGTCAAGACCAGGAATTAGCTCTTGCTTATCCAACCGGTTATAAAAAATCCGACTACACATTCGGTCAAACTCACATAAATAATACGGGTCAAAAACATAATAATGGCGGTTCATTGGATTCACGCTATACACCCGATCCAAATCGTGTTCCCTTGAAAATTGGTGCTAAAGGTGGTGTGGACATAATACGACCAAGAACAACGCCAAGTAAGTATAATTTGTTATGAAAAGATTTTGAAAGTTACATTCTAAGCTTATCGGTTTACAATTGTATATAGTTCCTATAAAAAACAAATTTTCGAAACATATCGGAAGGCTTATGTGCTTTCTGAATTTCTGAATAAATATTATTGTATGAACGAATAATCTGGCTGCGTTATGACATCTTTCGGGCGTTTTCAGTATATTCCAACTAATTTGTGAATGCCAAGTCCATCTCAAGGAGTGAATAAGAAGTATTTAAAGAAATTCCGATGGCTTTGGAAATAGGGATCGCCCTTTCTAACGTTGGTACAATCGTAACGTTAGCGACCTACACACGCATGCTAAGAGATGAAAACCTTCTTTGAATGACTTTGATAGATAAAGCATTTGGTAATAAGTAGATACGTTAAGGTATTACTGTATCTATATCGGCGTACAAAGGACAGTTTATCCTGCCCAACAACATGTCAATATGATCAGGATCGTAAATTTTGTTCTTGCGTCTGGTTGTCATTTTTCAAACCTTAGTTCGACTTTACAACTCACATTAGTATCCACGCATAGGTAGTACAACTGCATCATTTTACGGAGAAATTTTGTCGCTTCAAAAAAATTGTAAAGAGTGGTGTAATTATAGTGCTCCGTCATTCGGCCAATGGATTCCTCCTTCTAAGTGGTTTTTAAACTGCAACAGGAAATATATTATCGTCTAAGGCAAAGGAACTTACTGTGTCAATACCTCTACTCTCTCTCTTCCTTGAACTGAAATTCTAGTTTTTTTTCAAATTTAAAAATTCTCATAGTAAATATATATCAATTAACATGTATTTCCATTGAAGATTTTTGGATCGCTTTTCCAATTGTCTTCTTTGCTATTTTCTTTTGAACATTTTCTTTTCAATTTCAACATTTAACATGTAAATTTCAATATCAAAAGTGAAAAAAGTCCCTGATTTAAAAACAAACTGTTCATGATTTCTTAATTTCTTTGTCGCATTTCAAAATTAACAAACATAATGTGTGAGTGTGTGTGTGTTTATTTTTCCAAACATTTGGACTTGGCTTTTATGTATTCGTTTATTTGTTTGTAACCATAATCTATCAAGTTCAATAATATTTCAATGAAAATCATGAATGTTGGCTCTTTGGCATTCGATTTTTGCAAGAACGGAAAAAATAACATAAAATTGGAAATAAAAACAGAAAATTCGAATTCAATGCCAGATTTTGTGTTATTTTCTCTCTTTTTGTAAATTATTATTTTTTTCAACTTCTATTTGAATGTTTTTCTCATTTGGGAAAAAATTTAAATCAAAAAATTTTTTTCACTGATTCCATAATCATCGTCATCATCATATCCCTTTCACTTAACTGTCTGATGATTAAAAGAAAAAAAACTTGTAATAAAAATTCTGGCAAAATATCTATTCTGCAGTAGTTTTTCCTTTTTTTTTTACAAAATTTTTTTTGTCTGTAAATTTTTAATTATTTATGAAGATTTTGTTTTTAATGATGATGACGACGATGCAAAAAAAAGGGTTTATTTATTATAATCCTTTCAAATGTTTTTATCATACTCCTTTTTTAATACTCTACAACATGATAAATGGTGAATGAGGATTTAATAAGTTTGGCAGTCAGTGTGTGACACTAAGAATGAAATTCAACTTCAAAAGTTTTGTGTTAGGACGAACCTAAATTTTTTGCCCAATTAGACCTCATATTCATGCAGTGTATTACAGGCTGAAATTTTTGCTATCTGCCTGGCATACGAGCTAGAGAACAGAAAAATTTCCGGTAGTACGAGAATATTTGTCGACACTTCTGTTATTAAAGCTTATGTGACTAAATCCCTATTGGTCGGCCGATGCGGGGACATCTGACATTACACTAGTTTAGATCCTGACTCATAAGGACCACTTCGGTAATGAGCAGGCCGATGAGGTAGCCAGGGAAGGTTCTGCATCTAATTCATCCAACATGAAGTCAGTTGCGAACTTAGTCATATTTAGGGACAGAATTTTAAAATACTTTCTTGTACAAGCCGGAGATAGATGATCTGGACTAGGAACATGCAGATTCGTCAATAAGATGCTAGAGAACAGAAAAATTTCCGGTAGTACGAGAATATTTGTCGACACTTCTGTTATTAAAGCTTATGTGACTAAATCCCTATTGGTCGGCCGATGCGGGGACATCTGACATTACACTAGTTTAGATCCTGACTCATAAGGACCACTTCGGTAATGAGCAGGCCGATGAGGTAGCCAGGGAAGGTTCTGCATCTAATTCATCCAACATGAAGTCAGTTGCGAACTTAGTCATATTTAGGGACAGAATTTTAAAATACTTTCTTGTACAAGCCGGAGATAGATGATCTGGACTAGGAACATGCAGATTCGTCAATAAGATGTTGCCTGTGACGCCCGAGACAACTCCTGAGCCATAGTCCAGATTACTTTCTGTAAACACGAATCACTGATTGCTAGGAAGGCTTGCAACCAGAATTGGATTAGCCTTTAATGAACATTATCGCAGCTGTAATGAGAGGGAAGAAAGTGTTTATCACCTTCTTTGTGAATGAACGGCTTTGGCGATCAAAAGGAATAGATTCCTGGGTAACTACATACTGGGCTCCCTTTGTGAGATATTACAGGTCAAACTAAATGATCTTCTTAGTTACCTTACAGAGACGGAATGGTTCTAGTATTCCACTTAGTGACAAACGTACATTAGGCACCATTGTCTTACGTGTTGTATGGACATGTCAAAACGGAGTCGTTCTGACTGTTCATGAGATTATTAAACTACCATAGCTACCTAACGTAACCTAACCTAGTTTTATTGTTCTGGAATGCTATGCTCCCAATGCTTCTTGAATTGTGTACCTCACATTTCGAATAAAATTAGATCTCAGAAATAAAACTTAAAAGAAAAATAAATTATTTCACTCTTTGTGAGTAAAGATAAACCCCAACAAATCGCCCTTAAAAGTTATTCTTCTGAGGATTTCAGAACAGTATAGATGCATTCAGAAATTCATTTTTTTTTTTTTTTTTGAGAAATGAAAAACTTGACATTTTATAAGGGAAAATAAATAAAAATTGGCAAAATAGGTAATAATTTTGCAGGGATTATATATGATGCCCTTGAAAGCTGCGTTTCTTATGTATTCAGTAAAGATTATGTTCAGAATTTATTTTCAAACTTGAATAATTCAAAGTCGAAAATTTACGAATTTTAATTAGAAATAATTTATACAATCCAATCTATATGACCTTTAAACTCTGTGAAGGTAATTATATCTGAAGATATTTGAAAGCCCTTGAAAACCCTTGTAGTGGTTTCCTTAAATGTATAGCAGGGATTAGACTTTATACTTTAAAAACTTTACAAATTCAACAACGAAAAAGGAACATTTTATTAATTTTAGAAGGGATTTAAATTAAATTGGGAAATGCGGGCGAAAGTAAAAATTATGCACAAATAAGATCTAATGCCATTGAAAGCTATGATCTCAAGGATTTCAGAATGGTATTACACATGTTCAGAACTTATTTCATATCTAAGGAATTATTCTTTGAAAACAGGGAAAAGCTAAACTTTGTGGGATGTTCGAAAAATCGGTTGAAATTAAAAATGATAAGCAACTGGGACTCAATGCTAATGGAAGCTTTGTTTTCAAGAATTTTAGAGTTGTGAATATTTCACATTTCAGATTTTCTATCAGATATAAGAAATTTAACTTTGAAAATTTCATTTTTTTGTTATAATTCCTGTAATCGAGTAAAAGATATAATTGACAAAGATTTCTTAAGTCGCAAGTATTTCAAAACTGCACAGCTCATATTCAGAACTTATGCCAGATTTAAGAAATTTTGCTTGGACATAAAGACTTGAAGCATTTTACTAGAAAGTGATTATATTCCATTATATTTTTAACCGGTGAAGGATATTAGAGATTCACCTTTGCCAAATAATACCATTCATCCTTTTAATTTTGGCTAAAATATTTTATCTTTTAGCTCGTTATTGAATTTGATTTAACAACCCAGAAAATAATATGAGCAAAATAATAAACTAAAAAGAATTCTAAATGAGGACATATTCGCAAAAAAAAAAATACAAAACACAGAAAATGTGAAAAAACAAAGCTTTTAATATGAGGCCAAGGTGAACAAACCATAGGAAATGTTATAAAAGAAAACAAAACAAAAAATAAAAAAAATACCGAAAAAAATTAAATGAAAACTAAATATATTTTTAACATCATAAATAAAAGAAATAAATCGTATTTATAGTTTTGTTGAGAGTGAATGTATGAATGAATGTATGAATGAATGTTTGTTAAACGCCAAATGCCTTAATTAGGTTAAGAATACTTTTTTCGAAAAGAAAGAGAAAAAAAAACGTGATTAAATATTTAACAACAGCTAAAGGAAAACAACAACAACAACAAGCAAAAAACAAACCTTAAATATATGGGAAACATTTATTGGCCATAAACGAATGTCTTTTGGCACGCGCTAATCAGCAAAATTATATCATCAATTTATATATTATTTTCTACTTAAAAGAGGAATTTTATGTTTATTATTTAAGCAGGTCAAATATTGAGATTTTCTTTTTATGTTGTTGTTGTTTTTTGTTTTTTTGGCTAATGGTTAGAAAAGTTGGTGATAAATAATGTCAAGGAAACATTTGTTATCATAAAATTTTAAGAAAATTTATTATAATAATTTAATACGTTAAACATTAACGGTCGTATTCAAAAAAGCTTAATAAAGTTTTATAAACCAAAATTCCTTAAATTTATATATTAAAAATAAAATTTTAAAATCGAATTCATCAACCAATTGTAAAATATTTAAAGTGGGTAAGAATCTTTGATAAAAGTACATTAAGGGAAAAGCATGATTTTTTCTAATCGTTTTTATATGTTTAGACACCATTTCCAGGTTGATCCTGCTCCTTAATTTTGTAATTAAATACCCTTATTTTCGGGTCATCGTATTCAATTATCACATATTCGTATTCATCATCTCTGGAAATAAATTATAGAAAAAAAAAACTAAAAAAAATCATAAAAATTACATTAAAAATATAACACAATATTTTGGTGATGTACATATGATCAAAACAAATAAAATAAAGCTCGTTATTCGAATACCAGTTTTTATTAAAATTAATTAAATATATTTTACTATTTGTACTATTTGAGTTCCATCTAATTAAGTATTTTTATTTGTCAATGAATGTAAAATTTCGAAAATAATTGATTTTGTACAAAATTAAAAAATTTATATTTTAGAATTTAAACTACTTGAATGAAATTTTATTCGGTAGTTTGAAGTTCAAATCCAAAAGAAAGGGGAAAAAAGTGGGAGAGTTGCCAGTTTAAAATCAAAATTAATAAACGTTATTAATTTTGAAATAAAAATTTTATTGTAATAAATATTTTCTCCTCTACATACTGAAAATAATTTTCTATTTATGCTAAAATTAATCCCGAAAAATAATACAGATACGTTAGTGAGATTTATGGTTGATTTGGTTGAGAACAAGGGCTCATGTAGTCAAAGGCGTAGTCTGTTGAAAAGTAATTTTGTATATAAATAATCCTTGCAAATCTCAATAAAAAATACGCTTATGTTGGTTATAGTTTGAGAGATATTCAATTCGTTTAATTTAAAAACTCATTTTTTACATTTGTTCTTTTTTAGAGGTCCCAATTTAGGTCCTAAATATATATACATCGAAATATTTTTTAAACATCAATATTTTTCTCATTCAAAGAGAAGAGTAGGATTCCATGGTATCACATAAATACTTCTCTTAAAGACTTTCAGAAGATATTTACGTCTAAATATTCATTGTTTTATAAAAATTATCACAAATGTAAGAAAAACGTTTCTTGACCCTTTTGAAAAAGCAAATATGAAATCATTTCCTCATAACTAAGAAGGTCTCTTATTCATTATAATTATGTAACACTATGTGCCAATATCTCAATACCAGTTAAATGACATAATTCCACATTTTTAACTGAAACGAAATTGGTGCTGGAGTTTATCATCACTTTTAGTTGTAATATTTCATCATAACATTTTTGATTCTTTTTTTTTGCAGTAAAGGCCAAAAGCTTAAATATAGCAAAAATGATTTAATTATAATAAAATCAAAATAAATTTAAAAATTGTTGTTCAAACTCGATTAAGAACGATGTCCGTCAATTAAATTTAACTCATAAAAGTCCAGAATAAAAATTATTTCATTAAAACTTGCAGCAAATGAGTCTTATAATATTCTAAAACGATGTGCCAAATTTATTTCTTTTAGGACCCAATCCAACCCCTTCCGGATATCAGTTGAAAGAGCTTAAATTTCATATATACGTTTACAATTTCTTGACATTTTCATTTCTCATTAAATTAATTAAATCTGCTCATTGAAAATAAAAGAACAAAAATAATAAATGTCGAATCTTTAATATCTTCCAACATGATCAATCGAGAAATAATTTTCGTTTTTTGAAGGGATATCACAACACCGTGCCCTATCCAAAAACTCCGTAGTTCCCCTCCCCAAGTCTTATCCCGAAGATTTATAGTGTGTAACGTTTTTCACTAAAAGTTATATCAGCGTGTCAACTATTATGAAATTTGAATAAGCCGTTTGATCCATATCCCTTGTTCGAAATTTTCAGTTTTATGAAGTTGTCTTCGACATCGGTTGGTAACTTTTTTCCACCAATTTTTTATAGAAAACTCCAGTAGTAAACAAAATTTCATTGAGCTTTGTTCATAATCGTGAAGGTGAAATTGCTAACAACAGCCAGAAGCACAGTTTAATCGACTCTGATTTAAAATAAGAATATATATGGACTTTACAGGGTCTTAGATAGTTCCTTCTTTACGCTACAAACTAAATGCAAAATAAATTGTAATTACGACGTCTGCATTGATAAAACTGATAATGAGACAGATTGAATTAACCGATTTAGTCCAGTATATTTGTTATTTGAAAGTATTTGAAAGCATTAACATTTTAAATCCATTCAATGATACACAAATATAATGAATTTATAAGGAAGTATTTAAAGGCGATGTAACAACGAGTGAGATCAAAAAATTCTTAACATTTTGAATGTTCGGCCGTCAAACTGTTTCCAATGTAAAGATGAGCGATACTGTGATTTTTGAATAACACCGTTCGCAGTGTAAGTGATGTTGTTGTTGTTGAAACAGCTGGAAATAAATAGTACATTTGTCAATTAATTTTGGTTCATGTTATTGCTCAACTCCAGGCCTAAGAATCTGGCAACCTCGACTGGTTGTGTCCAAAATTCTTCTGGACAAAGTAAGGTTGGATTGGACTGGCAGTTGAATAGATGTCGTGTATTCTTTGGGATGGCACTGTCAATACGTGACCAGAAGGCATTGAGCCTATTGCTCCATCCCGATCTCAATTGTGCCAGAACTACTCTTGTTGATCGCGGTAAATTCTGTTCATTGTCTGCAATGGGTGGTGGGCGGCCTCCTAGCACGACATTCACACAGTAACTTGAAACCGCGGAATTTGAGGCGTCACTGTGAATGTCGTTCGAAGCTGTCATTTACGAATTTTGATCCAAAGGATCTTGCATATATCTTTGTATGCTATGTTCGTATATACGAATATCCTTTCTTACATGCCTCGGCGGTAACTCCAATTGTATAATATTGAAGTTGGGATGGTTTCTCCGATGACACCCTAGAAGGAACTGCTTACTTAGCATTTCATTATGTTCCCGGAAGAGAAATGTACAGTGTAAGTGATCGTAGTGATCGCAGTATTTCAAAAGAAAACAAAGAGTGTTTTTTTGAAAAATCACGGAAAACAAAACGGTTCAAAGAGAACATTATTATTTTTTTTAATATGGGATTCTCTGTAGAGTGCACTCTGTGCACCGTAGGAAACGGATAATTTTTATTCTAGATGAATCGTGAAGTAATTTTGCTCCCTCAAAATAAACACAAATACATCTGAGTACGCAACAAACGAGGAAAGAACGACATGGTCCAGTTAAAAAGAATGGATAACTTGATGTTTCTAAAGCCCAAAAATAGAAAGCATTTTCAAAACTACTCCCTACATATCCGGTAAGAATGTACGGGCTGCTTAGTGCTCGGACTATTTTGTACGAAAAGTTAAAGCTAAAGCAGCTCAAAAAGTTATCGACATGAGCGTTGCTAAGAATTTCGAGGCCAAACAGCAAAAAAACTTAACTTCAATATCAGTATATTGAAGTTAAGTTTTCTAAAAAAATATTCTTGCAGCATAATGGATTACAAAATGTATATTCTGACAGATTTTTCGCTATTTCTTGGTCAAAATTTTGATTTTGCTGATGCTCAAGGGAATGTTGAAGAGAATTTTAGAACCAAAAATTAGTCAAAATTTCCCCAATAGTTCTTGGTATAGCAATCAATATACAGTTGCGGCAAACGCAACAGGGTCTGAAATGAAATAGTGTATTCAAAGACTGAAACCGGTAACTGGTTAACCATTTTTTTGCATTTTAGAAAACCGACCGGTTTTTTATTTTCGAATTATTCGACATTCCGGTTTTTTATTCGGTTAACCGGTTTTTTAATGGAAGTCACTTTTAGACATTTCACTATTATATTCAGATTTATTTTTGTATGACTGTGTAAATATATAAAATTTTTCATTCCGTATATTACACGAACAAAGTATTGTATGTATTCTTAGACATCGTAATCTGAATCGATTTTACTATGTCCGTCTGTTTAAAACATAATAAAGACGCATTATTTTAAATACCGAAAAACACTTGCAAATAACTTTTATATCCACCCATTTAGGGCATCATACAGTGTAAGGAAGTTTATTACAAATGGAACAATTATTTTTACTTCACTTCATATAAAGATCATTACACGATATATGTTTTGATTGGTTAAACTTTAGATTTCTTTTAAATATTTTTTTCTATAAATTTATTATAATCAAATAAAACCCGGTTTTTAACATAAAACTGTATTTAAAATCTTTTTTTTTTTTTTTTTTTTTTTTTTAAATACTATTTTTCGAATAACTCGAAAACCAGGTTTTTGAAAATATAAGTTTTTTGAATACACTAGCCTGTAATTTACATCAAGGAATATTTGAGAAATAGACTGTTTCCATTCATAAGACTTCATGTGTCCACTTATTTACTTTTTTATATTTATTTATCCATGATGAACAATTTCTCTTTTCTCCTTATACGAATCTAATCTCTTGCTATTTTCATTATTAAACTTAATTCAAAGAAAAAAACATATATGAATATTTCATTTGCAACTTTGAAAACTGAAACCGTATAACTACAAATGTCTCATAAATTACAATATTTTTTCAACTTTTTCTTAAGAAAAAAAACTCATTCAATATTTTTACTTAAAAAAAATGAAAAGAGAAAAATATTTATTTACAAGTTACAAGCACTTTTCACTTTAGTTTGTCTTTTCCCTTCAATTACTTTCAATTTATTTTAACCCTTAACAAGAAATATAACTAAATGGATCCAAAACACAGACTGGCAGACATAATTTCCATGATTTCATATACTTTTTTTTTTGCTTTTTTTAC
This sequence comes from Cochliomyia hominivorax, assembly GCA_004302925.2. NCBI lineage: Eukaryota > Metazoa > Arthropoda > Insecta > Diptera > Calliphoridae > Cochliomyia > Cochliomyia hominivorax. The sequence continues at coordinate 29,139,165 of PYHX02000413.1, forward strand.
CTTAAACTTGCAAAAAAAAATCAGCAAAGAAAACTTATTTACCAACAAAACTGTTGGAAAAAGAAAATTGTAAACTAATTTCCTTATTAATATTATTTTTCTATTTTAAATTTCCTTTATTTATTTGCTGTTGTTGTTCTTTTTTTTTTTTTTTTTTGCAGCCGGTGTTCAGGCAGCAGCTGGTGGTGGTCTGCCCAAAAGACGTGTCGTTGTGGCTTTATACGATTATAAATCACGTGATGAGTCTGATTTGAGCTTTATGAAGGGTGACCGTATGGAAGTTATTGATGATACGGAATCAGATTGGTGGCGTGTAGTTAATTTAAGTACACGACAAGAGGGTTTGATACCATTGAATTTTGTAGCCGAAGAACGTAGTGTGAATAGTGAAGAGTAAGTTATATGATTTTAATAATTTTAACAAATTTTTAATTCTTTTCTATTTATTTCCATTTTCCAGTTGGTTCTTTGAGAATGTATTGCGCAAAGAGGCAGACAAATTATTATTGGCCGAAGAGAATCCTCGGGGTACATTTTTGGTAAGACCCTCGGAACATAATCCAAATGGTTTTTCATTATCTGTTAAAGACTGGGAAGATGGTCGTGGTTATCATGTTAAACATTATCGTATAAAACCTTTAGATAATGGTGGCTACTATATAGCCACCAATCAAACGTTCCCCTCCCTACAAGCTCTAGTTATGGCCTACAGCAGTAAGTTTAAAATTTCCTTTAAAACTATAACATCATTTTAATTAATTCTTTCCTGTAGAAAATGCTTTGGGTCTCTGCCATATATTATCACGTCCCTGTCCAAAACCTCAGCCACAAATGTGGGATTTGGGACCAGAGTTACGTGATAAATATGAAATACCCCGTTCAGAAATTCAACTAATACGTAAATTAGGTCGTGGCAACTTTGGTGAAGTATTTTATGGTAAATGGCGTAACAGCATTGATGTGGCTGTTAAAACACTACGTGAGGGCACAATGTCAACAGCTGCCTTCCTGCAAGAGGCTGCCATAATGAAAAAGTTTCGTCATAATCGTTTAGTAGCACTTTATGCGGTTTGTTCACAGGTATGTGTTACACTGGAAAAAGTTATTATTATTTTTATTTATTTTGGTTTTTATTTACCTAAAGATCACAATCCAATAGAACTTTTTCATTTTTTTTCCCATCAAATTTTCCTCGTTTCTCGCTACCTATTGTGCCATGAAAAATCTTATTAGTTTCTAAAGTTCAAGTTGTTATTTTCTCTACTTCTTCTTCTTCTTTTTTAATTTATATTATTTTTTGTAATTCTACTGTAGTTTGTTAAAGTTTATTTGTAGGAGACTTTCTAGAAGAATAGGTGAGTGGGTGGTTATTTTTGAACGAAGGAGGTGTTGGAAACTATTTTAAATCGTTGAATTTGTTTCATTTTAATAAAATGTTGAGAAGTAAAAGTTAGTTAGTTCATAAAAGTATTACAATGTTGAAGTAAGTTAAGAATAGTAAAAACTTTTCTATACTTCCTCTTTCACTCACTCTCACACACACACACGCCAGCACACTCCTCCTATGCATTTTAAACAAAAATGCCAGAAAGTTATGAAATGTGCGTATACAAATATGGAAACATTTAAATTTGATTAATTAAAAGATTAAAGTAAAGTTTAGTTTAAGAAGAAATGCGATAAAGTTTTATATATAAAATATGACTTAAAGTTAAAGATTTTATAACTGTTTGGGAATAAAGTTAAAGATTTTAAGAGGGAAAACTCTCTAAATAAAATGTGACATGTGACAGATTCAGTTTAAGTTGCAGTAGAACTGAGAACTAATAAAAGGAAATTGAAAATTTTCTATATAATGAAGATTTTATAAAACTCATGTATTTGAGAATTTTCGATAAAATTCAAATGCGACGAAAATATTCCAGAAAATTCAAGTTTAAATTTCGTATAAAATTAGAATTTACATGAATCTCTTTATAAAATTTATACTTAACATTTTTTTAAATTTAGGGTAAATTTTCTACAATATAAAAATTATTTTTTTTTTTTTATAAAATTCGAATCTTATGAAAATTTGTTACAAAGTTAAACTTTAACGAAGATTTTTTTGCAAACTCTGATTTAACGAAAATTAAGATTTAATAAATATTTTCTATAAAATTCAAATTTAACTAAATTTTTTTTATTAAATTTCTATAAAATGCAAAATTTTCTATAAAAGTCAGATTTAAGAATAAATTTTATACGACGAAAATTTTCATTAACATTCAAATCTAATAAAAAATTTCGCTTTCAAAAAAAAATTTTATATAAAATTCATGTTGATTGATTTTTTTAATGTTCAAATATAACGAAGTTTTCAATAAAATTAAAATTTAACGATTTTTTTTTTAATTCAAATTTAAGTAAAATTTTTAATAAAAATAAAATTTAACTAATAAAAATATAATCTTAACTGACATTTTTCCATGAAACTTCTTAACCAAGTGTTATTATTGACTTTTTTGATCAAGTAACCTTTTTATAAAACCCAACTTGGTCCTACAAAAAGTGAGATGATACGTTAATAGAAGAAATGGTCCACATGAAGTTTCAAAAGCCTAAAAATAGCATTATTACAATAGTTCCTAACACCTCAAAGCTCAAAGAGATCCTGACAGAAACGCTGCTAAAAATTTGGAGAACAAAGTCAAGTTGTTTTTTTAATGTTCTTTCTCTATAATAGATGACGAATCTTATGTTTTGGCAAATTGTTCACAACTTTCTGTTTAAAATTTTTATTTATATGCAGTTGCGGCAAAAAAAGGCCAATCACTTGTTAAAACCTGCTCTATAAATACCAAAATTTGTATCAAGGAATGTTTACAAAAAAGGGTGATTCCATTCATAAGAGTTCATAATGTGTCCTCTATTTCAACCTGACTTGGCATCCTATAACTATAGGTAAGCAAGCTCTTGAGATATACAAAAACAATGATGTATATGTACCAAGAGAGAAGAAAACTGTCTCCAAACTGTCAGAAGCTAAGGCCAGTGAAGAGATATTGGTCGCTTGTTAAAAGAGAATTGAAGAGCACAAGCAAAGGTGTCCAAAAGTGTGGTAGATTTTAACGTTGATGGTCTTCCGTTTGAGAAAAGTGACAGAAATCACTTAATCTGGAAAAGATTTCCAAAAGGTTTTCATCACTAGAGATTAAAACTGTATTTTTTTGTAAATTGTAAGAATAATGTCAATGAAACAAAAAAATAAAACTATAAGTTTATATTAACATATATGTATGTTAAGAATTTTTCGTTCGCACTCCTTCCAAAAATTTCAATTTCTATAAAATATAATTTTTTTATAAAACTCAAATTTAGTAACGAATTTTTCCTATAAAATTCAAATTTACCAAACATTTTCCTTAGAATTTAGTTGATATGTTTATATTATAATATAAGAAAGAGTATAAGACTTGTATAATAGATTATATATAGGACTTAAAACTATATATTATTTATAATATAAGACGACATCCTGGGTTTAATAACGTATGTTAATAAATATGCAGAGTATAAGATGATTTTTCAGTATAAGAGATTTTTATTAAGTATAAGTTAATAATTTTATTATACTGAACTCGTTTAGCTTTCATTAACATCCTTTATCAATTCCTCTTCTTTTTTACAGGAAGAACCCATTTATATAGTTCAAGAATATATGTCTAAAGGCAGCTTATTAGATTATCTACGTGAAGGTGATGGACGCTATTTACATTTTGAAGATCTCATCTATATTGCTACACAAGTTGCCTCCGGTATGGAATATTTAGAATCGAAACAATTAATACATCGTGATTTGGCAGCACGTAATGTCTTAATTGGTGAAAATAATGTGGCGAAAATATGTGATTTCGGTTTAGCACGTGTAATAGCGGACGATGAATATTGTCCGAAACAGGGTTCACGTTTCCCAGTCAAATGGACAGCACCGGAAGCCATTATATATGGTAAATTCTCAATAAAATCAGATGTCTGGTCATATGGTATATTATTAATGGAATTATTTACCTACGGACAAGTGCCATATCCTGGTATGCATAGTCGTGAAGTCATTGAAAATATTGAAAGAGGCTTCCGTATGCCAAAGCCAACAAATCATTATTTCCCTGATAATATTTATCATTTGTTGTTACAATGTTGGGATGCGGTACCGGAGAAGAGACCAACATTTGAATTTTTAAATCATTACTTTGAATCGTATTCAGTGACGTCAGAGGTGCCCTATCGAGAGGTGCAAGATTAGGATAAGTTTATAAATATTCAATATTTAGGTATAATACTTTAAGTTCTTTATATATATATACATACATACAAACATACATATACATACATATAAATATTTACATACAAAAACAAAACATACAACAAAACAAAAGAATTATTGAAACAAATTCCTTAATTTTTTTCTTCTCTTTTTATTATTACTTTTTTATAGAAATATTAATTTTTTATTATTCTTAATTTTAGTTTTTCTTCTTCTTCTTTTTTTATGGAACTGAAATATTGAAATCTTAATTTTTTGTTGTTTTTAATTTGTTTAGTTATAGAATTTATGAAAAATTTTGAAAAAAGAAATCCTTAACAAAAACAAAATAAAATATTTAACAACGCCAATATATATGTTCTTGAGACATATAAATTTAACAAATTATTGGAAAAAACAAAAACAAAAATATATATATATAAAATAAGCAATCTGTTTTTTTTTAATTAAAGATTAATAAAAAAACATTCTATATTCAAACCAAAATTATTAAAAAAAAAAACAATAAAATTATATACATTAAAATATATATAAATGGAAATGAAATATTAACAAAAAAATTAAAGAAATAAAAAATAAAACAAATACCAAATTTTTTACACAATTTAGATGAAAAAAGAAATAATAATAAAAACAATGAAATATAAAATAAAACAAATTAATTATAAAAATAAATACAGAAACAAATATATTTAAAAGAAAAAACAAAAAATCTTTTTTGATAAAAAGATTAACAAATCAAACTGATAATAAATGATTTGCTTTTAAACCGAAAAGTATATAAAAATTAATTAAAAACAATAAAAAAAAAAAAAAAAAAAAACTATACAAAAATTAAAACAAAAAGAAAAGCTTTTTCATGACACAACAATATTTTTAAAATAGTTACACAACAACAAGAAAAATAACTCTTATATTTACACTCAGAGAAATTGTTAGTTTGGTTTAGGCTTTGAATTTGTGATTTTTGATATGGAATTAAAACATGTTTCAAGTGTGAACTTTTGGTCTTTATAGAAATTGATATTTGGATACATAAATTGGAAAATTCTAGAACGTCTTTTTAATATTTCTTAAGGTCTTCATTACTCCGTATAGTTTTTATATCCAACAACACCCCATAGGTGTTTGTGAAATAGTTGTACTTGACAAAGAAATCTCTTTCTGAGTCCGCTGACTGGTTGTCTGTTAAAATTTTTTGAACAAAATTTAGCACATGTTTGGCCTAAAGGGAGTGTATATAGAAATTGTTTATTATGGGTTCATTATTTCACCCTGTTCCTCCTGTAAAATGGGCACACATAACTCCCAAATACAAAGAGATTTTAACGAAATTTGCTAATTATAATTTTGCACTATGGCCAACATTGTTTCTTGTTTCGTTTATGCATAAAATTAAATTTTCACCAGAGAAGTTGACCTGGTCTAAAGAGGTAAACACGAATTTAGGTACCATAGACAATGGAATCCAAATTCGGACTGTTTACAATCTGATGGTCCTAGAGGTTACAAGGTCTTCATAGCATTAGCCGACAGTAATTGTGATATAGATAAAGAAACCTTATTAACCAACTTTTAAAACGATTGACCTATCAGTGAAACATAATGCTGCACCAGTGTGGACTCCTTCCCTAAGTGTATCACACATGTAGATATTGTATGTCGTCAATACACCATCTATATGAGGAGACGAAGATTCTTTCATGTAAGGAACATAATGAAGTGTTCAGTAAACTGTTCCTTCATGGATGCCATCGGAGACATCATCCCAACTTCAATATAACACATTTGGTGTTACTCTCGAGACACGTATAGAAATGGTCTTCGAACATATGAACAGAGCATGCATAGGTATATGTAATATCCTATTGATCAGCAGCACATCACAAACTCCACGAATTAAGGTATCCATAGGTGTAGGTCGCCAACCTCCTGTCGAAAACATAGAACAGAATCTCTACAGGTCTACAAGAGTAGTTCTAACACAACAACGGCTAAATGACTACTGATCTCGTATTTACCGTGCCGTCCCTAATATTTGGTCAAGGGCCAAGTACCACTTTTAGACCACAAGAGCTTAGGACTCATCCAACAACAACAAACCAACATCGTCGTGTAGGTTATTAGATAACTGGGCTTAGCATTCCTACTTATTTCAATGGAACTGTTAATCTGTGTCTTTCTGTAGAAACATGTTTTAGTTTCTCAATTATCGAAATTTTTACAAAATTAAAGAAATTTCTTCCACATAATATTTTCAATTACTTTCGTAATTTGTGTGATGATTTTTTTTATTTAAATTTAAAAAAAAAAGATTATTTTTTTATAAAATCTGATTTAATCAGATTTTCAAACCAAATTCCTGGATATTTGATTTGTTTAATTTAATCCTAATGACTTTCATTAGTTTTTTGTTAGAGAAAATCTTAAAATTTTAAGATAAAAATAAACATATAAAATAAAATCCGAACAGATTGTTGATTTTTTTTCTCCAAAATTCGAAACTTTATTCGACCTGTTTTTGAATTTCATTGACAATATTTAAAATTCTTGTTTTAACAAGAATCTTAATCAATTTTCGAAATCTGAAGACATTATATTACAGTTCTGAATTCGTGTTTTAATTTCTCAAAATTCTGAAATATTCTCAGATTTTTATTTTATAGAATTTTATAAAACACTTTTTTCACTTGATCAATTTTTTTAAGTTCATTGTTTTTGTTTTCGAAAAAGTTTCAAAGTGAATAAATTCTTAAAATAATAACGTAGTTTTAGTAAAATTTTGAAATATTCAAAATATCAATTTCAAAAGTTTACTGTTAAATGTACAAAATATTAAAAATTTCAATAAAATTTAAGTCTTAATGTTGTAATCCGAAATAATGTTGCAATGAAACCGATTTTTTTGTAAAATGAATTTCTTCTTATTTACTAAAAAAAGAGTTTTGAATAATTTTTCATAATTTTCAACATAAAAATCAATAATTCTGTGTACTTTAAAAATTATATAAGAAAATTTAAAAATTAATTACAATTTTAATTGACTTTTTCATAATAAACAAAAATAGTTTTAAAAGTAAAGTAAAAAGTAAAGAAATTTAAAAATTCTAAAGAATGTTCTAAATTTCTATAGAAAATTAAAATTTGTATTACAATTAAAATTGTATAAGAAACTCAAATTTCTATAAAAGAGTAAAATTTTTATAGGAAATTTTTATAAGAAAATTAAATTTCTTTAAGAAATTTTAAATTCTATAAGAAATTTTAAATTCTATAAGAAATTTAAATTTTTAAAAGAAAATTATTTCTATAGAAAATTAAAATTTCTGTGAGAAATTCTAAATTCTATTGGAAATTTAAATTTTATAAAAGGTTCAAAATTCATAAAAAATCAAATTTCTATAAAAAATCAAAATTCTATAGGAACTTCACATTTCTATAAGAAATTTAAATTTCTATAAAAAATTTAAGTTCTATAAGAAATTTAAACTTTACAAGAAATTTTAATTTCTATAGGAAATTCTAAATTCTATAAGAAAACCAAAATATCAGTTCAATTCATATTTCTATTTATTTTTATTAAAAGGAATAAAGCAACCCATACACACATACTGCAGAGATTTCAAGCTGATGAACTCCTCCCCGTACGTATGTGCAAGACTACACGCTGAACAAGCGGAAGAATAACATTTAATATTATTAACAAAATAATTAATATTTTGTCAAAAATTTTTCAAATTCAACCAAAAAATTTGATTGCTGTATGTCTGGGTTCATTTTGAAATCAAAACTATTTGGATTTTTCATTCTGCATTGTCGTTGTGCCATTCCTAAGATCTCTTAAATTTACTAACACACACTTATTGCATGAGCACATGCCGTATGTGTCTTTGGTCCGCTTTATAAAATTAATTTTTCATCAGATATTGAAAAATATTTTATTAAAAATTAACAAAAAATAGTAATAATTTCTCTGTGTGTAATTTTCAACAATAAACTAAACATCGATAACCCAAACATTTTCTGAAAAGCTGTAAAATGTTTTATAATTTTATTCTGTTCTTGTTTTATTATTTTATGTATTAAACATTTTCAAAATTATGCTTTTTATTATTTTCAAATATAAATTTCTAATATTTTTTTATACTTAAAAAGAAAACTCCCTAAAAAAACTTTAGACCTAAAATAATTATAAATAAAAAATATTAAAAAAATATATAACAAAATAAAAATAAAAAAATGTACATTTGAGAACAGAAACTTGTGAAAATCTTAAATAATTTATAAAAAACAATAAAATGAAATTTATGCCATTTTTTCAGTAAACAGCAGACTAAAAAACTATTAATTAATTAATTAAATAAAAAAGATTTTTTAAATTTTAAATTTAATTAAAAAATGCATTAAAAATATAGATTTATTAAAATTGGCTTGAAATATTTAATAAAAAAATGAAACATTATTAACAAATTCTTTTATCTGTTGAAAATTTACATAAATTTATTAAAAAAAAGAAAAACAAAATAATTAATTAATTGTTTAATTAAAAAAGAAACATTGAAATTTGTAATATTTAGGTTAAAAAGAAAACAAATAAATAAAAAATGTAACTAAAAAAAACAGAAAACAGTAATGAAAGGATTTGCAATTGAAAATTTATAAAAGCTTTTGATACCCTACACCATCACAAGTGGTGTGGAGGTTATATTAAATTTTTCTTTCTGTGTGAATTACTAAGAAGGAGTCATTTGAGATTCCATAATGCATATAAATTATTTCATCAAATCAAAATCTAAGTCGATTTAGTTATGTCCGTCAGTCCGTCTGTCTGTTCGTCTGTCTGCCCGTCTGTTGTTGGCACTCTCACATCCACAAAAATTGACAGAGCTTAATGAAATTTGATCTAAGTTTTTGTTGTAGTCCAGAGAAGCCAGTAAAATCAGTTCAGTATATTAAAAGATATAGACCGATATCTGAGGCAACCTCTAAATTCAAGCGAAGAATGGTAATGTACATCATTACCATTCCGAAAATTTTATCAAAATCGCTTCATTAGAGAAAAAGTAAAAATTTTAATTTAATTTTATGACTCATTAAATGTTTCTGTGTCGTATTTAAGAGAAACGTTTACATAATGTATAAGTCTGTGAGCATATGTGTGAGTGTGTTACGTATTTACTTCTCACGAATTTGTGATGGTGGGTATTGAAGATTCGGCATTGTTGAATTTATTAAAAAAGAAAAGCTTTTAAACTGCGAATCCTTTAAATTATTTCTCAACTAAAAAAAGGAATAAAATAAAGAAAATCGTAACCAATCCAATTGAAGGCATTTAATTATTAAAAGAAATAAAAAATTAAAAAAATAAAAAACAAACTAATTAACAATCAATATTTTTTTTAAACATATTTAATAACTTATCTGTAATTAAAGTTTATTTAGTATTTTTACTTGTATCTTGTCGCTAATTTAATTTTTTGTTTAATTTTATATTTTATGTTTAGTTAAGAAATTAAATTTAAACTCCAAAAATGCCGAGATTCCCGCATTTACTCAAAATAAAAAAAAAACAAACCAGACCAGTCTTATATATAACAACAACAAAAATGACATAATACATTTATATATTGTATGTATTACTTAACTTATATACAAAAAAAAACAAATAAAACATTTCTTTATATACACTTGTATTTATTATATAAATTGAAAGAAAAGAGAAAAAAATCATTGAAAATTCCTACCAAGTGCTTTAGTTAAATTCATTATAAACCAACCAACCAACCAACCAACCCAAAACCAACATTATAACAAACATACCTTCCATACCTAACATTACATTACATTACATTACATTACATTACATTACATTACATTACATAACATTTATTCACTTATACATACATAAACATTTATATATAAAAATATATTATTGTCCTTTTTTAAGTTTTAACTCTTAATCTATAATTTAAGTCATTTTATCTATACTAAGTCTACAGTTGTATTCAAGTGTTCGAATTTTAGCTAAGTTATGGAAATTATTTTTTTTTTATTTTAGAAAAAATTTAATTTTTTTCGAAGTTTAAAATTTCAAATAAAAATCGAATTTCGAAAAAATTTAAATTCTATAAAAAAATTTCAGTTTCTATAAGAAACTCAAATTTAAATTTTTATAAAAAATATTAATTTCTATAAAAAATTTAAATTTCTATAAAAAATTCAAAATTCAAAATTCAAAATTTTGTAATAAGTAGTAAGATCGAAAAACTCTTAACACACGTTTTTCATTAAAACTTTCTAATGTCATACAAATAAATATTAATTGCTAATTTGATGATAATTAGTGACCAGAAAATGTCCATACTAAAATTATTAAATGTTTTCAACAAAACCCTACGAGGGCCTACAAAAAGAATTCAAAAATCTGCCGTCAAAGTGTTTTTAATGTTATTAAACAGTAACTTGTTCGCTAATAGAAAAACATGGTTTCACATAATGTTTTAAAAGACAAAAACTAGGGCTCCCAACACATCCGGTGGTTAAGCAGCCACCGAGCTCAGAGCTCGGACCATTTTGTATGAAAATTAAAAAAAGTTTTTGACAGAAACTCTGCTAAAAATTTGCAGACCAAAAACAGAGCACGGAAATTGATGTCAAGTTTTCTAAAAAAATATATATTTTTGCGGCCTAATGGATGACGAAACGTAGGCTTTGACAGATTTTTCGGGACTTTTTGGTCAAAAATTTTATGTTTAGGCCTTTATTGTAGGGCTGCTTCTTCCTATTCAGAAGACTTCATATTGACACTGTAATTAATAAGCAATAAAACTGCAATTTCAGTGGTTTTGTTTTTATTTACACATATGTATGTTAAGAATTTTTCAATCTCACTACTTAGAAATTCAAATTTGTTTTTTTTGAAATTCTAAATTTCTGAAGTAAATTAAAATTTTTATAAGAAATTCACAATTCAATAAGAAATTCAAATTTCTTGAAGAACTTGAAATTCTATAAGAATTTTTAAATTCCTGTCGAAATTTAAATTTCTTAAGAAACACTTTTCTTAAAATTTTCTACAATTTCGAAAAAATAATTTCCATTTCATTTGAAATAAATGATTTACAGTCACAAAATCTCTATTTAAGATCATTTATTCCGTCTTTTAAGTTAAAATTTTGAATTCCACCGTTAACAATTGTTCTCAAATTAATTAAAAATATTTTTAAAAAAATATCAAATTTTATCAATTAACGAATTTTTTAATTATTAAGTTTATTATAAATATATTTTATAAATATTATTTTTTAATTTGTAATTAAAACAAAAAATCTTTAATTTAATTTTGGTTTCAAAATTTTGTTTTGAGGCTCTTTTTTTGGAAAAAATGTTGTGTACAAAATATTTCGAAATATTTTATTAAAAAAAATCCCAAAAACTTTAAGTTTTTTGTTTTAATATTTTTTGTTACATTTTTTTACCAAAATATATTTTTTGTTTTTAAAAAATAAATTTAAGTTTTTTTATGCCAAATTTAAATAATTTTCTGTCTATTTTTTAGTTTTAAGTGTGAAAAAATATGATAAAAAAGTTAATAAATAAATGAATATAAAATTGATTTAAATGATTTTGAGTTTTTATTTATTATTTGAAAATGTTTTTTTTTTAATTTTTTAAAAATATTCGAAATTTCTAATAAATTTATTTTAAAATTTGGAAAATTCTAATATGCAAAAATAATGTTGGAAATAATGAAATATTGTTAATTTCGAAAGTTTTCGACATTATAATCAAATTGTTATTGTTCAATATAATTCGGAATACTAAAAATTTTGAATTTAATTAAAATATTTGAATTACTTGAAAATATTTCGTCCTAATACAATTGATTTTTCTAAAATATAGAAACTAATTAAAGCTAGATATTAAAAATTCGTTTAAAAAAAATCCGAATTTCCTTGACTAAATTTGAGAAGTTCGAAAATTTTCGAAATTAATTTAAATATTTTTCCATCTTGTATTAAAAATTATTTAATTTATTGCCTTTGTAACATAAAGTCATGTTCGAAACTTTTCAACATTGAATTTCATTAGTTTGTGAAACTCCATATTAATCCAAAACTTGGTTTTATATTTTTTTAAAGTTTTGAGCGATTTTATAATTTCCGAAATGAATTTCGAATTTTTGAAAATCGTAAAAGCAGAAAACCTTAAAAATTGCAAAGGTTATTTCTGAACTTAAGAATTCTAAATTTTAATAAAATTTGATTATTAAAAAAATTTCATGCAAATAATTTCATGACAAATTTTCAAAATTTTACATTTTTTTATTTTTTTTTTAATCTTGTGAAAATTTTTCAAATTCGGGGCATAAATTGTCAAATCTTGACGACGTCTTGGACTCATAAAATCGTCAAAATGACGATAAATCATCAAATCTGGCAACAGCGGTTACAGACATATTTCCGTTTCAAACATAATAGATCGTAATATTAAGTTCAAATAAATAAATATTCGAAAATAAATGTTCGAAAATTTTCGAAATTAATTTTAAAACGAAAATTTGAATAGAAAAGTTTCAATTAAACTATAAAAAACCCATATTTTCTTTATTTATAGTAAAATGTTTTAGTGTTAACAGTTTTTAAGCGATTTCGAAATCTTCGAAAATAATTTCGAATTTTCGAAAATCTTAAAAATTTAAATTTTCTTCATTTAACAAAAAGTTATTAGTTTTTAACAGATTTTATGTGTTCTTGGAAATTAGAAAAGCAAATTTCGAATTTTCGAAAATCTCAAAATTAGTTTAAATTCATTGCAAACAGCTTCAGATATGGAAATTTACATACTGAAGATGTTAAAATTAGAATAATCATCTTTTTTAATATTTAAAGTTTTATTACTTCTAAAAATGTCCTAAAAATTCATATTTTTTAAGATTGAAACATCGTCTGAGTGATTTGATAAGATTGACTCTAAATTTGATTTTATATATCCTAACTTTAAAGACAAGTGCTTGTAATTAATAATTATTTAAATGAATAGCTGTTAATTACATTTGAATCCATTTTATCGATAAAATTTTTAAAATTAAAATTTTGTCTTTAGTATAAATCAAAAACATTTTTAAAAATTGTTTTTCAAATATATTGTATTAAGGATTTTTGGATCCACTAGAAGCCATTTTAAGGATTTTGAAATTTTTTCTTTGTAATTTTAAGCGAATTAAAATTAATAGTTTTTGCGTACCAGAGCGTATGATTGATATCAATTCTGAAATAATTTTGAAAATTTTAAATAATTTTTTTTATACAATATTTTTAAAAACTTTTTTGTGTTTTAAAGTACGTACTTAAAGCTTGTATTATGTTTTAAGTTTTTAATTTACATCTTCATTTTTAAGTCTCAAAAGTTCTCTCAAAACTTTAATTTTTATATATTTATCCATAAATCATTTATTTTCAATCCTAAAAACAATATTTCACTCATTATGAAATGAAAAACAGAAACAGATCATGTGAGACCAGGTTTCAAAATTACATATTTTAATTAAAAATAATAATTTTTGTATTTAAATAAAAAATATCAAACTTTTTAAAAAAATTTAAGTTAAGTTTTTTTTTTAATTCTCTAAAAAATATTAATTTATAAAATCATTTTAAAACTTAAAAAAATAGTAAATAAAATATGCAAATAACAGGAATTAAACAGCATTTTTGTCAAATCTTTAATAGAAATAAAATAATTATTATTTTGTTAATAATTAATTAAATAAAAATAAATAAAACCAAAGAAAGTTTGAAGTGAAAATTTGAAACAATTTCTAATTTTTATATCCTCCACCCTCACAAGTGGTGAAGAGGGTATATTAAATTTGTTATTCCGTGTGTAACGCTTGGAAGGAATCATCGCAAATCCCATAGAGTCGATTTAGTCGATTTAGCTATGTCCGTTCTTTGTCTGTCTCTTGTCACGCTCACATCCACAATAATTGACAGAGATTTATGATGAAATTTGGTCAGAGAGAAGTTTTCCATTAAAACCAGCAAAATCGATTCAATATATTTATAGATATAGACAAATTCGTAAAATTGTCAATTATAAATCAACAAATTATAATGTAATTTCGCCATAATATTAACGTATATGTACTTCATTATCATTCCAAAAATTATCAAAATCGGTTCAGTACGAAAAAAAGTTATAGCCAAAAATATAACTAATTTTGTGACCCAATAAAAATTCCTGTGTTGTATCTAAGAAAAACTTTTATATGAGTGTGTATATGTACGTAACATAAGGTACTTACTTTACACGCATTCTTACTTGTTTATTTGCTGCTCCTTTTTAAAAGTTTTCACTTCCATTTAACACTTTGAACTTTTAGAACATACAAGAATGCTTTATTCGGCTAAGCCGAGTCTTCGTCGATTCACAACTGATTAAAGTTTTTGCTTGAATTTAGAGGTTGACAGATGACTTCTCAGGACCAAAACAAATTCTCAAGCCAAATTTCACTGAGCTCTGTCAATTATTATGGATGTGAGCATGCCAACATCAGACAGAAGGACACAGCCAAATCGACTCAGATTTTGATTTAATGCTAGAATATATATACATTATGGGGTCCGTGATAATTCCTTCTTAGCGTTACACATGGAATGACAAAGTTAATATACCCTCTTAATCATTTGTGGTGGTGGGTGGTATAAAAAGACACATGTTATTATAAAATATATTAAAAAATATAAACATAAAAAATTAATTGATTAAATAAAATATAAAAAAATTAAAATAAATACATCGTATGTAAACGCAATCATTAAACATTAAGAAATCATAAATTTAACTAAAAAAATAATTATAAAAATAAAAAATACATCCCCCCATAAAAAATCATGTTAAAATTATTATTATAAAAAATTAAAAGAAAAATAATAAAAAATAAATAAAATAGATATTAAATAAATAAAAATTACATTGATAAAGAATAATAATGTGCTTAAATAAATAAAATAAAAAGCATAATTAATTAGATTTCTATTAATTTAATTTCCGGTTTTTTATTCAAATTAAGTTAACCGTTTTTATTTATTTATTTATCAATTGATTTTTTAGCATAAATAATTTTTTTTAATAAATCAAATATTAAAACATTGTAATTATTTTTTTTAATATATTTAATTTTTTAAAAGGACTTTTTTCAGTTTTGTATATAAATTTATAATTTTTTTTCAAAACAGGATTAACAATAATATTGATGATGATTGAATTAAAAAAAAGAATAATAATTGATGAT
Organism: Cochliomyia hominivorax; assembly: GCA_004302925.2. Classification (NCBI taxonomy): domain Eukaryota; kingdom Metazoa; phylum Arthropoda; class Insecta; order Diptera; family Calliphoridae; genus Cochliomyia; species Cochliomyia hominivorax. Next base: position 29,154,767 of record PYHX02000413.1, read on the forward strand.
AAATAATGAAAATCATAAATTTAGCTGAACCCTAATGTGTAAGTGTATTAATAATATAATTAATAAAAATAATTAAAATAAAACAACAACAAAAAATGATGAAAAAATAAAACAACAAATAAAAATTATTATATAAAATTTAATTTTAAAATAAGAACTTTAATTTGTTAACTCTTGTGATTGGACATGGAAGGTTTGTATATCCAATTGAACTGCATCAGAAGTACATGAATGAAGTAATATAAACACTATCTAACATACATTCGTACACAAAGACAATTAATTAGTAACATAAAAGTTAAACTTAGTTTATTCTAGACAAAATTATTTTTTTCTTGCAATTAAAATTATACATTTTAATTTGAAAAAAAATTCACAATTAAAAAAACTCACAATTAAAAACTTTCAGTATTAATTTAAAAAATTATAAAAAATTATAGAACAATTTTTATAACCTTAACCATCACAAATAGTGAAGAGGGAATTAACATTTCTCATCTATGAAGGTTAATTTAATATTTATACAGTTATGATTTTGCTTCATAACATAAAAAATGTTAATTCAACATTGTAATTTTAAACAAGTAAGAATCCTCTATTCGGCTATGCCGAATTTTCATTTCCACAAAAATTGTATAAGATAAAAGCCTTTTGAACCGATATTTGTTAAATTTATAACACATTTTCTAAACAGCTAGAATAGAATATCCGAGACGATTAACATAAAACTATAATCCAGGAAGAGGTCGTCTTTGAAAGGTATCATTTTTTTGTTTTTATTATAACAAAATAAACATAAATATCAAATTTCAAAGGCACTCAAATTTTGTGTGTCTCAAAATTTTGCATATGGAGTTTGTGAAGTGGAAGTGGTTGGTCACCTCGGGTATAATGATTTTTTTTTTAATCGCCAAAATTTTTTTTATTGAAAATTATTTTACATACCTATGGCCCTTACAGTTCTTACCTGTGTGAGTTATATCTTATAGTTTATATTCGGATCAAAAAAAATCTAAAATATTGTCTGAATTTTGTACAAATTTTTTAATGACTTTTGTGCAAGAACCAAAAACATATTTGGGTTCAATAAAATTATGGGATTTTTTCTGATTTTCTTCAAAAAGGTGGAAACATATTTTTTATTCCTTCTGGAACATGTAATTCATTTTTTTAATTCTGAAAGAATTTCTAACGTAACTAATCCGAAACATTTCCCTGCTAGCGCTATTGGAATTTCGTTAATTTTCAAATATTTTACTTTAGTTTTTTGAGTTGGAAAAAATGTCAAAGCTAAAATCGTCGAAAAGTACCTTTATTATATAGCTACATTTATTAACACTCCCACACCCTCTTGTAATGGTAGAGTAAACAATTTACTGGAAAAAAGATATTTTAAAATAAGTTTTCTCCAAATTGAATTTTAAATATTTTTGAATGAAAAAAGTGGGAATATTTTGTAGTCCCACATTAAAGACTACTTCTATATTATAATTAAATTTCTTTGTAATATCGAAATTGTTATGGAATTTATTAAAAGTCAAATATTAAAAATCTTTTTACGAGAGTGCAAGGAAAATAAACATTTTTGAATTGTAGACAAATTGATTAAAAATAGTTAGTTTAAATAGTCTATTATGTACATATTATGTACGATATCAAATACTTATATAAAAATTGTGCAGAACTTTACAAAAAAATTTACTGAAACTTGGTCTCTCCCCAGAAATATGCACATTTCTCTCCCAGAAATATGCACATTTCTCTCCCCAGAGATATGCACATTTCTCCCAAATGCCTTCTCTCCCAGAAATATGCACATTTCTCTTCCCAGAAATATGCACATTTCTCTTCCCAGAAATATGCACATTTCTCTTCCCAGAAATATGCACATTTCTCTCCCCAGAAATATGCACATTTCTCTCCCCAGAAATATGCACATTTCTCTCCCCAGAAATATGCACATTTCTCTCCCCAGAAATATGCACATTTCTCTTCCCAGAAATATGCACATTTTCTTCCCAGAAATATGCACATTTCTCTTCCCAGAAATATGCACATTTCTCTTCCCAGAAATATGCACATTTCTCCAATTCTCCCAGAAATATGCACATTTCTCTCCCCAGAAATATGCACATTTCTCTACCCAGAAATATGCACATTTCTCTCCCCAGAAATATGCACATTTCTCTCCCCAGAAATATGCACATTTCTCTCCCCAGAAATATGCACATTTCTGTAAATATGTGCTACAGCATTTTCTGTAACAAGGAATTGCTATTTCATACTATTAAATGAATGTTTATAAATTTCCGTCATATGACCTGCAGTCTCTAATTTTATCTATCAAAGTCAGAGTACAGAGGTAACCTGGCTACTCATCATCCCGATTTTTTGGAATTATTTAATATGGTAACTATATTGTGGAACTTACAAAATTTGTGCTGAAATAATTAATGTTATTAAAAGTCATGACTGTCGTATTTCCAAAAAAAGTTAATAAACAGTAATTGTATCAAGAATTTTACGACCTCACCTTCTATGGAAATGGTTTTGCTATTTTGGTCTTAGTTTTTTTGCATAAAATTTTAATTAATGCATCTTTTACATATCTGTTTTGTGCCTTTCTTCTCTGAACCATCATGGCTGCTCTATGGCTCATTATTTTCCCACGCACAAACAGAGGGAATGACTTCCTTTTTTTGCACATGATTTTTAGAATAAAATATATTTGGAATCATATAAACCTCTTTATATTTTAATCACTCAAATACTTAACTTTGATTTTATGCAAAAATATTGAAATTTATTAAATTTTCATAAAATATCATTTTTCACAAACACAACACTGAAACGAATTTTACTGAACGAAGTCTAATGCTCGACTGAATAAAGCGCGGTAAACAAAAGCTTTTATCTTGATTTATCTGTTCTATAATTATAGATGACCGTTTGGTTTGTGGCTTTGCTAAAACGTATTGGGGTCATTAATCTAAAATGATAAATGAACTTTTTGCAAGCAGAGTTGCATTATTTAAGTGAAATTTTATTGCTGTAAAGTGTTGTCAATTTTATGATTCTTATGCAAAACAAATAGTAAAATGTAAAAAATGTAGTCTATTTTTCAGGGTATGAAAAAATCGATGCAAAATCTTAATTTTTAAATGATCATTATTTTTAATCTTCTTTGAGGAAATTAAAAAATAAAACTCTTTTTCGATCTAATAAAAAAATATTTTACTCTTCTCTTAGCTGAGAGTAAAAAAAGGAGATGATAATTTTTTACTCCTTAAAATTGCGAAACGGTTAAAATAAAAAAATATACAGCTTAATAAAAAACATTTTTCACTGCTAAACAGGACTTCAGAACAAACTGTGCGAATTATAAATTTTGAAATTCTTTTTTGGAGTTTTCTCTTTTTGGATTTTTAGCATTTTTGAGTTCAAAGAGCGATAAAAAATAATTTTTTTCTTAAAAATAAAATTTAAATTAAACTCTTTGAAAGATCCGATCGTTTGAAGAATAAACCGTACGTTAATATTTATTTAACAAGATGCAGATATGATTAAAATAATACCAAAATGGTTCTTAAATTTAAAAATGCAGGAATAAATTCTTCAACTTTTATTGGTCATGATCTGAAAATATTTGCAAGTTTTTGTTTTAAGTGACAGTTAAAAGGGTATAAACTCATGTTTCTCGGGAAAATTAAGATAAATTTGATATCAAGAAGGTTATTAATTAGAAGAAAATCTTCGCAGAAATCCTCCAAAAAAATGCCGGAGGTAAACTAGGAATCATGTTTGCTTTAACTTTTTATACCCACCAACACTACATGTGGTGAAGAGGGTATATTAACTTTGTCATTTCGTGCGAAACCCTAAGAAGGAATCATCTAAGACCCCATGATGTATATATATTCTTACATCACATCATCATTTATCCGCTTTATCAGTCAGATGACAAACACTGACAGATACTGTGAGAAAAATGTTATCGCTACCAAGTGCATCATAAGGAAATAGATCCCTTTTTGTTTTATCTTCTCAGCGATTTTTGATCAACCCACAGCTAACATAAAACTCCGCTAAGAGCATTTCCGACAACCAATCCAATATGACAGGATCTTGTAAGTTCTGCCACTTTGCTCCCTTTAAATTCTGATAAGACCTCGATAACAGACTATCTGGGTATTGGTTCACCCTATCTGTAACTCCATTACTTCAACAATTATACAACAATATTTGCATAAGCTTTGTGTACTCCCACGTATGGTTATTGTCATTAGAGGACTTATCGTATGGAGATAGTCGAGACTTTGTAAGAGCAAACATTCGTCCAGTACATTTACAAATAAAGTGTTATTAAGATGTAATGCGTTTAATCACTTTATCGCTTATTATTAAAAGACATTAGAAGAGGCAATAGGTTAACTCTTTGGAAATGTTAGCATGACAATTGGGGGCTTAGTACAGTAATTTTCGCACTATAAATTAAAAACATTAAAATTAGATATAAAAGAATCGGAAATAATCAATTAGTTTGATTAAATCAATATTTTCAATTTAATTTCATTAAATATATAATTTCATAAAAATCGCTGAATTGACAACATTGTTTATTTCGACGAGTTGCACTTTTTGACATCCGCCTTCGTGTACTAGAACTTATCTATTTCACTGAAAAGTTTTATCTTTCCTTTAGTTTGCAGTCGGTCGGTAACAACTTAACACGTAAACGAAAACGTTCGTAATAAAATTAATTTTTTAGTGGGAAAAAGTTAACGAAATTAATAAAATTTAGTGTTAAATTAAAGTTAATTTGTTGAAGAATCAAGTGAAATAAGTGAAAAGTTGGAATTCCAAGTATTTTTTCTAAAATTGTGTTAGAAAATTCGGTGCATTCGGTCGTCGGGTCAAATGAAAAACAGACGCTGCGTTGAGGGCTAAAGGAAAGTGTCTCTTTTTCATCGCGCATGCGTCGTGTGTGTATATGAGAGAGTGTTTGTATTATATTTAGTGTCAGTGATGTGTTTTTCCGTAAATGAAAATTAAAGTACCATTTTTGGTACGTTTTTATGTAAAAGAGGAAAAATTTAAAAAAGTTAAAAAATAAATATGAGAAAAAGATAAAATAAAATAAAATAAAATAAGATAAAAAATGGAAAAATATAAATAAAAATTAAAGAAAAATCAAATGAAAATAAAAGTTAAAGTAAATTTAAAATAATAAAATGAAAGAAAGCAAATATGATAAAAAGGTAGAAAATGAAAAAGTGAGTAAAATAAAAAAGTGAAGAAAATATAAAAATAAAAAGCAAAAATAAAAGAAAAAATAATATTGGAAATTAAAATTAAATGAAGCAATGAAAATATTCAGGTAACTTCTTATTTAGAAAAATATTTAATTATATTTCTTAAATAAATTTCGGATTTAGATAATATTGAATAAATTAAATTTTCTGTTTCGATTGATTTCCTATAAAGAAAAAATTTTCTTTAAATATTATACTTTGAGTATTTTTTTAAAAATTTCTCATTTAGAACAAAATTTTCAGTAAATTTCCAATTCAGAGAAAACTTTCGATAAATCTACAATTTTAAGAGAATTTTTTGATAAGTTTTAATTTAGAAAAAATTGTCTATTTATGGGAATTTTAAATTAAGAGGAAAATTTTTATTCATAAATTTTAACTTTCAAAAAGATTTTGAAAAATTTTCAAATTTGAATAAATTTCAATTTGAAAGAAATTTTTCATAAATTTTGAATTTTGAGAAAATTTTCGAAATATCATATTTAAAGGAAATTTTAGATAATTTTTCTATTTGAATGGTTTCGTAAATGTTCAATTCAGTGAAAATGTTTTATAAATTTTTAATTTAGAAGAATTTTTCAATAAATATTGAATTTAGAGAGAAAACTTTTAATTTGGAAATATTTTTTCTCTTATTTTTAATTTTAGAAATTTATTTTAGTTAGAAAAAAATCTAAAATTTTTCTATTTGTGGAAAATTATTTTTAAATTTTTTTATTTAGAGGAAATTTGCTATTTATTAATAATTTTCTGCTCAGACCAATTTAATGAAAATTTTCTATAAATTATCCACTTAAAAGTATTTTTCGTTAAATTTGCTATTAAAAAATTGTTTTTTTTTTTTAAGTTTTTCCATTAAAGAAAATTGTTATATTTTGGTGAAATTATTCGAATTTCAAATTGTAGTCCTTTTCCATTTCTCTTTTAAGCATTTTATCCCCTTACCAACACTGCTATATTTTAGCTCATCACTGACTAAAAATATTTTTAACACAATTCCGTTTAGAATTTGTTACATTTTTATAATAAAACAAATTTCGATATAGAATTTTGTTAACTTAATTATTTACTTCTGTTATGATACAAAAAGAAAATTAAATTTATAAAATTTATATCTAATTAAAATTATGATTTTCTAAAGGTTTCTAATGAACACGAAGTTAACTAAAAGAGTTAACAAATAAATTCAGGTAAACTAAAAGATTTTTTTTATGTTCCTTTATCTCACACATATAAAAAACATCAGGATGGTTATATGGTTTGTAACCTCACTAATTACTAATGAATTAAGATAAAATATATCTTTAGATGAACTTGGTCGCCATTTGTTATCTTATCGTGTTGAACTTTTTGACATCCGCCTTCGTGTACTAGAACTTATCTATTTCACTGAAAAGCTTTTATCTTTCCTTTAGTTTGAGGTCGGTCGTTAACAACTTAACACGTAAACGAAAACGTTCGTAATAAAATTAATTTTTTAGTGGGAAAAAGTTAACGAAATAAATAAATTTAGTGTTAAATTAAAGTTAATTTGTTGAAGAATCAAGTGAAATAAGTGAAAAGTTGGAATTCCAAGTATTTTTTCTAAAAATTGTGTTAGAAAATTAAGTGCATTCGGTCGTCGGGTCAAATGAAAAAAAGACGCTGCGTTGAGGGCTAAAGAAAAGTGTCTCTTTTTAACGCGCATGCGTCGTGTGTGTATATGAGAGAGTGTTTGTATTATATTTAGTGTCAGTGATGTGTTTTTCCGTAAATGAAAATTAAAGTACCATTTTTGGTACGTTTTTATGTAAAAGAGAAAAAATTAAAAAAGTTAAAATAAAATATATGAGAAAAAACTAAAATTAAATTAAAGAAAAAATATATATAAAAAAATAAAGAAAAATCTAATGAAAATAAAAGTTAAAGTAAATATAAAATAATAAAATGAAAGAAAGTAAAAATGATAAAAAGGTAGAAAATGAAAAAGTTAGTAAAAAAATGAAGAAAATATGAAAATAAAAAGAAAATAAGGAAAAAATATTGAAAATTAAAATTAAATGAAGCAGTGAATATTTTCAGGTAACTTCATGTTTAGAAAAATATTCAAATATATATTTTTTAAATAAATTTTGTATTTAAATACGGTTAAGAAAATTGTTTCGATTAACTTCCTATTAAGACAAAATTTTATAAACGTTAATAAAATAAAATAAACGTTATATTTTGAGTAAATTTTTAAAAATTTTCCTATCTAGAGGAAATTCAGTAAATTCACAATTTAGAAAAAATGTTCAATATGTTTTCAACTTAGATAAAATTGTTCATAATTTTCGATTTAGAGAATTTTCTTTACACATTTTGAGGGAATTTTTGATAAATTCGGAGAAAAGTTTAAGTAAATTTTTAATTTGATGAACATTTTTAGTACAAAAATTCATTATAGATAAAACTACTGATAAATTTAAAATATTTGGTAATTTTTCAATTTAGAGGAAATTTTTAATAAATTATCAATTTAGAAAATATCGACAAATTCTCAATTTAGAAAAATTGTTTAATAAATTTTCAATTTAGAAAAAATTCTTAATACATTTTCAATTCTATTTATAGAATATTTTTTCATAAATTTTAAATTCAGAGCAAATTTAGAAATTAACAATTTAAAAGAAATTTTTGGTTAATTTTCAAATTAGAGATAATTTTTTGATAAATTATGAATTTAGAAGAAATTTTCGATAAATATTGAATTTAGAGACAACTTTCGATAAATTTCAATTTATTGATAAATTTTCATTTTAAAGGAATTATTTTTTAAATTTTCGATTTAGAAGAAATTTTCGATTAATTTTTAAGTTAAACCGATTTGTTACATTTTGAATTAGAAGGAATATTTTACACTTGAAGAATTGAATTTTGAATTTTATAAAATTTTTATCAAAAAAAAAATCGTTTCTTTAAGATTTCTAGTGAACACAAAATTAACTAAACGAATGGATAACACAAGATAAATTAAAAGCTCTTTTTGTGTTTCTTTATCAAATACATATAAAAAGCATTAAAATGTCTATTTGGTTTGTGACCTCACTAACTCTTATTGACGACACATACCTAATGAAGATAACTTAGATAAAATACATCTTTAGATGAATTAACGTTTTAGAGTTATCCGAGTTACTCTTTTTGGATCGCCATTTCTTTATCTTTCCGAGTTGCATATTATTTGACATCCGCCTTCGAGTACTCAAAGAAAAGCTTTTATCGTCTGTTCAGCTGAAGGCCGGTCGTTAAGAACTTGTAAATAAAAACGTTCGTAATAAAATTAATTAAAATGTGGGAACAAGAAAACCAAATTAATTTGTCACCTTGATTTGACAAATTAATTTCGTTGAAATTGAATTTTTCACTAAAAATTGAATTTTTCACTAAAAATTGAATTTTTCACTAAAAATTGAATTTTTCACTAAAAATTGAATTTTTCACTAAAAATTAAATTTTTCACTAAAAATTAAATTTTTCACTAAAAATTAAATTTTTCACTAAAAATTTAATTTTTCACTAAAAATTAAATTTTTCAATAAAAATTAAATTTTTCACTAAAAATTAAATTTTTCAATAAAAATTAAATTTTTCACTAAAAATTAAATTTTTCACTAAAAATTCAATTTTTCACTAAAAATTAAATTTTCACTAAAAATTGAATTTTTCACTAAAAAAAATGAATTTTTCACAAAAAATTGAATTTTTCATTAATTTTTCAAAAAAAAAAAAAAAAAAAAAAAAAAATCGAATTTTCATTAAAAATTTACTTTTTCACTAAAGAAGTTTTTTTTTCATAATTATTAAAGTGGAATTTTGGAATTGTTATAGAGATATAATTTTATTTACCAATTTTCTTGAACAAATTAAAAGATTTTTCTTTATTAATTTTATAATGTTTCATTTTTGTTGAATTTTATATTTTTATTAAATATTTTTAAAATATTCAAAATTTACAAGACTTTACATGGTTTTTTATTATTTTTGTTGTTATTTATTGTGATATTAATTAAAATAAAAAATATTATTATAATTTTTGTTGTAAATTACATCAAAAAATGTTGGTTGTTGTTTTTTTTGTTATTTTATTAAAAAGGGGTGTTTTTTTATTTAAAATGTTTTTTTTCTGTTTTTGTTTTTAATAAATATTATTTTAAATTTGACACAAATATTATAATTTTCAATTACAATTTTAAATAACTGTGCATTTTACATACATACAAACATATTTCAATTTTATTAATAATGTAAAATTTCCTTTTCTTTTTAATTTAATTTTAATATATATATTTTAACAGTTATTATAATAATAGTTGGAATTTAAATAAATGTTTATGAAAATTTGTTTAAAATTTTGAGGTTAGATTGAAAGTTTTATTTAAGGAGTTTTCTTTGATTTCTTTGTTTGTAATTTTTTATATATAAGGATTATCATCAATTTCTATTATAAATTCGTATTAAAGAATTTTGTTTATTTTAGATTTATTGATAGGAGTACAATATTTCATTATAAATTTGAACATTTAATTTGGGGAGACTTTTCTTCGTAAAAATTTTATTTAATTTTTTTAAGGAGAAATTAAGGATAAATATGATTGAAAATTTAAGGGTAAAAAACTTTAATTTTTGGTTTTTAAAATGAATTTATATTAAGCATAAATAAATTTTAATTTTAACATAATTTACTATCAAATGTTTTTCATTTACTCTCTTTTTCTTTTCATAATATCTCCATATTATTGTAGTTCATGATCATCTCTGAACGGTTTTTTAATTAACATTTAAAAGATTAACTGATCAGATATACACATTTACTAGACTTTAGAAATCTAGAATTCTGTCTTTTTAATTTTATTTATTTATTTTTTTTAATTTCGATGTTTGAATTAAATTTTTTACCAAATGGATCGAGTTTTTTAATAAAATTTCTTCGCAATCCAATTGTACTCTACACCATCTTTGACAATACTTTTACACCCATCTTTTTGTAAATTAATCGATCCATTACATCTCTCACACTTATCATAATTATGTCCGTCCATCCGTCCGTCCCACTGTATGTAAAAATCTTTTGAACTAATTTCCGGTCTTAGTTTTACCAAATGATTGAGTTTTTAAATCATATAATTTACAATTCCTACACCACATTTGACTATACTTTTATATTCATATTTTGGAAAATTTATCTGTCCACTATTACTCTTTGATTTCATATAGTAATGTCCGTCCATCTGCCCGTCTCACTCTGTATGTAAATCTTGTGGACTGATTTCTGATCTTAGTTTTAAAGATATGTCGACAAAATTTGATATAAAAAATTATTTTGACCAATTCAGTGATAGGTGATCCACTATTTCGTTGTTATAAAATTCGAAAAGATCGGTACATGTTTGATCACAGATCAATTTTAAATTATTGTAAACTTATTCCTGGTCTAAACTTGGAAACGAAATTTGGCACAAATAACAACTTTGGCACAAAGATCAAGTCAGTGATATTAAATTCACCATTTCGTTATTATAAAATTTCGACAAGATCAATCCATGGTTAATAACACATCATTTTTAAATTCTTGTTAGTAAATTTTAAGACCTAAAATTTTGGAAAAATATAACCTTAATTTGACACAAAGACCAATATAGTGATAGAAAATCCACTTTTTCACAAAGATCGGTTCATAATTGATCACAGATCACTTTTAATTTCTTTTGAAATAATCTTCGTCTTATATTTGAAAATTTGTCGACAAAATTTGACACAAATACCAATTTAGTGATTCTCTGTTGCGTTAATTTCGAAAGGATCGGTCAATGATTGATCACAGATCTCTTTTAATTTCTTGTGAACTAATTTTAGGTCTAAATGCCTACAAAATTTGATGATTGTGATTATGAAATTTCAAGAAGATCGGTCCATGATCCCTAAATATTACAATTATGATTTATGTAAGTAGAAACAATGATCTTAAATATACGAGGATCGGTTCAAAAATATCCAACAAATTTTGTTTAAAATCTCTATAAATGTTAATATTGCGATATTAATTTTAACTTTAAATTCTTTCCAGTTTTTTTTTCATTTATTAATTTAAATTTTATTTAAAATTAGAACAAATAAAAAATTATTAAAAATATTTTATTTTTTTAAATTTAAATAAGTTAAAGAATTTAAAATTTGTTTTTGGAATTGAAAAACATGAAATACAATTAGATAATTTAAATTTATATCATGATATTTAACAAAGTAAAGGCAGTAGAAGAGTATAAAATTACAAAATATTTAAATGTTTTTTTTTTAATTAATATTTTATTTTTACCTAATTTTTATTATAATTATTTATTATAATTTTTTATTTCATATTAACAACTACAATCAAATATACAAATTTTATTTAATTGTGTTTTTTTTTCATAATAAATTGTAAAGTATGTTTTTTGTTGTTTTTTATTTAATTTTATTAATTATTTATTGAATAAGACCACATACATATAGATTTATTGAAAAAAAAAATAATAAAAACGTTTTTTATATTAAAAAAAATATCTAATAAATTTTCTATAGAAGTTTTATTTCGCTAATTAAACTAATTTATGTATTTAAGGTTGTATGTATATGTGTGTATGATAATAACTAATACTTATGTAAGTTTTAATTTTTTCCAACATTAAAATTTCGCATTTTTTATTCTTCATTTCAAATGTTAAATATCAAATAATAATAATAACTCCCCCATTTGTACACGCGGGTCTACGTCACCGGCTTAACTGGAATTACAACTAGAATCAGTTTTTTATTTAGTATCATAAACTTTTTTAGAATTCTAACCTATTTTATATATTTTTAATTTTATTCCCCTCATTTTGTGTTTCACTCTGTTACATTCCCACATCCAATTTTGGAAACCGAATTCAGTGTAGTTCGCTAAAATCTTGTGCGGTTTTCCTATGAACAGAGATCAACAGTTTTTACCAAAAACTTAAAAATCATTTTTTAATTTGTGATCAGAAAAAGATTATAACACAAGGGTACTTGAGTAAATATATAAACACACTGTCTAATCGTCTTCTATCACTTTTAATTCAGCATTTAAGTGATTCACTACAATCTTTTTATAAAGTAGTTTAAGAAGAAGCATTCACTACAGAGTTGTATTTAGTAAAAATATTTAATATTTTTGTGGATATGCTGAAGACTTTCATTCTTCGTATCGATTAGTTAACCTCTTTTTCATGTAAAATACAATCTATGTGACATTTGACCTTAAGAGATATTCTAACAAATGATAACATTAGTACAGAGGTGCCCTTTCATACTATTAATGATTTGTTTTTGTGTGAGTGAATCAGCAAAAATTACATTAAATGAATTCATATATAGTGTACGTTAGAAGTAAACGGAATTTGTAGTCTACTTTGGCAAGTCAGACAATTTGAATTTTAGGTACCTCTGAATTAGTATCACTATGAATATTTTTTTTGGAAAACTGTAGATCAATTTGTAATGTAATTATATCTTAACCATACCTTTGTAGTGGTACAACCATAATATGTTTAACTTTCAATTATGATTACTACTACCATAAGATTTTTAAAAATTTGTTTTTTATGAAATAACTATCTGAATTTTAATACTCAAGCCCATGATCATAAGGACAATACTAGAATTATTAATTCGTTAATTAGAATAATAAGATTATTGGTTAAGAGAAAAGTTGTTGCGAAATAGTGGTTCTAATAGTATTAACTACTTAACACTGTTTTCGTAGAGTAGAACTATTTATCTTAAAACAAGTAAAGTATAATAGTTAATCGACTATAAATATGCAAACATTGCGCAGGCATAATTGACCCTCGTTGAACGTAATTTTATGATTTGTTATTGAATAAAATAAAGTTATTAAATATTTTTTAAACATACATATATAAGTTTAAAAAATATTGAGATCATTTTGGAAAATGGAGGTTATATGAGGCATATAAGAAATTTTTGTTTGTCTTGATTTATTAACGAGTATTATTACAATAAGAATTTTTTTGAGACTTAAACATTTTAAAGTGTATCTGTATGGAAGTAACGGTCAACTGTAGACCGATCTTCTTCAAATTTGACATGTGTGTTTGGTGCGATACAAGATCTATTTGTATCAAATTTAAGTAAAAACTTCATATTTTTGAGTTTCATAGGATTGAAATCCCATATCAGGATCACTTTGAATATACTTCGTTCTAGGGCCAAAAATTTACGACTTGTAGAGTATTCAGAACGTCTACATACACAGCCAGCTGGACACACAGACATATAGACAGACGAAAATAACAAAACTTTTTAAATACTTTTTGATTTTAATTGAAGTTAAATAATCTCCTAATGATTGTTTTTACTCCTATGACCACATGATAAATCTTAGAGGTAAATAGTATTAACTAATTAAAGTCCATGAAGTTAAAGAATAAATGACTATAAATATACAAAATTTTCAATTGATTTGCTGGAGCAGATACATTAATGGATCTTACGATAAGATCTCATCAACTTCTTATAAGGATTCAATTTGCTGCAACATAGTTATCTATCATAAAGTTTCTTTAACCGATTAAACGTATGGAATTAAACTTTAATATCTTATATTGCGATATTAACACAATATTAATATTAAATTGAAAAGTATTAAAACATCCTTAAATTGTATATTAAATTATCCTTTATTTATATGCTGGTATTTAAGTATCTCATTTATTAAGTTACAGTTGAGCTAACATATTTGCAATAAAATTAGTTTTACATACACACACATACATACATGAAATTTAAACTAGACAAGTTTTTTTTTGGAGATAAAACTTTCCATCTCTCAATGATATTCTACTTGAGTAATTCCTGTTATTTAAAGCTTTGATTTGTTTTTATTTACAAGTTGTGAAAAACAAAACAACAACAAAATAGTGAGCGAGAGTTAAGAAACATTTCCATTTCCTGGTTTTCTCTTTCGCTGTATATGTGTTTACATATACTTTCATAAAGAGAGTACAGATGGAAATATTAAAATCTTAAAATATGTAATTTTTAACTATTTTTTATTTATACCCTACACCACCATAGATGGTTGGTTGTGCTATTGTTTGCAACATACAGAAGAAAATGGTATTACACCCGTCATTAAGTATACCGTTGATCTCAGAATCACTTTCTGAGTCGATTTAACAACGTCTGTCCATCTGTCTGTTCGGCTGTCTGTCATTGTGAACGTTGTGAACACTCTACAGGTCTCAATTTTTGACATATATTAAGGAAATTTGACGCATATTATTTTGGGTCTAAGGATGAAGCCTACTGAATTGGCCTCGTTTGGTGTAATATTTAAGGTACCTTCCATTTAAGGGCATAAATCTCACATATACGTTGGTGTTGTAATAATAATTGTAAAATTAAGAAAAATATAAGAAAAAATCGATGTGAAAAGTAATACGAGGGTCGGTCTATAATTTTTAAGGTCCCGTATAACCCCCAGAAAAATATATTTCAAAACGCATAAATTTCATATAAATGTTGGCGTCACAATAACGTACAGGAATAAATGAGGAATAAATCATAAAATCAAATCATATTAGGGTCGTTAATCAGTTTTTTGTATCTATTATTTTTAACCATCAATGTGGTGTGGGGCATTAGACAGTCGGGCTTGACCGACTATAACATTATTTCATGTTTAATTTTATTTTTTACATGATATTTTGTAATAATAAAAATGATGATGATGATGAGAACAAGTGTAGTAAACTTTGTCTGTTTGTGTATGTGTTTGAGTGTGTACTTTAATATTTATTTTATATGTAAAGTATATAAGTAAACATATGTATGTGTGTATATATATTTATATTTGAAATACTTATGTTTGTTGATGTTTGCTGTTCAAAGAAAACCAATAAATTACATTTATATTTTATATAGAAGATTTTTTTCTTTTATCGCAATTTTTTCTCGTTTTGTTTTGTTTTTGGTTTGTTAAGTAGATAAAGTAAACATTTATTCACAGTTTGAAAAATGAAATGTTGACACAGATACTTTTTTATATATTTTTATATAAACTGATGCATATTCCTATAAACGCATTAAAATAGTAAAGTTAAAGTTCTTCAAAAGAGAGGTACTTAAAGAAAACCAAATTTTTTCTTTATCTTGTTGTTTGTTTTAATCATGCGATGAAATGTTGTTGGTGTTATTTTTGGCGGAATATTTTTATAAACGCAGATGTGGCAATTGCTCTCAAAAAATTACCGACACTCAAAGTTTCCAAGGGAACTTCCTGTCCGATCAAGAAAATATCCAAATTAATTTTTTTCATTCCAATAGATACATTTTTCTTAAAACTAAACGCTGTGGTTCAAAATTTCATTAAGAAAAGACAGTATTATAGTGTTCGGAAACCTTACAAGGGAATTAAAAAATTAACAAAAACAAGAAACAATCAATAAGGATTTGATTTCTACACAAATAAAAAACAAACTAAATCTTCCGAAGAGATGAAAAAATTGTAAGCCAATTTCTAAAAAACAGCATAAATAAAATCGTTTAAAATTCGTGCAAAAACAAATGAAATGGACAGAGGAGTTGAAATACTTAATTTTCTCTCTCAAAATTAGAATCGTGCCAATACCATTTCAAACTCAATCAAAGGATGTTAAAACGCAAAACTTATTTTAGCGATGGAAGTGTTATGGTTTTGATAACATTTTCTGCAGTTGGAAAATCTAAAAGCACAATTTATAACAAATTGCTGAAAGATGCTCTTCTTTCTTTTATGAATGAAAAATGGATGAAAATTGCATATTCCAGCAAGATAATGCTGCGTTACATGTTTCAAAGTAGTCTAAATCATGGTTTAAGGAACACAAAAAAATTTAATTATAGAAAAATGTTTACCTTCAAAAATAAGGCGAAATTTTTTGATTTAATACGTACTACTTTATAAATAATTAAAAAAAGAACAGCTGCCAGTTTTTTTTATTAAATTTGAGAAAAAAGATTTTGAAAAGATTTCACAAAATAAAGATGTTTTCAGGAAAAAACATGTATTTTTTATTTTTTAATAATATATCTGCCGGTGATGAAATAATTTCATTATAAAATAAATTATACGAGGGTCGTTCATTAATTTTAAATAGCTATCATGTATAACCAACAATGCCGTGTCGGATATTAAGTAGTCGTGCTTAGCTAGGTGCGTTTATAGGAATATTCACCAGTATTGTATTATTTGAGATGTTTTAATTTTTATTTATATTCTATTACACACTCTTTTCAAAAAAATGCTCTAAAAGAGAAAAGTTTTCAATTTGAAGAAAAGTTTCAAAATTTTATTTTTTTATAGTTCAAAACAGTTTCCTATTTTTAAGTTTTAAATAAAAATTAGAGATTCTTCTTCTTGTTAAAGAGCATATATTATTATTATTCATCTAAAACATATTATTATTCTTTTTTAACGTTTATTTTTATTATATTTTGTTACTATTTCAATTCTAAATATTAATTTACACATAAAAAGTTTATTTTCATTTTTGTCTGTTATTTGAGATTTTTCTTCTTCATCTTCTTAAAGTTTCTTATTTAAGTTCTTTTGTAGAATTTTGTTTTAAAAATTTCTTTATTTTGTTCATTTTTATATATATTTTTTTGGGTTTGTTGTTGTTGTTAGTTTTTTATTCATTCAGCTTTTGTTACTTATTTGTCCAAGTTTATTTGTTTTTTGTTTTGAAAATTTTTTATTTTCTACTTTTGCAAAAATCTTTTTTTGTTTTTGTTACAATTTACATGGCTGTTGATTGCTGTTGTTGGGCAATGGCCTCCACCGTTGATTGGGCTATAGCTGCACAAGCTTTGGCTGCATTTTTTTGTGTCTTCTCATCAGTTGTTTTCAAAAAGTAAGTAATCAAGTCAATGGGCAAGGGAAATACAATCGTTGAATTCTTTTCAGCTGATATTGTGCTTAAGGTCTGTAAGAAGAAATATTTAAAGATTACTTTTTTAATATAAATATTTTTTCAAAAGAGTGAGATTGAAAAAAATGTTAATGCATAAGACATTGTGATCAAATGGGACATGTGAAGACATCTCACGATTTTGGGTACAATTTAATAACGAACTCACAACTCCACAAAGTGAAATTTCCAAATTATTTTTGAGTTGTTTGGGATTTTCTTGGAATATGTTTGAAGATCATCACCATTGAATTGAGTTTTCTAAGATTTAAATTAAATCCAATTCAATTTTGGCCATAAATATGATTTCTATAGCAGGGTACATCACCTGCTATAGAAATCGCTATCATTTTAAAAAAATGATATTCCCGATTTAATTTTTGTGAATAGGTCAGGTATGACTTCCATAGAACATTTTGTCATTGCGGTAAAATGGAAGTATCTGATGGAATATACTTTCAAGAGCCCTCACTGTCACCAAATGAAATCAAAAAAAGGTTTAATGAAATATTTGTGCAATTATGAATTCTATAGGTGATTTTAGATATGGGGACCATATGGAACCATTGCAGGGCATGTTACCACTTAAAGAATATTTATGAAAACCGTTACTATCATCCTCAGAAAGAGCCATTAGCAAATTGATTTTGGGAGTTAAAAAAATCAATTTTGGTCCATTTGAAATTTCCGAATTGTGTTTGTGATATTTTTATATAATTTCAGAAAAATATTTTAACTTTGGTAGATTCTGCATTTTGTGAACAAATAAGACCTTCACAGGAAATACCATCATGTGAAAAATATTTTTAAAAATCATCCCGTTTATATTCAGGAAATATAATTCCCGAATGAATTTCGTAATTTGGTCAATAATGATTCTTATATAGGAAGTTTGAAACCCAATTTTGTCTACCATTATCTATTATTAAGAGAAAGATCTGGGAAACTAGATGGGGATCACAGATTGATTCCCATATTCCCAAAAGTAACATAGGCTGTGCAAAATTTCGAAAAGACCAGGAGGAGAGGTACCCCCATTCAAAGCAAACATTCTAAAGAACACCTTCATCGAGAATTTTTAAAAATGGTCCCAATAACTTTTTCAAGGAACTTTTTTAGAAGACAAAATGTGGAGTAGATAGAATCAGGGGAAGAGAATAGCAAGAATTTTAAAATTCAAACCCAACCACTATGGGATCAAGGGAAAAGGTACTTCCATACAAGATAATTACTGTCAAAGTTCAAATTGATTCCAATTACTTTTCCAAGAATCTTTTTTACTGGCTAAAATGTAGGACGGATAGGACCAGTTGGAACGATCCCTCTATAAAAAATAAATAATTATTATCAAATATCTAAAGAACTAAAACAGTGAGAGTTCTCAAATTTGGTCAAATCACTTTCTCAAGGAACTATTTTAGTGAAAAAATATAGAACCGTTAGAACCAGGGGGAGGGATACAATGGATATTAATGATTATTTAATATTCAAAAAAACTATAACAGCGAAAGCTATAACATTTGGTTTCAAACAGTTTTTGCTGAAGAAAATGTAGAACGGTTAGGATCAAGAGAAAAGGTAGCCCACATGCAAAGCAAATATTACATAAAATTTTAGAACGGACAGGCTCAGGGGCAATTGGCAAAATGGCGCCTCTACAAATTGTTTGTAAATTGGTGAAATTTTTGGAAAAATACCTGTAAATATCTTAATTGCAAAGCCGCTGGTGAATCACCAATAACTTCCGAAGCCTCTCTTAAAGCCTTTGATGCCTTTTGTTCTCCCTCAGCTGCTATAACTTTAGCTCTTGCTTCTCGGGCTGCCTCTGCTTCGGCGGCCATAGCTCTTTGTAGCTGTACTGGTAAACGCACATCTTTGCTATAAGTTTTTTTTTTATAAAATAAATTATTATCAGATAATTTTAATAATTAAATCAATTTATTAATAATAAAAATACTAACATTTCTACTCGTTCAACTTTAATACCCCAGGCATCGGTAGCTTCATCCAGTTGTAGCTGTTTTTGATTTTTATGATTTTTGATATATATTTTTGTAGTGTGATTGTTTGGGTTTTTTGAAGGGAAATTATTTTTAAAAAATATTTTTTTATAAAATTGTTTTTAACATACCATTTTGTTTTTTTCTTTATATAATAATATATAATAATATATATACATGATTTTTGGGGTTTATGAATAAAATAAAGACATTTAGGTAATTTTAAATATTTTAAGGGATTCAGGAAATACCTTATATATACATACATATTAATACATCAAGCAAATTTTCTTAAAACCGGAACAGAGAATAAAGAAAATCGTTTTTTTTTTTTTTTTGAAAGTTGAATAACTGTTAATGTTTCTGATCTGTGATTTAAAATGATTTGTATTGTGTTCATCTCGTTCATTATGTCAATGAACATTTATCATATAATTTTTATTATCTGTAATTTGTTTTAAATAATGAATTAACATTTTTCTTTAATCTTCATTCATTTCCGTTTCTTTTTTAGTCTTATTTAAAAAGAGTTATAATTGGTTTCATAAATAATATAAAATTTGTAATTATTGTTTAAAGTATACGGCAAAAATATTAAATCGTTATATATATACTTTATTTTTATGCCTCTTAATTGTCCGTTAATTTGAGAAAAGCCCTAAAGGCCAATTTTTGGATTTACAGTTGAATGTATAAACTATTAAAAAAGGTGAAAAAGTAAATGTAAATGAGATTAATTTTACATATCACCAGTAAACGAAATAATGGAAAATTCGCCTGTATCAAGGATTCTAATATTGCAGGGAATGAGTAGTAATTATCTTCTAAAAATGTGTAAGTAGGATTCTTTTAGAGGTTTACAGTCTTCCTACATTTTTCTCTTTCCAAAAAGTACTTTTTCAAAGAGAAAGAATTAAGAATAACTTTCTGAGTTGACTTAATAATGTCCGTTCATCCGTCCATCTGTGAAATTTGTCTCATGATGATGAGTTCATTATTTCACGAAATTTACAAAAATAAGTCTTATCAAAATCTGAAACGATGCAGCTAATTAAACAAGGATCGTTCCATTATTTCTCATAGATTCTATATAACCCAACTTTCATTGATGCACACAGAAAAAGAACTTGAAGCAAAATCATCGTTGTGCATAGTTGATTCAAGATTGATTTTAATTCTTTCATTCGGTTTAAATTAAACGTTTTTAACATTTTGGTGAAATAATAGTGTACATATTAGAATCTTTCCATATTAATATTGAAAATTATACAAAGATAAATCTTTAGTAGTAAAATTTTAAATAACCAAATTTTTCAAAAACTCCATTTAATGTGAAACAATGTTGAAATAACATTTTTTATCTATGAAGCAAAATCTTAACTGAAAAATGTTATGATTTTGAGAATTAGATATTTTTTTCGAGGGTCTGCACTTTTAAACAGAGGTCGAAAAACAAAATTACGAGGGTTGTTCAGTAATTTTTCTTAGCTTCCATCTACAATCAACAATAAATTAATTTTCTTTAATTATTTTTAAAGGTGAAATTTTTGAAAACCTTAAAATTTTTAATTTTAACAAAAAAAAAAAAAAAAAAATAGAGGAAAAAAGAGTGAGATTGAATAATTCTTAACACACATATATGTTAAGAAAAAACGATACCACAAAACTTATATATTTAATTTTATTGAAATTATTATTAAAATTTAAAAATCTTTTACAATTTTTATTGTGATATTGAATTGTTTTTAATAAAAGTCCAATATCTCTTCACTGGCCCTAGTACCGGACAGTTTCTTGGTACAAATACCAAATTATTGTTTTTATGCCACTCAAGGGCTTATTTACCGTAGTAACAAGGATGTCAAGTCACACTAAAATTAATGTTTGTAAACATGTTTGTAAACATTCCTTGAAGTAAATTTCGGTATTTATAGAACCCGTTGTAAAAAGTGATTGGCTTCTTTTGCAGCATATGAATATTGCTTTCCATACCAAGTACCTTTTTGGAAATTTTGACCGCATTGAATTCTCAAAAGTTTTTTTTCAAAATTTCCTCGAGCATCAGCAACACACAATTTCTTATCAAGAATCTACCAGTATATACGTTTCATCATCTATTAGAAAACTTGACTTAATTTTCCGAGCTCTGTTTTTGGTCTCTTAGTTTTTAGCAGCGTCCCTGTTAGGAACTCCTTTAGCCTTGTATGTTTTTAAATCTTCATTAGCTTTAACTTTTCGAGCACTGAGATAACCGTACTGCTTTCCCACCGCAGATATTGGAAGCTCTTTTGATTTCAAATTTTTTGGTTCTAGAAACATCTTGTGGACTATTACTTCTATCTGAACCATGTTTGCTATTAACGGACAAGTTCTCCTGGTACTCTTTATTAACATTGGAAGCAATTTGACGTCAGACCTTTAAATGCTTATCAAACTTTTTGTAGGATCAAGTTTACAAACGTAACCTGATCGAAAAAAAGCAAATAATACTTGGATCAAACGTTTTAATGGAGAACGTGTGTTTGGAATTTGGCATAGACAAAACCTGTTCAAATTGGGTAATTGGTTTAATATTTCAGGTCCCACATAAAAATCTCTCCAAAGGTTAAATTCATAGAAATCTTGCATTAATCATAGAATTCAAATTTTATGATATTTATGCCCCATAGTATGTTTGCATTCAAAAATGTATTTCAATTTTTAAATTCGATTTAAAAAAATCTGAAATAAATTCAGATTAAGTGTAGTTGCTTAGTGATGTCAACTAAACAAATTGAAATTTATTCTTTTCACTTTATTACACTTAATTTACATTTCAAAGGAACTGCAAGTGAAAAAATCCTTTCATCGTTTTTATGTCAAACACCTTTGATATCAATTAATAAAAAACTCTAAATGTTTGATTCTCTCATGTGACACAAAATATTTGGGTTCATTTTATGAGATTCAATACTTCCGCTTCCTCTTTATAAACCCTTTCAATTTATATTCTTTTTTCAATTTGCCATATTAAAAATCTTTTCAAACTTTTACTATTTCCTAGTTGTTCCATTAGTTACCTGTTTTATATATTTTTTGCTTATATTTCTATCAATTTTATTAATTACTTTTATTATTCCCAAAATGCTTTTGTGAAAAGAAATTATTGCCTGTAACGCCCTAATTCACCTGAACACTTTTAGCAGAATATTAATTATAAAATTCTCTCATCTTCCAATTCATTTAAATGAAGAATATTTTCCATATTTTGGTTGTGTGTTGCATGTTGTATGTTGATGCATTTTTTTATTTTTTGTTTTATTTCTGAAATGATTTTTATTGAATACAACTTTTTTTGCTTACAGTTTAAGTGCGTATGTATGTTTCCAATTCACTGAATGTTAAGAAAAATTTTATTTAAATGGAAACATCTGTGTGTGTATGGATTCCATACACGTGTGCTTGTATACATGCACACATTTTTCAGAAATATAAATTACAAAATTGAAATAAAAATAAAATTCATTTACTTTTGTATTCGATTACGTTCAGGGAGAGAAATGCAACACATTTTTTGCTGTTGCCGTTTTTTTGTTTATGAACTGTTGTATGTTGCAAGTGAATTGTAAATTGCATATAAATGAACATAATACAATAAGCATAATGGGGCAGAATCAAAAAATTTGCCGAAAATTATATAAATAGAAAATTTCTTTATAATTCTATAAGACGAAAATTTATCGCAATTTGTCTTTAAATACAGAATTTATGCTCAATTTCTTATTAGAGAAAATTTTATCGTAAATTGTGGAAAATGGGAAATTTATCAAAAATTTTCTATAAATGAAAATTTATCGAAACATAAAATTAAAATTGAATGAATATTTTGTTAAGATTCAAATTAAGCAAGACTTTTTTTGAAAATTCAAATAAAACAAAAATTTTTCACGAAATCAAAATTGTGTGAAAATATTCTATAAAATTCAATTTTGAAAAAAAATCTATAAAATGAAAATTTTTTGTAAAATTCTAATCTAACAAAACTTTTTATAAAATTAAAATTTAACGAAAATTTTCATAAAATTCAAATTTATTGATAATTTTCTATAAAATTCAAATTTAACGAAAATTTTTTATAAAATTCGAATTCAACGAAATTTTTCTATAAAATTCAAATTTAACGAAATTTTTCTATAAAATTCAAATTTAACGAAATTTTTCTATAAAATTCAAATTTAACGAAAATTTTCTATAAAATTCAAATTTAACGAAAATTTTCTATAAAATTCAAATTTAACGAAAATTTTCTATAAAATTCAAATTTAACGAAAATTTTCTATAAAATTCAAATTTAACGAAAAATTTTTATAAAATTCAAATTTGACGAACATTTTCTATAAAATTCAAATTTGACGAACATTTTCTATAAAATTCAAATTTGACGAAAATTTTCTATAAAATTAAAATTTAACGAAAATTTTCTATAAAATTCAAATTTAACGAAAATTTTCTATAAAAATCAAATTTAACGAAAATTTTCTATAAAAATCAAATTTAACGAAAATTTTCTATAAAAATCAAATTTAACGAAAATTTTTTATAAAATTCAAATCTAACGAAACTTTTTATAAAATTCAAATTTAACGAAAATTTTTCTATAAAATTCAAATTTAACGAAAATTTTCTATAAAATTCAAATTTGACGAACATTTTCTATAAAAATCAAATTTAACGAAAATTTTCTATAAAAATCAAATTTAACGAAAATTTTCTATAAAAATCAAATTTAACGAAAATTTTCTATAAAAATCAAATTTAACGAAAATTTTCTATAAAAATCAAATTTAACGAAAATTTTATTTAAAATTCAAATTTAACGAAAATTTTCTATAAAATTCAAATTTAACGAAAATTTTCTATAAAATTAAAATTTAACGAAAATTTTCTATAAAATTCAAATTTAACGAAAAATTTTATAAAATTCAAATCTAACGAAACTTTTTATAAAATTCAAATTTAACAAAAATTTTTCTATAAAATTCAAATTTAACGAAAATTTTCTATAAAATTCAAATTTGACGAACATTTTCTATAAAAATCAAATTTAACGAAAATTTTCTATAAAAATCAAATTTAACGAAAATTTTCTATAAAAATCAAATTTAACGAAATTTTCTATAAAAATCAAATTTAACGAAAATTTTCTTTAAAATTCAAATTTAACGAAAATTTTCTATAAAATTCAAATTTAACGAAAATTTTCTATAAAATTCAAATTTAACGAAAATTTTTTATAAAATTCAAATTTAATAAAACTTTTCTTTTAAATCCAAATTTAACAACAATTTTTTTGAAAATAAAAATTTAACAAAATTTTCTATAAAATTCTAATTGATGGAGAATTTTCTCAAAATTAAAATTTTACAAAAATTGTCTCAAAATTTAAATTTAACAAATATTTTCTTCAAATTGGACAAAAGTATTAATAAGAATATTTATAAAGTTGTTCCATTTATTCCTGAAATTTTAGATGAATGTTTCTTCTCTTTTATTGCGTTACTCGGTTAACTTCATATGTAACAACAAAAAATACAAAAACAAAAAATCAGGTAAAATAAAACTTTGCAAAATATATATAAATATGTATGTGTTTATGAATATGTATGTATATTAAGGTATATAGAAAGAATATAA
This sequence comes from Cochliomyia hominivorax, assembly GCA_004302925.2. Classification (NCBI taxonomy): domain Eukaryota; kingdom Metazoa; phylum Arthropoda; class Insecta; order Diptera; family Calliphoridae; genus Cochliomyia; species Cochliomyia hominivorax. The sequence goes on from PYHX02000413.1 coordinate 29,179,745, forward strand.
CTCGAGGCTGTTATACGGTGCGTATACACAATTTCAAGTAGGGAGTAAATAAAAAAAATCTGTTTTTGTTGTTGTGTTTTATTTTTTTCATACTGATTTTATAGTTTTTTCTTTACATTTTTTTCAATTTAGTTTTCTTTAAACTAAAAAGTGCTTACCTGCATTGAACCAGATATAGATACACGTTCACTGAGTATCTCATGCAAATGCCGAGTTCCCATTGTGTTTCGTAGAGTAGTCTGTGCCAATAATCGTGTCGAGTGGTGAGCATTCTCCACGTTCGCTATAGAAACTGTCGCATTCGAAACGCGATAGTAAACCACTGCATCCACTGAGACTGTGACACTATCCTTAGTTAAAACCTACAACACAAGTGCAGTGGATAACGATAGATTTTTTTGTTTTGGTTTTTGGATTTTCTTATATTAATTTTTATTCTATAAAATTTGTTTGGGCTTTTATTCTTAAAGAGATTGTTTTTTTTTTGTTTTTTTGGTTATTTTAATGGTTTTTCATTTATTTACTTTTTTTTTCGGTTTCAATTTCATTTATGTAGTCAATATTTCAGAAAGGAAAGGAGACCAAAAAATAGTTCATAAGGAAGATAAATTTTTGTGTTTGTTTGGTTATGTGGTTTTTATATGGGGTTTATTCATATTAAGAATGGATTTTATACTTTATGGTTTATTGGCAAAACGAAAAAAAAAATGAGCAAGAGAATTTCATCAACTTTAATAGGTGCGAATGTGTGCACTTAGATTATAAGTTTCCCTTTAAAAAGGTCATATAATAGGGACATCACAAGTTTCTTTAATAATTTGAACACTTTTTGGGACTCTATAATGTATATTTTGGCTCTAATTTTTCTGCTTTATCTGCTAAAAGTTCCTAGACTTCATGTTACTGCTTTGTTTCCAGAACAAGCAGCATTAAATAATTTTCCTCTTCTGTTTGGGAATGCAAAATTAGTCATTTCGTTTTCGAGAATTTATCGAAAATTTTCTAAAAATCAAAAATTTGATGAAAACTTTCCATTAAACGAAAATTTTTCGAGCAATTTCTTTAGACAGAGAATTTATTGAAAATTTTCTTCAAATCGAAATTTACTGAAAATTTTCTTTAAATCGAGAATTTATCGAAAATCTTCTATAAATGAGAAATTTTCGATAATTTCTCTAAAAATCGAAAATTTTCCTTATGAACAGAATTTATAGCAAAATTTTCTATAAAGAAAATTTGTACATTTTCTTAAAGAAGCAATTTTTCCAAGATTTTCTATGTAACGAGAATTTATCGAAAATTTTCATTAATCGAGATTTTGTTGAAAATTTTATAACATAAATTGAGAATTATTCAAAAGGTTTTCTATTAAAAAAAATTCAAAAATTATCTATATAATAAAAATTTATCGATAATAAAATTAAAATTTATCGAGAATATTTATAAAATAAAAATTTATCAAAAAATTTTCTTTAAAATGAATATATATCGAAAATTTTCTATAAAATGTAAATTTATCGAAAATAAAAAATTTATCGAAAATTTTCTATAAAATGAAAATTTATCGAAAATTTTCTATAAAATGAAAATTTATCGAAAAAAAAATTGTCTAATTTTCCTCTTAAATGGACATCATTAATTTGTCCTAAAATTTCCATAAAGGGAAATTTGTCCTATAACTCTTCAAAAAGCAAAATTTGTCCTAAATTTTTTTTAATTTATCGTAAATTTCCTCATTGTAAGTTTTCTCTAAAGAGGAAATTTATCGTAAATTTAAAAAAAAAATAATAAGTTTACCGTTAAAATAATTTAACGTAAATTTCTCCTAAAAGGAAATTTAAAAAAAATATTTTTAAAGGAAAATTTATTGTAAATATATTTTGAAAATAAAATTTGCCTTAAACTTCTTTTGCTAAAGGAAATTTATCTCAATTATTCTTTCAAAATTTCCTCTGAAAAGGCAATTTACTTAAGTTGGGAAATTTATTGCAAATTTAATAAGAACATTTATCGTAAAAGGGAAATTTGTCGTAAATTTTAAAATTTTTTGTCTTCTAGAATTAAAGTCCTTTTTCTTGAATTTCCTTCTTAATATAAAACTTTTCATATAAATGACTACACATAACCATTTTACACATACACAAAAACATAATAAGTATGTTCAAATTACATGTATCTTTAAGATAAATAAATTTATTACTATTTTGTAACTATTTTATGTTCTCCGGGGTTGTTATCAGATGTTGATTTATTTATTTACTTTTTTCAGTTCTATTTCTTTTCAATACATTTACAGAGTCAAGAAAAACCCAAAGGAGAAAAAAAAAACAACAACAAAATATTAGTAAAAGTTGACAAAGTTGTAAAAATGTTTATCGTATTTTTTTTTATTTTTGCATATCGCAAAAAGGAACTTATTTTTTGGTCTCTGTATCTTTCTTTCGGCAGACGAACAACTTCGATTTGATTTTATTTATATTTATTGTTGTTGATTTTTTTATTATATTCTATTATTGTTATTATTATTATTGTATTTGTATCTAATGCAGTTGTTGTTGTTGTTGTATTTGTATATATGTACATTTGTTATCGCTGGTGAAATGCACTAAACTTTTCTTGTTTTTATCTTTCACGGATGCCTTTTTGAACGGTTGTGAAAGCTTTTGTTGGTTATTTATTCAACCATTCGTTGCATCTTGTTCTATTTAAAAGAAGGTGGAATTTGTGGGAGGAATCTTGAGGGTTTTTTATGTTTATTTACAGAAAAATAAACGAAACGATTGAATTTGTAACACAATAAACAGAAAATAGTTTTTTTTCTTAAAATAATTGTCTAAATTTTTTTTTTTAATTTTATTCACAAACAAATATTTTTATTCAAAAACTGTTTTGTAATAAATAGAACGAACGTATGCGAATGTATTTTTTTTTCTTTTGTATCTTGTATCTGAATTTGTATTCACTTCCATGGTGAATTATAGTTCTTCGTATTTACAATAATAATTATTCTATTTTTTTCAGTAGACTTTTTCTCATGCATTTTTCTTCTATTTTGTTTGTAGTATTTTTGCATATAAAACAGAACTTTTTTAAGTTTTTGTTGTCGTCGTTTTTTCAATTTTTCTATAAAAAGTTATTTGGTTTTTGTGTGTATTTTTTGGGTGATTTCGACCAACTGCGCTATAGCGATACGTGGAGCAAACTCAAAAGTTCTAAAGTTATAGTGTTTTTTATGAAAGATTTTGTTTTTGATTTTGGTTTCCTTTTTTTAGGGTTAAAGTCACTTGTTTGTTGTCAAAACATTAAGTGGTAAATTTATTTGTAAAGTTTTGTAGATTTTTTTTAGTTTACGATTTGTTTGTGAAACGAAAATTATTTAATTTTGTATTAAAAATTCTTATCAATGCACAATGGGTTGTTTATGATCAAATATTATTTTGCCAAGAACTTTAAGGACTGTTTTTATTCACTTTAATATCAAAATTTCTAATTGCAAATTAACGTTATAGTTATTGATGAAGAACAGTAAAATCCCCCTAACACATCTTAAACTCATACACACACTAATAAAATTCTTGGAATTGTAGTGGAATGTATTTAGCTATAAATTTAAGTTAAATTTTTAATCTGATAACTATATATATATTTTTTTGTTTGAATTTTGAGTTTGTCTCAGATATCGGCCTAGATCATCTTTGTTTGAATTTAATAAAAATTTAAATTTTCAGTAAAAATTCAAATTTTCAGTAAAAATTCAAATTTTCAGTAAAAATTCAAATTTTCAGTAAAAATTCAAATTTTCATTAAAAATTCAAATTTACAGTAAAAATTCAAATTTTCACTAAAAATTCAAATTTTCATTAAAAATTCAAATTTTTATTAAAAATTCAAATTTTCACTAAAAATTCAAATTTTCACTAAAAATTCAAATTTTCACTAAAAATTCAAATTTTCACTAAAAATTCAAATTTTTATTAAAAATTCAAATTTTCACTAAAAATTCAAATTTTCACTAAAAATTCAAATTTTCACTAAAAATTCAAATTTTTACTAAAAATTCAAATTTCCACTAAAAATTCAAATTTCCACTAAAAATTCAAATTTTCATTAAAAATTCAAATTTTCACTAAAAATTCAAATTTTCAGTAAAAATTCAAATTTTCATTAAAAATTCAAATTTTCACTAAAAATTCAAATTTTCATTCAAAATTCAAATTTTCATTCAAAATTCAAATTTTTATTAAAAATTCAAATTTTCATTCAAAATTAAAATTTTTATTAAAAATTCAAATTTTCACTAAAAATTAAAATTTTCACTAAAAATTCAAATTTTCACTAAAAATTCAAATTTTCACTACAAATTCTAATTTTCACTAAAAATTCAAATTTTCACTAAAAATTAAAATTTTCACTAAAAATTAAAATTTTCACTAAAAATTCAAATTTTCACTACAAATTCTAATTTTCACCAAAAATTCGAACTTTCACTAAAAATTCAAATTTTCACTAAAAATTCAAATTTTCACTAAAATTCAAATTTTCACTAAAAATTCAAATTTTCACTAAAAATTCAAATTTTCACTAAAAATTCAAATTTTCACTAAAAATTCAAATTTTCACTAAAAATTCAAACTTTCACTAAAAATTCAAATTTTCACTAAAAATTCAAATTTTCACTAAAAATTCAAATTTTCACTAAAAATTCAAATTTTCACTAAAAATTTAAATTTTTAATAAAAAATCAAATTTACTAAAAATTCAAATTTTCACTAAAATTCAAATTTTCACTAAAAAATTAAATTTTTACTAAAAAATTAAATTTTTACTAAAAAATCAAATTTTTACTAAAAATTCAAATTTTCACTAAAAATTCTAATTTTTAACTTTGTTCTACGTGCCTCAAAAATGTGGGTATTACATTAGCATACGTTCTTGTAGCATACGTTCTGAGATACATTTGTATATTTGTCGACTTTAAAAGTAATATCGTAAAAACACATTTTAATACAGTTTTAAATCAACTGCCACGTTTATGTCTGTTAAAGTATATGAATTCTATTGAAAAAGGTGCGAAAATTAATTGATTTTTTTTCTTACATTCTTTACATGAAATATGCTTGTCCGCCCGTCTGGATGGACTTATTAGTTTAAGTATGGGATATTGAAATTTCGATTTTTTTGATTAATGATAATCTGAAATTTCTCAAGTTTTAATTTTCATCTTATTTTGTTTGTATAATCAACCGATTGTGCAATTAACTTTATTATTCGTTAATTCAATTTTTTATTTAAACGCGATCACTATAACTTTAAAACCTCTGAGCAAAAATATATAAAAAGATTATTAATGAACAGTTTTTCACAGTTTTTCGAAATCATCCATTCAATCATAAACTTCAAACTAATTTATTAAGAACATTTTTGGTTCTTTGTTTTCAGTTCAAACTCAATCAAAAAATAATTTACAGATACTAAATACATAATTTAAATGTGTTGCAATGTAATTTGTATTTACAACATTTTTAATTAAATCTTATTATTTTGGAAAAAAATATAATTAATTTATAATTTATATTACATTAATTGTGACATTTTAGAAATAAGAAAAAAAAAAACAGCCTAAACCACGCAAAACACAGACTGAAGAACTCGACATGTAATTTTGTAGACTTCGATTAAAAATTACATCAAATCAGTTTGCATGTTTCTATATTAAAATATTTTCAATTTGCTTTTTCATTTAATTTTGTTTAAATGTTACACTCAATTTATTGATTATTAATTTTTAAATATTTTTTTATAAATTAAATATTTATATTTAAAAAAATATGTTTAAATTATATAAAATTTATTATGAATTTAATTTTTTATCAAAAAATATTTTGATTCCAGTAAAATATTTGAAATGTTTTTTTTGGTTTGTAAATTCCAATTTAGTGATTTTAATTTTAGAAATTTAAAAAAAAATTGCAATTTCGCCTTTTAAATATTTTACTGAAATTTTTTTATTTAATAATTTTTTTGGTTTATTTAAAAGTTTAATTAAAATGTAAAAAAAGTTATTTGGCAAAATAAATTAGTAAAAAAATGTGGAGAAGGACTTGTGTTATTATGCGGTTTAAGTGTTTAAATTTATAGAATAAATTAAGAAATAATTTTTTTGTTAAAAAAATTACATTTAGTTATTAATTAATTATTTTATATAACAAACAGGGTGTTTAGAAAAAAATATGTATTTTTTTATTACAAACAATTAGGATTTTTATATGGAAATTCATGCTGTTTTTTATTGAAAAAGAAATGGGAATTTACAAACATGTGACAAAAAATATGTGCAATTTACATTTATTTATTTAATTATTCTACTCAATTAGTTTAATTAATAATTTAATTAATTATGGTATTAAAAGATATTGTTTGTCTTTTATACAAATATGATATAATTAATGTTTTATTTGGAAATTATGTTTAAGTTTTTCTATTCTAATTTGAAAACTTTTCGATCTTTATTGCATAAATGTATAAATAGAAAAGGTAAAGTAAACATCTTTAATGTCTGGCCTCTCAAGGCATCTCCTTAATACTTAAATAACTGTAATTTCTGGTCTCTCTTAATGCGATCGGACCACCCTAATAAGCCAAGTGAAATACAACTATAACATCATCATTTATCCGGGAAACGAACGAATGAAAAGTAGGATGGATAGGATCAGGGGGAGAAATAGTCCCCATACAAATAAATATTAAATATCGACTATTTGTAGGACTATTAGAGTAAGAATTAAAAAAATTAGTCCCAATCACTTTTTTAAAGAATTGTTGTAGTGAACAAATATAGGGCAGATAGGACCATGAGGACAGATTTCCTTCATACAACACAAATTTTTATTGGCGAATTCTACAAAAATTTTCATATCTTAAACTATTTTATCTATAGTTTTTTTAAATTTTGTCACTTTTCTATAAAACAATTTTAATTGAAAAAGTTTTTGTCAATGGAAAAATTGTGAAATACATGACTTTGGCAGTGAAGCTTTTTTATATGCTTGAATTTTTCAGTAATTTACATTCTAAATGAAATTAGTGGAAAGTCTTTCAGGGTTATAAAGCTACATTCTTCAGTTATCGGTATGTAAAATTTTATATAAATCCAACAAGTCTATGAAGTCATCCATGTTCTTCATATTCATAGTCCACTGTTTTAAATTGTAGTGCTTTCGGTATAAATTCCAGTGAACATTTTACGTAATATCAACAGCTCATAATATATAACACCCTTTAGATCTAGACGATTTAGTTTCTCATTACTAGTTATAACACGATTTTCGAAAACAATTTCGACATATGAAGACGCCTTTCAAAGCATAATGGGTTCAAACCAAATTTCTTGTTTTTGTTTTGTTTGGGGGGTGTTGGGGGGCTTGTGTTTTACCTGATCGTTATAATAATATACCTGATCGTAAAATAATTTCTTCTTCAATGTTACGTATATTGAATAATTACTTTTAACGTCTTTTTTGGTTCAATTCTCAGGTGGCAAATTTGACAGAAAAGTTATCAACCCATATGATTAGGTTTTTGACCTTGATTGACCTCAATTTAAAATTTTTGTTTGAATTGTTTACTGATCTGGATAACTTAAAGTGTGTTTATAAACTGAGGTACGCATTTTAGGTTCCTGAGTATCCGACCCCAATTTGATTATAAGTTTCAATTTCCAAACATTAATACGCCTATAACTTTGTAGCATTGTAGCCAGGAGCGTATATGTAACATTTTCTTTAATTATCATTATTTAACGGAATTCTTTTGTTTTATTCAAATTAATTAATTAAATTTTATTTCAATTATTTTAAATGAATTTTGCAAATACGAATGAAAAGCATTTGATTTATAATTAAGCTTTAAAAGCTTTTAATACCTTTTCGGTGGTATATGGTTTGACATGAAAAGAACAAGAAACTTTTTTTTTAAAAAAGTTTAGACATTCCACGCGAAAATGCATAACACACACACATATATATAAAGTATATAAAATTTATGACAAAAAAATGAACAACATTGTTGTTATAGTGACAACAAAAAATATTTGTTAAAAACAAATTTAAACTAAAAAACTAAAATAAATTAAAATAGATAATATTTTAAACAACGATGAACTAATTTTTTATTATCTAACAGATATAGCGGAGATATAGAGAGAAAAATACATAAATGTATGTTAAACAGTGATGAACAACTGTTCGCACCCTTTTTATACCCTACACCATCAAAGGTGGTGGAGATATTTCGCGTTTGTGCTGCAATTTGTAACGGACAGAAAAATAGTGCTACTACCAGTGAACCATTCGCCTCAAAATCACTTCCTGAGTCGATTTAAGCATATGCGTCCGTCCGGAAATTTGGCACGTACTATTATTTTGCTCCATGGACGATGTCTATTTATATTAGTTGTGATCGGTCCATTATTTCATTTAGGCTCCATACATATGTACCCCCGGAATGGAGTTTTTAGTCCATAAAATTCCTAAATATAAAACGATTTTTAACAAAATTTAGCAAAACTAAGTCTTATTATATTCTTAAAGGATGTGCTAAATTGTACGAGGGTATTTATGCATCCACCTTTTCATATGTCACTTTAAAAATCGTAAATCGCACAGAACGTGGAAATTATAAAAAACATTTTATCAAATTAAGATTAACATAAGCCAAACCGATGTGCAAGATTGAACGAGGGTCGGTAAAATTTTTTTTGATTCCCATATAATCCTCCAAAAAATTCCCCTAAAACGCATAAATTTCTAATAAATTTTAATATCGTAATAACACTTTGCACACATTAGAATTAATAAAGAAAACAAATTATACGAGGGCCGTTTAAAGCTTGACCGACTATAACATTCTTACTTATTTTTAAATACAACTGTTATCCCATGATTAGAATATTTCTTTTTAAATTTTGCAGATTATTTATAAAGGAAAATGGATGGGAAATACGAAAACGAAAAACAAATTTTATTTTTGGTTTAATGAATATTTTATGGGAAACAAGTAAGAATTGGTCAAATCTGACAATGTAATACCCTACACCACAATATTGGTAATAAATGTTAGTTACAAAAAATACTGAATGACCCTCGTATAATTTGATTAACTGATGCGTTTTTGAAAGGATGTTTTACATGAGAGGTAGAAGAAATTTTTGGACCGACCCTCGTATAAATTCGCACATCGATTTCCGTTTATATTTATTTTAATTTAACTAACTTTTGTCACGATACCAACGTATGTGAGAGATTTATGCCCTTCAAAGTGATATTTAGAAAGGCGGTTCTATGGAACCTATGAGAAATAATGAACTGATCCTCGTATAATTTGGCACATCTTTTTATTATTTTATTATTAGACTTACTTTAACTAAATTTCATTAAAATCACTTCATATTTAGAATTGTCATAAGCTTATAACTTCATTCCGGTAAAACATTTGTATAGGAGGTGCCTGAAATATTATAACGAATATCGCTTATTTCAATATACATGGAAAACCAACCGGACGGTCGGACAGACAGAGAGACGGACGGATATCGTTATATCGAATTTTGAAAGTATTTCTGAGTCGAATGGTATACCTACAAGTGGGTGTAACACCATTTGTCAGTATATTACAAACATCAGCACAAACGCATTACACCTCAACCACCTACGGTGGTGTAGGGTATAAAAAGGGTTTAAAATTAAATTTGCATAAGAAAAAGAGAATTACATGTTTTTATATTTGAAAGAATTTGAAAATTAAATAAAAAATAGTCTATTTTTTCAGTTTTTTTTTCTGATATAAAAATGGTGAAGGGGGGAGAGGGGGGAGGTGTGCATCACTGTTAACAAATAAAATTTATTTACATATTTTTGCTATAAAAAAGGATACAAAATGAGTAAGAGAAAACAAATTTAAATAAAATTTTAAACAAAGATCTATAGAAAAATTACATGCAAAATACACAGATATAAAACACGTACGCACACACAGATACAACAGGAAACAAATACATTAAGGTATAAAATTTAAAAATTTCCTTTTCTCTTCAAGAGTTTGATTAAATTTAAATTTGTTTAAATTATAATTTACATAAATTTGGCTTAATGTTAGGAAATAATGGAATAGAACATACACACATTCTCGCACACATATAAGGAGTGAGATTGAAAATTCTTAACAGATATATAGGTTAAAAAAATTGGAACCACTCAACTTATAGTATTAATTTATTAATATAATTTACAATAAAATATAATTTTAATCAGTAGTGATGAAATTTAGACCTTTGAATGCTTGACCAACTTTTTGTAGGACCAAAAGTTTTAATAAAAACGTGTGTTAAGAATTTTAAGTCTCAGTCCTTATACACATGCAAATAAAATAATATTTATATTATAATATACACACGCAAACATTCACATAAAATATAAGAGAGAGAAGATGAATATTCTGTTAAAATTAAATTCTTAAATATTTTTATTTTCACACACATACTACCACACTCATACACCTACTTTCTTTTAAATCTCTCTCACACACACACATACATAATAATATTTATTAAACATTATGAAATAATAAAAGAAAAGTTGTTTTTTTTTTTGTTTTACCTCTTGTGGTGGAACATCATAAGTTCGAGTACGTAAATCAACACGAGCATATGAATCGATGCAGGGTAAAATGAAGAAAATACCTAAAGTGGATTTTGGTAAAATGTTTTAATATTTTTGTTGTTGTTGTTGGAAATTCATTTGTTTGTGTGTTGATTGTTTGTTTTTATTAAAAAGTTTATTTGTTTGTTGTTTTTAGTGCATTATTTTTTTTTTCAATAAACAATAATAAAAAAACAAAACTTTATTTTAGTATTCTGTTTATTGTGGAGAAAAAAAGGTTAATGTACTAAATTAGTTATTAATATTTACCAGGACCCTTTGCGCCTCCTTGCATTAAACGACCCAATCGAAATATAACAGCTCTTTCATATTCTTGTACCACCTTTGGAAGAAACAAATAAATAAAGAGGAAATATTCAATTAATTAATGTTAAGATATTTGGGAAATAATTTTATTATGAGTAGACAGGGCTGTCAGATTTGGCAACAAAAATTTCAGATTTTAACAGTTTTGGAACCGACGATTTTTATTTTGGAAAAAAATTAATAATATTAAATTTTAAAGATTTTTATTTAATTTTTGGCGATTTTGGTAAAAAAATCTGACAACCCTGATAATACAGATTTTCTACTTTTTCACAAACGAAACACTTTTTACTTTAAATAGAGAGGATATACAACTTTAAACTAGAGGATGATTTAGAATTTCAATATGTTTGAATCATTTATAAACCTAAATGATAAGGACATAAAAAATGTCCTTTGAAATGGATTCTCTTAATGTCCGTTATTACAGCTAACACCCGTACAAATATTTATTGTTGAAATTGTTTAACAAATTTTATGTGGTTCCGGAAATATGGAAGGTTTTCAACTAGGTGATATATTTTCAGGAATAAAATGCTGATAAATTGTGATAATTTCAAATATTTAAACGCTAATTAAAAGTCTTTTTAGCTTTCTCCAGTTGTATTGATTGAGTTAGAACACAGTTACAGATTCTTATTTTATTAAAGGAAATCCCTTTGACTATGCACTGTTTCAAACGATATATTTAATTTTGTATATTATATAAAATTATTCCACAGGATAATATCTAGAGCCTACAGTTCAGATCTCAGTTGAGGAAGAATCTATTGTATGACACAAATATAGATTCTTTACTAACACTTTAACGGTAGACATTTTACTTTTTCAATATTATTTCCTTTATAAATTTCCTGTTTGTTTATATGTAAACAAAATCCCCCATTTGAAGGATTTGTCTGGAAAATATTTGTCAATTTCTTCAAATAAATATTAAAGTAAAATATTCTTCGTTATTTCTATATTTTTTGAACAAAACTTTAAAGAAAATATTTATTTTACAAACTCAACAATATTATTTCCGGTTTTATTTAATATTTCTTTTTGATCCCCTGTTCTCAGTGTTAAATAACAGAAAAAAAGATACACCAAAACAATATTTGTGTGATGAAAGCCAAAATAAATATTTCTTCTCTGTCAAAATAAAAAATATATTAGGTCATATAGAAAGTAAAATCGCGTCAATTTCTTTTTAATTTTCTTTTACGGTTTCAAGAAAAATGCGATAATAAAAATAATTTTAGAACGTACATTATTCTCCAATTAATTTGATCGGAATGACAACAATCGAATCATTTAATACACGATCCTTTATATTAGTTTAGATGATTTCTTATAAGATTTTTTAAATTAACAGCTTTTTATCGGGAACACAATACATTCTAAGATATATGTCTTTATTTTCTTTTCAACAAGCAGTTAAATTACTTGATCATCATTAATTTAATAATAATCATAATTTCGTTGAATGTGTGTGACATATTTAATCGTCCCTTTGGATAATACTGCTCAAGGTCTTATTAAACTATTTGATTGATGAGATATTAAAAGAAATATTCTTCTTGCCCAAGGAACTTTGAGCTTATTTTATTTATAAATGTGAAAGTTCCATGAAATTTCTATTTCTGCAGACAAATCTCCCATATATCCCATACTACTCTCCTAATTGCGGCAGGTTTATATCTTGAATTGAAAGACAATTTCTGCAATACATCTAGAAATATTCACTATATGAAATATCTTCTCTAGGGGACACTTTACCCAAGTGTTCTATCCAAGAAACTCTCAAGCCATAATAACTTGAATTAAGTCCATATGCCACATTTGAAGCAATAATTAAAGAGATATTTAAAAACTTTGCCCTTAATATATTACAATAATCAGCTCTCTATCACACTTGTTAGAACAACATCAGAGATATAAGATATTTATATCTCATGTGTAAGGAACCTGAGAGAGTGGTCCTGAATGATTTTTTGATGATTTATTTAAAGAATTGAACATCCAAGACGTCCAACTCCTTCAAAGCAATGCCCAAAATAACTTTAACTACCCGAAATTTTAAAAACACACGTCCAAGGGATTCCAACAAATCACCTGGAAATCTCTAATTTAAGGAAAATAACTTAATTTGACTAGAAGAAGGCCAAATTAAGTTTAGATGAAAATACCTTACACATGAATTTAGTCCATATGAAAATGTAAGGACTTAACTATTTTTAAGAAAACAGTCATTCATCTGATGTCAAAAATTTATGAAGAACAAAAAAATCGAATTTTACTGTTTTCGAACACTGATTCTGGAAAAAGGGGGTCTATAAAAACTATAGTGAAATATGATGACATATTCTTGAATTTACATATAAATCTTGGTACCTTATATTAAAAAAGAGAAAAAAAATCTGCATTGGTCCATATTTAAGACTTTACTTAAGTAGTTATAACCAGATATGATCCGATAATTGTCAAATTGGATTCATGTATAAAAACAGTTAAAAAATAATTGTAACAAATTTTAATAAAATTTATGAACCTTATATATTTAAAACCCTTTTTTGGGAAGGGGCCTTTATATCATTGATTTAAATTAAAGAGTTTTATGAGCCTATTCCGGAAAGAGACCTTATATGGAAGCTACGTCAAATAATGGCTCGAGCACAATCTAGTTTATATGGATTTATTTTTAGGTCAGAATAAATATATGTGGCAAATTTCAGAATTATCTATAAAATTGCGACCTACACTTTTTAGGGTGTATCAAAATTTTGCTTGTTTTATCATATTTTCTTTGCTTTCCGATTTCAAGCATTTTTGTACGATAATGAGGTATATAAAACTATTAAAATCCGGTTACTTTCCTTAAAAGTGAGTTCCTTTAGATTGTTGGGACGATATGTAAGTCTTATAAATTGTTTACTAATAGACCAATAAAGCCGATTTGAAACAGGGAATTGCTTAGGGCAACAAACAAACAATGCAACCAAATTTAATTTAATTCAAAAAATTATTTTAAACCAGTTTTAAACAAACGGACAGACTGATGGACATAACAAAATCGACTTAGATTTTGATTTGATGCAGGAATATATACTTTATGGGCTCTTAGATGATTCTTTTTTGGCCCGCATTACCACCAGTGGATATGGAAGGATAATAAGGATATTTTAAAGTCTTCGAGGAGAAAATTTAAGAGGTCAATGTGTGTTAAGATTACGGTTTCACTCTTTATTGGCTTAAAGACAGTGTTCTGTTAAAAAGAAATATAAATTAATTAAGAATTTTCCTACATCTTTTACGATTCAACTAAAATGTACAATATGAGATCGAATTTTGTATAACCCAATATAATTTTTGTATACGAATAAGTGTAAATCCGAAAAAAATATATATTTATTGTGTAAAATAAAGTTGTTGTAGTTGTTTTTTTCTACACAGATATGAAAATATATAGAAATTATATGTGAATGTTTGTATGTAGAGAGAGAGAGATAGAAAAACGTGACTTACTTTAAAACAAACAAATAACTAAAAGGTAGCGTCAGTATACACAATGCCACCGATAGCAATATTAATATTGTGCCACATGTTGATGATTTTCCGTTGTATCTTCTTCAGCTGTAAAAAAGAAATAAAACAATAAATATTGATTCATATCATTTTCAATATCGATATTGAAATAAATAAATTTATAAAAATATAAAAATGCTGGAGAGAAGGATTTATAATAAATCAAAGAGTTTTTATGTTTGTATGTATGTATAAATGTATTTAGTTTAATATACTTAAACATTTATTTCTTAAACCTAAAAAAAACTATTATTTTGATAAAATTAAAGTTAACAAGTAAGAATACTTTATTCAGCTATGCCGAATCTTTAATACCCTCCTCCAAAATGAGTGTGAAGAAATACGTTATTTTTCGTTCAAACACGCTCACACATACACTTATAGACTTATAGAATATATATGAAAATTTCAAAAAAAATTGTTTGAACTTACAGGATGCCTAAGATATCGGTCTATATCTTTAATACACTAAACGAATTTTACTGGTTTTAAATAGGAAAACTCAGTCCAAAATTCATTAATCTTTGTTAATTAGTGTGGATGTGAGCATACCAACAACAAACAGATAGACAGACATACAAACAGACGGACATAGCTAAATCGACTCATATTTTGATTTGATGCATTATGGGGTCTGTAATGATTTCTTCTTAGCGTTACACACAAAATGACAAAGTTAAAATACCCTCTTCACCACTCGCGGTGGTGGAGGGTATACAAATATATTATGGTGAAAATATTTATTAAATACATAGAAGAAGATATAGAATTATATTTAATTTTATTTCAAAACTCCTTAATCTAAAAATTAATTAAAGTTTTTGCGATTTTTGTCGGATGATTTTAAAATTAATTTTCCAATTATTTTTGTTCATTTAATTTTTATACCCTACACCACCATAGGTGGTGGGAGTATTATTTGTTTGTGCAGATATTTGTAATGGGCAGAGAAAATAGCGCTATCACCACTTTTAAGTATACTGTTTGACTCGGAATCACTTCCTGAGTCGATTTAAGTATGTCTGTCCATTCGGTTGGCTGTTCATGTAAAGCTTGTTAGCAAAGTACAGGTCGACGTTTTGAATATGTATATAAATGATCTAATAAAAAATAGGCATATGCTATTATTTTATCCTACTGAAATTGACTATGATCGGTCCATTATTTCATATAGGTTCCATAGAAATAACCACCGGAATAGGGGGGGGGGGTTATTTGTATTTGTTCATAAAATTGCTAATATAAAACAATTTTAATAAAATTTTGAGAAAATAAGTTTTACGTTATTCTGAACTTTTGTACCTAATTATACGAGGATCGGTTCATTATTCTTATAGGTTCCATAGAGTCACCCTTTTAAATATCACTTTGAAACTCATAAATTTGTAATTTTTATATCAAAATTTAAATAAATACAAATCAAAATCGGTGTGCGAAATTATACGAGGGTCGTTCCATTCTTTTAAAACGCATAAATTTACATAAATATTGGTATCGTAATAATCTACTGCACACATAAGCATACATAAGAAAAGTAAATTATACGAGGGTCGTTTATAAATTTTCGTAGCAGTCATTTACAATCAATAATGTGGTGTAGGGTATTACATAGTCAGGTTTGACCGACTTTAACATTTTAACTTGTTCATTTTCAATCACTTACTAATGTTAAGATACACAATACGTGATTCGTGCTTTGGTGCTGGATCTGAAAATACGATTTTTTTCAAAAGTGTTTAAAAATAAAAAATTCATTTTTTTTCAATTTTCACTCAACTACAGAATTTGCGGAGAAAAACATCAAAAAATTGGAAATTGAACAACAAAAGTAATTAATTTCAATGAAACGTTCATAAATACATTTTTTGTTTTCATTTTTTTGTTTCATGTTTGTGGTAACAATTCAAACTCAATTACAATCCATTTTTTAAATACATTTTCCATTTGATTTGAATGAAACGATTGTTTCGAATATTCGAATATACAAAATTATTTATTTAAACACATGCTTAATGTATGTATGTGTGAAAGCGTATAAGTGTTTGTGTTTTTTGCGGATTTTTATATTGAAAATAGTGTTGAAATGTATTTAAAATATCAAAAGTGTGTTAAATACATACATTTATAACGTTTGTATATGTGTGTATTGGAGTCATATTGACTGGAGTAGAAATATTTAGTAACGAAATGTTTTATTGTTCATTTAATTATTTTAAATTTAGATAAACGTTATTTTTACAGAAAATATGAAATTTTGTTTAAAAGGAAATTTTCTTAAATATTCTTAATTAAAAATTTCCAAAAATTTCCTTTTTAAGGACTTTTTTCTATTGTGTTATTATAAAATATTTTCTAAAAATTTTTTATTTAAAAGATTTTTGAAATTCTCTCCTTAACCATTTTAAATTTACCTTTATAAAGGATATTTTATAAAAATTTATTATTTAAAGGAAATTTTGTTAGTATAATTATTTAAGGAGTTTTTTTTAATTCCTTTATACTATAAAAGTTTATTTTATAGCAATTGGAAGAAAATTTCGATATAATTTCTTTTTATAGAATTTTTTTGAGAAACATTGTTTTGTTTAAAGTAAATTTATTTGAAAGTCAATTTTCTAATTCTTAATAAACTTTTCCTCTATAAAATGTTCGTAAATTTTCTTTTGGAGGAAATTTTCTCTCTAGTAGGAAATTTTTGAGAAATTTTCTCATAAAGGAAATTTTCGAGAAATTATTGTAGAGAATTTTTTTTTAAGGAGAAAATGTTCTCACAAGGGAAATGTTAAAAAAATTTTCTCATAGAAGAAATTTTCAAGAAGTTTTCATTTAGAGAAAATTTTCAATATCTTTCTCAAGGAGAATTTTTTTTAGAAATTTGTGTTTAATGAAATTTCGGATAATTTTTCTAATTTATTAAAGAAAAATATTTTGATAATTTTTTGTTAAAAATTCTTCGGTAATATTTGCCTTTATATTTCATTAAAATAGTTTAAGTTAAATCTTATTTTTATAAAAAATTTCGCAAAATTTTTCTTTAAAAAAAAATTTTAGAGAAATTTTCATTTTATGGAAAATTTTCGAGGAATTTTCGTTAAATTTTCTTCTATAGAAAATTGTTGTTAAATTTTTTTCGATAGAAAATTTTCGTTAAATTTTCTTCGATAGAAAATTTTCGTTAAATTTTCTTCTATAGAAAGTTTTCGTTAAATTTATTCTATAGAAAGTTTTCGTTAAATTTTATTCTATAGAAAATTCTTGTTAAATTTTATTCTATAGAAAATTCTTGTTAAATTTTATTCTATAGAAATTCTTGTTAAATTTTATTCTATAGAAATTTTCGTTAAATATTCTTCTATAGAAAATTTTCGTTAAATTTCTTCGATAGAAAATTTTCGTTAAATTTTCTTTCTATAGAAAATTTTCGCTAAATTTTCTTCTATCGAAAATTTTCGTTAAATTTTCTTCTATCGAAAATTTTCGTTAAATTTTCTTCTATCGAGAATTTTTCGTTAAATTTTCTTCTATCGAGAATTTTCGTTAAATTTCTTCGATAGAAAATTTTCGTTAAATTTTCTTCGATATAAAATTTTCGTTAAATTTTCTTCGATATAAAATTTTCGTTAAATTTTTTCTATAGAAAATTTTCATTAAATTTTCTTCTATAGAAAATTTTCATTAAATTTTCTTCTATAGAAAATTTCATAAATTTTTCTTCTGTAGAAAGTTTTCATTAAATTTTCTTCTGTAGAAAATTTTCATTAAATTTTCTTCTATAGAATATTTTCATTAAATTTTCTTATATAGAATATTTTCATTAAATTTCTTATATAGAAAACTTTCATAAAATTTTAGTATATAGAAAATTTTGTTAAATTTCTTCTATAGAATATTTTCATTAAATTTTCGTTGAATTTTTTATTTATATAAAATTTCAAATTTATAGAAAATTTTTTATAAATTTTAATTTCATATAATTTGTTCGTTGAATTTTCTATTGGTAGAAAATTTATGAAAAGTTTTGGTTGAATTTTGTATTTATAGACAATTTTCAATAAATTTTCATTTTATAGTAAATTCTCGTTTATTCTTTTTAGGGAAATTTTTGTTAAATTTTCATTTTATAGCAATTTTTAGTTATATTTTTATCTTATAGAAATACTTCACAAAATTTTTATTTTGTAGTATTTGCATAGAAAATCTCGCTAAATCTCGTTTTGATAGATTTTCTTTTTATATAAATTTTCGTTAAATTTTCTTTTTTAATGTTTTTATAATGACTTGAAATTATTTGTTTCTTTCATTTACGTCATTTGCGGTGATAAATGCTGAGTGTGAAGAATGTTGCGTATAAGCAATCTTTAATTAAAAGCCAATAACACTTATACGTTCTACATCTCCTTTAATAAATATCAAAAAAAGCTTTAAACTTTTGTTGAGAACAGGATGTTACCAAAAAACTTTTTTTAGTCAAAATTTCTCTACATATTAAAATATTTCAACATTCTGACACTAAAAGGTTTGACTTGTTTCCAAATAAAATTGCAAAAAAAATTATTAAACAAAAAAGTTTCACTCTTTTTTTCATTTTGATAGTTTTTTGTTGTTGTTGCTTTTTTTTTAACAATATAAAAGACTTAACAATATGACAACTTGTAGAAATATCCTTTATTTTTTATTTTTGGTTTAACTTTCTCTACAGAACAAAAATCGAAAAAAGGACTTTATTGTATACGAGTGTACAACGAGTGATAAAACAAAAAACAATAAATAAAGAAACATAAAAAATAAAATAAAACAACAACAAAAACAGTACACAATAGATGGCTACACTTTGATGTCATCATCAGTTGACATTGTTTTAACAAGAAAATAAGAACACAAAAACAAAATATCAGAGAAAAGGAAATTGGAAAATATAAAAATCTCTATAAGGACCTTATATATATATATGCTCTTCTCATGATTGTACTAGTTGTCGTTGTTGTTGCTGTTTAAAAACACACAAACATTTAGTTGTTAATATTAAATGTTTGATCAGGCAAATAACTAAAAATCAAGGATAAATGAAAAACTAAAATTTTTTCTTATTTGTTGTTATAATTTTAGAACAGTTTTTTTTGCTTTATAATTTTTATAATTAAAATTATGAAAACATATAATTGAAATTAGATAATTTAATTATGTCTGTTTTAGCACCATGACTTTTCTATTAAGAAGAGAAATTATTTTCCAAATTTGTATTTAAATTAATTAATTACTTATTTGTTCTTCAACAAGTTTTATTTATTTTTGTTTTATTTTTACAATTACAAGGTTATTTTGTCTTACAAAATTTACTAATTAAGTCATTAATTCATTTATGAATTATTCATACACATGCATGATTATGTGTGTCATAGTAATTTTTATTAGGTGGTAGAATACTTTAATTAGTCATCAAAAATGATAATATGGCAGAAAATAATAAAAGTTTACGATAAGTTTTCTATTTAGAGAAAATTTACGAAAATTT